>WHYT01016330.1:297324-440698 GCA_009806455.1 Tetrax tetrax | reverse complement strand
AAGCTGGTATTGCTGTTCTGTGCTGGAAAGGAAAGGCCTGGGGAATTTCACATTTGACAATGAACAAATGAACAAAATCTATGTTTTGATCATAGTGCTTGAAGTCTGAGTCCTAAGAAAAAATATCGACTCAAATTCTATATGTGCAAAAAGGAAGCAGATGTTGTATTTTATTAATTTACAAGAGAACTTCAATGATGACAAAAAATTTGTTAATATTAACATTTTGAAGATGTTAGAATTCATGAAAGAATTTAGGAATTATTCATAAATATTGCATTTAAGAGGAGAGGAAGATCCCTTGTAATATATAAGTGCATTAAAAAATCTCTGCAAAGGTTCCCACAAATAAGCAAAGCAATGAAAATGAAGACCAGTCAGGAAAGAAAACTACATGTGAGAATCATCCAAAACTTATGAGATTACCATGAACACTGAAACAAACAATACTTCAGACTTATAATTAAATAGAGAAGAATAAGGGAAAAATTAAGACAACTGCATTGCAAGGCTGGTTAGAGACTTAAGATCCTAAAAATTATATTAAAATTGTGAGTTTGATAGCTCAGTGACTTCCACAGTGTGGTGTCACAGTCAACAGATGTCAGACTCGTTATTTAATGCACTAACAGAAGTATTTGAAGTATATAGCAGTAAGTACTGCACAACATCCCTAATTAAATATCAGTAGAACACTACTTGAGACTTATTATATACAATATTAGGCATATACTAACCCTCACAACATACATCTCATTAACTGGAATAGCTGGCAAGACAATATATTTTGAAGATTTGGTTGTATATAAATGGCAATTGGGTCATTAAAAACACCCCGTTTATAAACACTGGAAATTACTTTCAGTTATATTCAGGAGTTATATTTTGAAAGAGTAACTATTATTTCACAGAAAATAATTAGCAGTTCAGCTAAGAATGGCATGCTGGTGCTCAGCACTGGCTGCTGAAGAGTGAGTTGTACTGAGGGCTCCTGCAGCTGGATTCCACTGCTGCCTGGAGCCAGGGGGCTCTGAGCACCCAAGGCAACCTGCCACTGCTCCGCAGGCATCAGCCAGCTTGCAGGGACCTCAAAAGCCCACTGCTAGCCACTTGCTTCCACATCTAAATGTAAAAGTCTACAGATAAAGATATGACGGGTGGCAGGTCTCTGGAGCAGCAACACAGGAAAATAAGAGAGTAGACACATGACCTAGAACCTGGATGGAGTCTTTCCAGTTTAGGAAGACCAGCAGAGTCCTAGAAAGGAGGCTTCTATTTTCTTCTGTCCGTATTGCATTTTTTTTTCCCTGTAGAACAATAAGGGATGTCAATTCTTATGGAAATTCACTGAGAAAGGTGAGAGGATGTAGGAGGGAATCCAGTATTGAGATGTGCGCTATGAAATACTCAGAAACTGAATTCAAATGCAAGTGTTACAAAGATTAACAAGATAATGGGTAATATAAAGCGTATAGAGGAATAAATAAGAAGTCTTACCGTAGGGACCATTTTGTGAAAATATGTAGCAGCAAATAAATAAATGAGAGTGGAGCATTCAGTAGCAGGGAGAATGAAAATGAGGGACTTCCTCTTAGGATTGCAAAGCAGGGAAATTTGCATGATTTCTGGAGTACTAATCTGGTGCTTGCAGAAAATATAGATAAATTCAAAACAGTCACAGTGCACAATATTTTCTTCTGAAGAAAATAAAAAATTAAAGCAATTCATAACAAAACAGAAGTAACCTGTAAACTAAGAAATTATGGTCTTTCATCTTGTGTTTCACTAGCAGGTCCCAAACTCTTGCCTACTAGAGGTACCAATGCTTTCTTCCTTAAATCCATCCTTTATTATCTTGATGTTTCCTTCTGTCTCTCCCTCTCTTCGTCATTTCCTAATTCTGACAATTGGGAAAGACAAGTTAGTTACTGTTCAGTGAGGGTTTGTAATTGTATAGCTACACAAATTAAATGCTTTTCATGGTTACATGATTTTAACACAGCAGCAGAACACAAAATCCATGCAAACTAAAACACTACAATCATTGTGGCCCTACATCTGACGTGAGAAATGTGTTTGTGCCCCAGTCCTCCTTAGAACAAAATCAGGATGAGCCACTATCAGAGGAAAGTAACTAGTTAGTAAAAATTAAAATGGATGGATGAATTTATCTTCATTTTACAATGAGCTATGTCTATCAGAGACACAAGCATTTCTATTTTTACAAGTATAACTCACAACATTTTAAGAAAAATTAAGTTCACATGTCACCCTTGTCATGACTGTAGCTTCTTAGTAACCTCCAGAGTAATATTTCCTTTATGGTACACCTATATCTTACCCCTCATCTTCTCAGGACATAGACAGAAGGGCAGACAAGGAGGAAGCAAATGTGGAAAAGAGAGGCCAATAATATGCACAAAAATATTTACCAACTGGCAGAAAGTGCATATTCAAATCAGCCACAGCACCTACATTAAAGGTAGTGTTCCAAAAGCACACTCCAGACATAATGAAATATTGAATCATCTTTTCTAGAACATTACATCACACAGTGTCTTGCTACTTGAAAATCACACATGTCTATAGTTTTGGTTCATGAAATCAATATTATCAATCTGATGCAGTAAAACAACTTTATGGAGGTAGCACTCACACAATTAAACAGTACACTAGAAATATCTTGCTGTTCCACAAGAATAAAAACAATTATCATTTTCAAGAAACTAGTATAAGGACACATAGACTTTCATGCCAACAATCCACTCTCCCACACACTGCATTTCTAAAAAGTAGTTACTCTAATGCTGTGGCTGGTAACACTTTGAAAGCCAAAGCTAAATTTTTCAAAATCTGTCATATCATCTAGAAGACATAAAGTGCAATTCCAGTACCATGTTTGAAGAGTATTGTAAATTTTATTCTAGAAAGTATGAATGTCAGCAAAACTGGAAGGATGACATGGCGTACCTGCAAAATACATCTCTGCTAACTGAATGCAAATTGATCCTCAGATATTGTAGGAATGTAAAAAACAAAATGGATTTGTCATGAGAAGATTACTTTTTTTCTTTTGTGGATTGCTTTTCCCTTACATATTTCGTTTTAAGAACCTAGCTTATCCGTAGAATAATTTCTCCATTGTTTCCCATTTGGTATTTATTGAAGCCATATGAATACTGTCATTAAGTTCCTTGGTGTTTAGACCAGCTGAATTAATTAATTTATTTTCAAAGAACTGCACATTCATGTTTACCAAATAATTTGCCTAAGAAATTCTAAAACTTAACAACAAGCAACTTGCTTTCAAAATGTATTTAAGCCTTTGCAGAAACTAGTTCAAAATTTGGCTTATGTAACATTTGTAATTTCAGATAAGTCTTGTGTCAGTTGAGCTGGGAAGAAGGAGCAAAAGATCAAAGGATCCATACATTTTTATTCTCAGTATATGAGAATATACCATATATGCCATATGAGTACCATGTGGCATCCTGAAGTTAAAGCCCCCAGTCTACAGCTTGTAAGCTATGAATACATGAAAATAAGAGATTCTAATATTTCATCTCATATATTTCTTAAACACTGTTGCACACAGACCCCAAAATCACGGTAGTACTAGGTGAACCCTTTATAACTTACAGATAATATATCTCCTTCTTGTTCTTGGAACTCACAGAGGACAAAATACCTGCCTTAATCTCCAATTCATTTTTCATTAATCTGAGAAAGTACAAATACAGAAAGGCAAAACTTATCCCATTCTCCAATACGACGTTATGTCAGGAATGGATTGGGTCCACTGTCTACCTGCAACACAGACTTATTGGTCACGTTGTGATAGTGTTTTAGATATGGCTTTCCCACAGTATTAATCAGTGAGTTGTTCAGTGTGGACACTGTGCTTTTGCCAAAAAGGCTGATTTGGAAATACAATTTCCAAATTGAAATAGACAAATAAATGATACATGAATGTCTGACCCCCATAGAAATCTTTCTTTAGTCTTTTAATTAATTATTTAGCCTAAAATAATCTTATATTTTTACATTAAATGTACCCAATGTTTCTTTGATGCAGACTGTAATACAATATAGGTCTGATAAATGAATTTTCATAATACAAATATAGACAAAATTATATTAAAAAGTTAAGATAATAGTATGAGCAGATAAAAGGCAATGGACCGAAACGAAAACAAATAGGAAAGGCAGCTTAACTTCTCACCAACAGAACAGCCTCTCCGAGATTTCTCCTGGGGGTTTTGTTGTTGTTCTTTTTAACAAGATTTTTTCCATAGTGTATTCCTGATTAAATGATCCATATTGCACTTGAATGCTAAAAAGAAATCTTAGCCAACCAAATATAAACAAAAAAAAAGAATGTCACAATCTGTATCAGACATTAATTTTCCAGTTGCTCCACTTGAATGTATGTCTTACAGTTTATTGACAAAATATTTCCCAGTTAATCCCAGTTTCCCAGGTTCTCAGATTTATAAAAGATCTGCCTGAAATGTAATGTTTTCTTTATCAAATCATCAAAGGATACTACATATCAACTTACCTCCATCAGAAACCTTTCTTTTGTTTGCTTTTAACATTCTACAATGAATTAAAAATTCCATTGCTAGAATCAATGTGGAGGATAACACTGGAATGTTTTTTTTTAGGTACATGGTAATAGTGCTCTAAGAAAACTCTCTTTTTTAACATATGTACATATATAATAACTTTTTTGTTTTATTAAATAGTTCAGAAAAAGTAAAACCAGAAAAAGTACACATGAATTTCAGTGAGGAAAAAAGCAGCAAAAGAGAATGTTGCAGTCCTGCATTATTACGTGATTAATTATTGCAAAGCGTTCCCTGTAAGATCTTGTAGGAGCAGCAAGAAAGATTATGTGAAAAATTACTATGGTTCATAGTCCCCTTAAATTTCCTGAAAGCAGGGGACACTGAAATGCATAAAGTAAATCAAATACAAAGTTCATTAGTGATTTTCCTTTAATAACAGGAAGTCTAAATTTGTGTGTCTTGTATGTTTAAGGTTCAAAGGTTGATTGCTCAAAGTAGAAATCACCTTTGAGCATCAGGAATCCAAGTACTACATCATCAATAAAGTTAAACGGGAATATTAAGAAGAATTTTGAATACAATAGTTTTTGCATTTACTGTCCTCGGGGGAAAAAAGAAAAAGATTAGTATTCACAAAAGATTGCCAAAGATCAAAAAGGATCAGAGAGGAAAATCAATGTTTGTTATTTTAGCCTTTCAGACTTTCTATCTTCCACCTCCTACTTTTTTTTTTTTTCAATTTTTATGTTGCGTAAATTATTTCTTCGTGTGTCTATCATTTTATGACTTTCAGTAATCCAAAGGATTGAACAAGATAGTTAGAACTCAAATAAAACACTTGTTAGGTATGACCTGAAAATCAATAATAGGAGTAAATACGTACATATATATTCTAACACAGCTTTTTTCTTGCATTGTAATAGCACTGTGTTATACCTAGTAGCAGCAACTGTAGCTTCATGCAATTGATACTACTGACTGCTTGATCTGGAGTAAGAGTCAATTTTTTCCATGTTTAGAGTATTTTTCATGTCTCCATTTTATGGTACATTCTCCAAGCTCTATAACAGAAATTACAGAAACCTAAATGAATGGGTTTGTCATGCTACCTGACATTGGAGAGATGGGGTGGTCACAGACATGACCGATTGTGTCAGATGGAGGGCGAAGAAGTCAGGAACAAGCCATTTTGAATGTCTTGAAACTCAACATTTCCTGAAAGGTGAGTGAATTTCTTTTTTCTTCTCTCTCTAGGGATCTAGACATGCTTGTAGATTCCTCAATATTTCATACAATGGCAAACCAAATCCTGTTTTTAGGAAAGGTGAAGCACAGTCTTTTTTTTGTTCATTACACTAGGTATCTACTCGCAACATTTTGCTGAAAAGAGAGAGAGTACAGAAGCTTTTAAATGTATTACACTGAAAAAGTGAAAAAGTATTTAACTGTGATGCAAGAGTAAAAAATAACAATAAAAGAAAGTATAACTAACTGGATCAGATGGGGAATTATTCTGGAAACAAAAACACATAGGTATTTTTAGCACACAGCTATTTTGCATCAATTTTCTGCAGTTGCTCATAAGCGAAAATGAAAGGTGCCACTGTCTGAAGTTGTGATACGTGGACAAGAGAAGATTCATGCACAGCTCAGCCTTCTGCCCAGCTCTTAGAGCACCAGGAGACAGGAATAAAGAGGAGAAAAGAAATACTTTGATTTTTTATTACACTGCAATTCCGTTGCTGTGTATGTTTGAATAATATACTTCCTGCAGTATAATAAGCCCCTAGCCTGTTCTTAGCAGTCTGCCTACAAGAGAGAATGAGTAACAGGATTAGAAACATCTTTATTACAATTTTATTCGCTCTCTGTGCCATTTTTCTCAGCACTTTACTGCTTTCCCACTTCTGTCCAGGATAATAAAGGAATGGGATACCTCTCCTCTTATCCAACTATTCAGCTGATACTAAGAGGATAATAAAAGAATGATTCAATGCCCATTTGGAAAACCAATCAAGGTGGATTTTGATCTATTCTCAAAGGCCACAAATCAGCTGAAAAAAAATCATTACCTAAATCCAGAATCACAGTCCCTTTCAGTAGTTTGGATAGGCGTAAGTACACATGACTAGATTTTTAAGGGGACTTACAGCTCCTAACAACAGTCAACAAATGAGATTTTCAAACGTACCTAAGTATCAAATTCTCATTGGTGTTATCTGTGTCTTCAGGAGCCTAAATACTATAAAAAATCCATCCTGTGATCATCATCAAACACATAAGGAATCTCTCAAATGCATGTAAATAGCTGGCAGGTATTCATTCAGAGGAACAGAGGTGGGAGGGAGCAGATAGAAGAGAATAAGTAATTCAGAACAGGTCACTTCATAAATAATGTACATTCTCTTTGTGTGTCAGAAATAAATGGCTCAAGTAAGGAGAAGTTATATCATTTCCACTCCCCAAAAAAAAGTCTTTAGTCTTAGTCCGATTTAGGCATAGTCCCTGAAGCACGATATATATTGTAACATATTTTCCAGTCTCACTTATCCTAAAGAAGAAGAAAACAGAAAAAAAAAAAAAAAAACATGTCTCTTCCAGTAAATTTAGCCTGCTCTAGTTTAGGATGTAAGCATCTGCCCAATCCGTTAAGAAAGCAAATGATTTGCTTTACATGTCCTACTCTTTTATGTTATATTTTTGAGAACATGTTTATCTCATTCTGCTTTTCCACAGCAGAAATGTTATTTCTTCTCATAAGAGAATAAATTGTTCTGCCAAAAATTCAAATAACTTTCTGCCAAGAATTCAGCTAACTTCATTTAAACGCCATTTCTTCTCGAAGATGGAAGTGTATCTGTCTTCCACATACCACTTTAAAAAGACATGCAAATTCCTGCATATTCCTTACATTTGCAGAAATGAAATCGTGTTTGCCACTGAAAGCATTCAGAAGAAAAATGGAGAGCAAGTTTCTTTTAGGTAAAAAAAAAAAAGTTGAAATTTTCTTGAATTTGTGTTGTGTAACTATGAAACATTTCTTTCTCAGGAATCACCACATCTATTGTGTCTGTTTTATTGCCATGGCCTGTAAGAAGAAAGGCTGTATTCCTTTTCTCTCTCACTGAGTTTTTAAATTTGTTCTTTTTTTGTTAGCTTCTAAAAGTTATTCATATTTAAAAATAGAGATGGTTTTGTCTAGTCTCTCTGTAGTGAAATAAACACCTCCATCAGAAGCACACTCTGCATTTCCTGTGTTCTAAGGAAGACAGGGATGATTCACCCTTGTTATCTTCAGGAAAAAACATGAATGACAGGCTTTTTTAACTATTATTTGATAGACTATAAATGCAACAGTCAAGTGTCTGTCACATGAGCTGGTATGATTGCAGAACTCTGTGTCTCAGAGTTCATTTATAAAAGGCATTTCCATCGCTCAAGGTTTTGAATGAGATACAGGAAGTACAAACTACTTCTAAAGGTTTATCTGCGTACCTTATTTAGAATAACATACTAATAACTGATCAGTGCCTCCAACTTGCTCCCTAGTGAAGTCAAACTCAATAGTATTTCTACTTACTCAAAAATTCAAGCATAAATACCTGATGCAAATGAGCATGTGCGTTCTCAATACAGCAGGTGATAAACTGTAGGGAAAATGCCGTCTTTACCAAAATCCAGTATCATTTAAGGCAAATGAAAGCTAAATTCATGGCAGTGTGCTAGAAAAAGGAAGAAAATAAGAAGTATGTTTGACAGTTTGCATCAACAAAGTTCGCATTTAATCTGTATTCTTGTCATGCAACTGGAATGCTTTACTTTATGACACCTGGATGCTGATTTTGCTTAGCTAACCAATTTTCTGGCTATGTAAGTGAAAGAAATTACTTTTTACAGTTAGTGTGCAGAAGCTATGGTTACATTGGTAGACAACAGAAAATAAAGAGAGGAAGTGTCTGAACTCATCACTGAGGGAACATAAAAGCCTTTTAATTACTCAAATTCACAATATAGCTATCATCATGGATTTCAGACTTCAGCTTCCTGGTGCATAAACAAAACCAAAGTTGTATTCAGTTGCTCACCTATAATCACCTAGTGACATGTGGGATGTGCTGAAACATCAGCATGAGGTCGGCAGATGCAGTGCAGGACCTGTGGGAAATTCCCTCCCTCCTGGAGTAATTGTACACCCAGCAGCAGACCTCTGGCCACCTCAGAGGGCAGTAGACAGCTATGGTCAGGCAAGGTCTCAGGAGTCTTCAACACTGACAAATGCTCCAGACTTTTCCTTCTGAGAGGAAACTACAGCAATGCATTCAACTTGGGATAAAACCTGAAAGTCACATCAGAGCTTTAATGATGTCAGAGGAGGCAGAAGAAACTTATAGATGTGTAGGATTCTCCTGAAACTAAATAAAAACATCTAAAAACTGACCCAAAAGAAAGAATTTTTAATGAAATGTTGAGATGTTTCTCATATCATCTATAGCAAATTATAGAATCAGTTCTGGTTTTGTAAACAAGTCAGGAAAGATAGAAAAAAAAGATTGAAAATAATATAACTCTCAGACAAATAAGATTAGCCTTAAAGAATAAATAAAACACTTTTCTTTAGTAGTCAATAGAACAGAAATTCTAGCTTTCCTATATTTAATTTTCTGATGAGAAATACAACATTTTACATTAAAAGAAAATAAATTTTAAAATATGGACTATTCAGCTTCATCCTTAAATTGTCTCTACTTTCAAAAAAAGTCTTCTTTCATGAGATCATCCAGGCATGATCTAAAGGCCTAAGCTTAGACATTGCTGGCAAAGACACTAAATTGTTTGTTCCTTGTGCTTGTAATTGGATGATACATTCCGTTGTTATAGGATTAGTAGATTTAGTAATGGACTAGTAATAGTAGAATTAGTAATGAATCTGTAATTGAAGAATGTTTTAAAAACATTTGTTGCTCTATTTAAGTAAATTAGTCTCTGCTAATGCTGTCTCTGATATCGACTATGCAAAGCTTGTGCTCAGGTTACAAGAAAGAGACAACTAGTCATGGCTTTATACCACTGTACATAAAGCTTCTTTAGTATCTGCTTTACTTTGCATGTTTTACAATCCTAATTTAGCAGTTTCTCCCATCTTTTAGTCTCTAACAATATTTAAAAGTACAAAATGCAATGAAATCTTTATTTTCCTTTTTTAAAAATAAATACATTATTTGAGATTACTATTATCACCTGAAATACTAGTCTAAACATCAGCGAAACAAATTAAACCTAAGTTTCCATCTAAATCGTCATTGTTACAGACTTATTTTCAAGACTATAAAATGGTGTCTACATTAAACTACCAAAACTTTGAACTGGAAAATAGTTTACTCCAAACTGACAAAAAATCTGGGGAGGAAAAAAATATCTAGGTGTATACCACCACCAGAGGATAAATGACAGAATCTGCATGAATTTTAAAAACAGCAGGGGAAAATAACCAGAAAAAAAATCCAGAGTATATGACACTAGCATTATACCTAAATCAATAACAGATAACTTTTATCAGAGTTAGCACAAATGATCTGAAATTTTAGCTATATTCCTCTTTTTTTCTTATAGGTGAACTAAAATAGATGCTAACAAATCAAAACAGCTCAGCTGAAGTGATATTCTGGGGCAAATTAATTCATTAGGTGTCTTTAAATAGAACATATATTTGTTTAAATGGCAAAAATTCCTTCTTTCCAGTGCTTATGGTACCTAGCCATCATTTTCTTCTTAAACTGCTTTTAATGTCTGACTAATTGATAGTCGGGGCAAACTTAGAGAGTTTCACACTCTGTTTTTACAATGGAAGGCATAAATAAAATGTTGAATCGAACAGAATAAACCACCACATTTTACATCAGAAAGATGTCACAGTCCTAGGCCATTTCTAATAAATAAATCCGGCATTTAGTATGAAAGGGGAACAACAGCACAATAACAATTTGTCTGGCATCAGTCTATTCAAAATTCCTTCAAAGGTGTGTTGAGAGGGAAGTCTGCAGCGCTGTCCCACAGGAGGCACTGGCATGTTTCATTATGACAATCCTTGGCAGCTCATCAGTTCTACTCAGGAAGTCATCAGCCCCTTCCAGAAACCAAACTAATTTGTTTCCTATTCCAGCTTTTAGATTCTCTACCCTCTGGCCTTGTTCTCTACTCTCCAAAGAAACCAAGGCAAACAATCCCATTCAGGCTAGATTCTGGGATATCCAAATCAACTCGAAACAAAGGTGTGCCATGCCCACATCACCTACGGTGCTACTGTCTACCCAAGAACATGAAGACAAAAAGGATGGCAACAACTTTTTGTTGATGATTCAAGATTTTTCACTAAACTGCATAAACACCTATCAGAAGGTTTTAGAGAAAAACACGCTTACAGATACTTTTAAAGATTGTTCTCTTTTAATGAAATCTGTCTCTCATTAAATTCATTCAGATCACTTTCCAGCCTTTCAGTGCAACAAGCTTTGAGTTACCTTCAGAACAGTGCTTCATGAATGGAGAGTCTTGATATCTTTCTTCATTTAAATTTTGATTAATTTGAATATTATTTCTCTGATACTTCCTTAGCTGTTGTTCTAAATTAAATTATATTAATTTGTTTCTACTTGGTGTTATGAATGCAGGTGAAATTAAGCCATACCACTCTAAGTTTCTCTACTGAAATAAGAAATTTTGCAGAAGTAATCCTCCACTGGCCTTACTGGAAACTGTCTGCCTCTAGCTGAACAAAAACCTTGAGAATGCCCCTTGAGAACTGTTTGAAAGTCAAAACATTCCTGTCAAAAAAGACAAGAACCCTGTTGAATCCTGTTTTCCCTCATCAGTGGGATATAGGAGCTTAGTACTTGGGATAACCCATTCAAGGCAAAATCCCCTGTTCCAGAAAAATCAGTAGCAAATATTTGTCCCCAAGATTGGAATTTTATTCAACTTATCTGTATGTTCTCTTTTTATTCTGATTAATTTTCATAGATTATAGTTTAAATATCTATTTATATCCATTTTATAACCTTAAGAAATGCTACAGTTGTAATTCATGCAAGAGTACTGGTCATTATTAATAATTGTTGTTGGAAGTAGCTAAGGGGCTCAATGAACACATTAGGGTTTATACATTGTTTGACTGCATCTTTTATAACTGTATTAAATATATTTACTGATAAATGACTGCACTGTGTCAAGAAAAGAAGAGAATTGGACAAAGAAATCATTAAAATTCACAATCATGTCGTGTTTAATTTTAATCTCTCAGTTCAGTTGCAGCCATCTGCACAATTAACTTGTCTGACCAAAGGGAGGAGGAGGCTTAGCTTGAATTTGGGCTTGAGAAAGTAATGTGATTCTGCACACGGATGAAGGATTTTCCGCCAAAATAAGATCACTAAAATGGAATTCCCAGGACTAGCTTTCTCTTGGCTCCCCAATGATGAACGAAGCAGACCCAACTGGTAGATAGCTGCCGTAAGAATTGAAAGATGAAACAGAAGCTTATGATCTACTATGTCTGGCTGAGAATTCCGCAGTATTTCACTTCACCCAGTCCCTCAAAAAAACTACTGTTAAAAACGATTTTGGATGACACGAATTTTTAAAACCTCAGCAAAATCCTAGAACCTATTAAGCCTTATTGTCAGTGCTTTTATTTTTCTTTTTTTCCCCTAAGTACCACACTTACTGATACAGCTCTCTAAAATTGAGACCTGCCCAAATCCGCATGAATGCCACAATCATTAATCATGAACATGACAGCAAAGCTCCTTGGAGCATGGATTGTACCTTCCTCTGGATGCAATGTAGACATTCAATGAATAATAGACAGTATCACATGTCCTAAGTCTTTTGACTTCACTGTATAATCGTTCCAGGTATAAATGTTACCTAATAATCATCAAACTATCACTTAATATTTACTTATTTTAATTTGTGCAGATGTACTTTTACGTTCTCTTATAGGGACAAATAACAGCTACTACCATCAGCTGTCTTTCTGGCTGAATTTTTTTAAGGAATTCAGGAAATTAAACACTTAGCTTTCTGAACTTTGAAAACTCAGCTGAAAAAACCTAGTAATCATTTAAAGAAAATATCTTCCTCCAGCAGTTTCTGTAATAGCATCTTGCTACCCTGCTCTCAATGCAGCAACAGCTTGCTCTGATATGGGAAACACTCAAAAGGAAAATATATGTCAGAAACAGAAATGGCAGCTGCAACCTAGCTTGCACAAAGCTGCATGCTTTAGGATAAATGCTTTTATTGCCCACAGGCCTGTGCTGTGAACTGTGCACCACCCTTCACCCTCACTTTGGTAGTGCCATCCTTAACTTACTCACTGGAAACTCACCATCATTATGAGGAAGTCCTTGTCTTTGCATTCTCTTCTAAAGATCATATCTTTTTTTTTTTTTAAGAAATTTGCTAATTTAACCAGCACTTCTAATCTTTGATGCTTCATTTTAAATTCAAATAATGAATTTACACTTCTAAACAAATGCATCAGGATTCCAGATATTGGCCTGTGTTTATAAACAGTACTATGGTCTCCAGTTTTTCTCTTCTTTGATAGATGTGACAAACCCTAAGATGATGTGAGAGAGAGACAGAATGTAATACCATGATCCAAGCAGTGATGGGAAACTAATAGTGTTATGTAGTTACTATCAGTGACCAGATTTCAAGGGAAATTTCTCATTAAATGTATGAATCTGGTTAGGGCATATCGGCAGAAAGAAGAGATTCCACAAAAAAAAATAACAAAACACCAAAACTCAGATAATTTTGATTATAGACAGTGCATCAAAACTAAAAAAAAAAAAAGTGAAATAACCAATCTGACTTATTCACAGCTATGTAGAATTTCCGTATTCAGTCATTAGTCAATATGAGATTCACATATAGGATTATATCACATTCTTTCAGATCTCATTTCTTTAGGAAAAAAAAAAAAGTCTTTAGCTGTCCTTGACTCATGTCGATTTGGTTATACAAACTGATCACCAGTTACCCGTTTCCTATAGTGAGTTTCTGCATTATAACTAAAATCAATGTAACTCTTGCAAAAAAAATATAAAGCTATAAAATATGCAGTAATCTCTTTGTGGCTTGCTCAAATCTTGATCAAAACATGCTATGTACCACATCCCAAATCTCACCAAATACCCAACCTTGTTAAACCTAAAACCAGAGAGACAGAAACAGCAGTACTCCAAGATATCTGAGTTTTTTCACAGGGTGTTCTGGCAGCTCAGGTGAGGGGACAATGACCTTCTGCTGCCATGGAATTAGAGGCAGCTAAACAAAATTTCACTCTGCATCAATACTTTCTTCATTTACTGCCAGAAAGACTGAAAGCAACTCAAAAAGTTTCAAATTTTATTTAGAATGGTCTCACTCTAGCCTTTCTTATGAAATAATTGCTTCCTTATTTCTGTGTTGAATATAAATTCTGAATGAAAATAGCAACAATCATTGAACGTGTCAAACATTTAGGACTCCCAGACAAGGAGAAAGTCTATAGCTCTTCTCAGATTCTGGGATCATTTTCCATCTCTCTCACAGACTTTCCCATAGTAGTTTTGACTAGTTGTTTAGGTCTCCTTGCATCCTTATGCAATTTTATTTAATCAGGGTCATTGCCTCTACTTGTCCTCACTTAACCAACATAATATGCAGACAATAAAATATCCTTTCCACCTCAGATGCATTTTCTAACTGTATGAAATGTTATCAGGGAAAGTATATTCTCTGATTCAACATTATTACAGTCCACCATACTCATCCAAAAAGTCAGCAGGGGAGATCCATCTGATGTGTCAGCAGTCTCCAGATGTTCCAAATTTCTGTGATCAGTGTGCAAAGCACCAGATCACAGAATCATAGAATGTTTTGGGTTGAAAGGGACCTTTAAAGGTCATCTAGTCCAACTCCTGCAAGTAGTCCAACTAGAACAGGTTGCTCAGAGTCCCATACGACCCGGGGATGGGGCATCTATTATGAAATAAATGAAACAGATACGAAGAGGTATCCAGGAAAAGAACACTTTCCTTACTTTCTCCATGTCTAGAAATCTTCAGGGTCTTCTAGAAGCAAACATTTCAATCTACAATTCACATGTTGCAAGTTAGACAAGGAATTGCACTAGCTACAACTTATTGTGTCTGTTACTTTAAAAGGTTCTAGTGTATGTTGTATGTTTACATGTTAAAAAAAAAAAAAAAGTAAGCAGTATGCCAGTTCACATATAGCAGCTACAGTTCAAGGAAAAAATGAATTAGCAGTTATGGTCCAAATAGAGAGATTGGTGACGCCTGGTGTTCCTCAGGGGTCGGTATTGGGATGGGCCCTATTTAACATCTTTGTCAGCAGCATGGACAGTGGGATTGAGCGCACCTGCAGCAAGTTCACCAATGACACCAAGCTGTGTGGTGTGGTCAGCACACTGGAGGGAAGGGACACCATCCAGATGCCGGAGAGTTGGAAGGCATGAAGCCTGTCAAGGTTCCTCTAAGTACATCCCTTCCCTCAAGCATATCAGCCGCACCACTCAGCTTGGAGTTACCTGCAATTTGCTGAGAGTGCACTCAATCCCACTATCCATGTCATTAATAAAGATATTGTACAGTATGAGTCCCAGCATGGATCCCTGAAGACACCACTTGTTATGGATCGTTGCAAAGATGGAGCACCTCTCCTAGGAGGACAGGCTATGAGAGTTGGATCTGTTCAGCTGGGACAGGAGAAGGGTCTGGGGAGACCTTATAGAGGCCCTCCAATACATAAAGGGGGCCTACAGGAAAGATGGGGAGAAACTCTTCAGTAGGGCCTGTTGCAGTAGAATGAGGAGTAATGGTTTTAAAATAGAGGGAGGTAGATTCAGATTAGATACTAGGAAAATTTTTTAATACAATGAAGTTGGTGGAACACTGGAAATGTTGCCCAGAGAGGTAGTGGATGCCTCATCCCTGGAAACATTCAAGACCAGGTTGGATGAGGTTCTGAGCAACCTGATCTAGTTGAAGATGTCACTGGGCCTTGCCAAGAGGTTGGACTAGATGACCTTCGAAGGTCCCTTCCAACTCTAACGATTCTATGGTTCTATGGTTCTAAGTTCAACAAGGCCAGGAGCTAGGTCCTGCACATGGGTCAGGGCAATCCCAAGAACAAACACAGGCTAGGCAGAGAATGGATTCTGAGCAGCTTGAGGAGGAGGACTTGGGAGTGCTGGTGGATAAGAAGCTCAACATGAGCTGGCAATGAACACTTGCAGCCCAGAAAGCCAATTGCATCCTGGGCTGCATCAAAAGAAATATGATCAGCAGGTCGAGAGAGGGTATTCTCCCTCTCTATTCCCCTCTCGTTAGACCCCACCTGGAGTACTGTGTCCGGTTCTGGAGTCCCCAACATAAGAAGGACATGGACCAGTTGGAGAGGGTCCAGAGGAGGGCCAAGAAGATGATCAGAGGGCTGGAGCACCTCATTTGTGAAGACAGGCTGAGAGAGTTGGGGCTGTTCAGCCTGGAGAAGAGAAGGCTCCGGGGAGACCTTATAGCAGCCTTCCAGTACCTAACGGGGGCCTACAAGAAAGCTGGAGAGGGACTTTTGACAAGGGGATGTAGTGATAGGACAAGGGCTTTAAACTGAAAGAGGGTGGATTCAGACTAGATATGAGGAAGAAATTCCATGAGGGTGGTGAGGCACTGGAACAGGTTGCCCAGAGACATTGTGGATGCCCCCTCCCTGAAAGTGTTCAAGGTCAGGCTGGATTGGGTTTTGAGGAACCTGATCTAATGGAAGGTGTCCCTGTTCATGGCAGGGGGGTTGGAACTAGATGATCTTTAAGGTTCTTTCCATAGATTTCAACCCATAAGATACACAGAACTTCTTTGAACTTGATAAAATGACTAATTTATTTCTGTCTTTGGATAACAACATGAAATGCTTGTTAATACCACAGCTATTTCAAACACAAGAATTCAATGGGGCTTTTGTTATAAATAGTTCTTGCAGTGTGAAATCTTTAACTGCTGCTGGCAGTAGAATATTCATAGAAGTTTCAGCAACTAAATCAGCTGGTCTTATCTAGGGGAGAGTTTTCTAAGTAGTTGGCTTCAGGATTAACCTCAAACTTAATTCTGTAAACTTTATTCTGTTTGAAGCTTCAGTATCTCCTTTCCATTGGTAAATTAAACAGAAATAAAAATAAAACTTGTACTAAATATATCTCTCATTATTCTTGAATCTAATGTCTAGAGAAAAGGCAAACCATAGATTTCTGAAGGTTATCCAGAACTTATTTGTGAGCTCTGAGCTGTTGGTTTTTTTTTCATTTCCAAGCTAAATTCTATTGTACAGGTGCAACGTGGATAACTGATAACTGTTTCTTTCTTCTGATAAAAAAATAACCTTTCCCTCCCTCCTGTGTGATATTTCCAATTTATGGAAAAAATGAGACTTCTATAATATTTCTTTTCCATCATGTTTTTCCAGTGTCATAAACTAACAAATCAGAGAAAATACAAATGCTGTATACATCTTTTAATGGCTTTCAAGAACAACAATGACAATTATATTTTGTGTCAGCTTTGCAAGGTGGCTTTCACCAGACACAATGTTCCAGCATGTAATTATGTCATTCAGTTCTCAGTTTTGTTTTCTTTTTCTTTAAACCACTTGCAAAAGCAAAATCTAGGAAATTCCACATCTGATTAAATCTTGGCCCTAAGACAGCGAATCACATAACTCCCATTAATTTCAGCTGGGCCCTAAATCTCCTTAATGCCTTTCAAAAATTACTATCCTGTTAAATTAAATATTTAAAAAAGGTACATTTAATTAATTATGCCTTTTTAAAATCTTCAGGGAAACACAGCCCCCGACTTTCATTTCTTAAAGGCTCAGACATGTTCTAGAACTACTCAGATCAATGACAGAATTCCCATTACATCCCCTGCCTTTGGGAAGAAATGGCAATATTTCATATAAGAATAGGGCTAAAATGGAAAATGGTTATTTCACTCAGGATTATGGAAATAGTTCATTTTAAAAGAAAAAAAAATATTCAAAAAGCTACCAAAGAATATGTCTTTTCTTTTTCAGTTCTACAAATAGTGAACTAGATGGTGAACAAACAGCTTGGTCCCTGAAAAGTCATAACAGCATTAAATTCATTTCGCAGTGCTTGGCAAAAAGTAGTCAGCATGTTAAGATAATTTCTCTTTTTTTTTCTGAAAAAATCAGAATATATGTATTCTTCCCCAGATTCATACCTTAAGCACCTGAGACCTCAGCTTCCAAAATTTAGACTCCTACCTCACAGACAAAATCTCAGAGAATCAGCCACTATATTTTCTGCTGTATTTATCACAGACAGATTGTCCATGTAATAGACCTTTTCTCATGTTATTTCTTTGCTAAAAGTTAAGCACAGTCTAAGTACTAAGAGGAAACAGTTATGGAGTGTAGCCTCAGTAAAGCACAGTGTAGTAAGCACCATAATAAAATTTTTAAAAATTAGCTGGAGACCTAAAATAAACTCATGTGGCTAATTCTACCCTGTGCACAGGTGTACTGGGTAATGGTGATGTTATATAGAGGCTTTCCTCTCTAGTTCACCCATATAAAGCAGTGGCAAGGCAGGTTTCCTATCTGCCCCAAAGCATGCAAGAACACAAGAGATTAGTGAGTAGAAAGCTTAGCTTCTTGTGTCAGTAAAGGAAACTATCTTGCCACTGCTTAAGTGACATGGGTATCCCACTCCGAATGTGCTCCCTACCCCATAAAGCAAATCGTTGTTCACTCTTCCATCACAGACATTTTCTTACTGTGAGCCCTTCTGCCCATAAAGAAAAGGAAGACTCCTGGTCACAATGCGAGCAGCCGCTCTCTGCTCTTCAGCATGTTAAGTCTATGTGCAAAGCAAATCTCACATATGAAGGCTGGGTTTCCTCTCACTGTGGCTCAGGTTCCTGCTAAAATCCTCCACTGACCCTTGACTTAGTCAGTACCTACATATGGAGGAGGATTCCTTTTCTTTTCTATTGCCCACTCATGGGCCTGTGGCACTGCTTCTCTCTTCAAGGTACAACCACAATAAAGCAGAATTACCTTTGCTTGACTGTAAATTTGGGGTGCCATTCTCATCCAGATCTTATTTTTGATCATTTGTAGTGGCCATTATTGAAACTTATCACTGAAATAATATAAATATATTACATAAAGTAAGATATATAATAAAACTAACACATGAAACTATGCATTTTTCTCAGACTTTTTGCTGATGGATACCAAAACACTATCTAGATACCCTTTCTAATTAAATATTGTCAGCCTATATGTAGCTGTTAATTGTTAATATCTTTATGTAGGTGATAAGACACTAAGTATGTAAGACCATTAAATATTTGCTCTAATGGCAAAGTAAGTAAATTGCTTAGACAGAGATAAAACCTAGGCATTCAAGTGTATCAGGCCTTGTCTAACTATTGCTCAAATCCTTTCTCAGCGAAGTAGAACAGTACTTTGGAGGAGCACAGTAAATAACTTGTAGTGCCAAAGCAAACCTCTCTGCACTTTCCTACTGAACTCTGCCTTTAGTTGTGGAGTGACAAAATATACGCTCTGCTAAAAAGAAACTTTGCAGAATCTGCTTTTCAGGTCATGAACTTTTTATCCGATATGTTGTTGTTGCCATTGATTCACTAATTCTATGGAGCTGCATGCTGTTTTCCATTCATTATTTTACCTGTTCTGAACTAGAATAGGTTACAAGGGTCAAAAGCTCTTTTTTTTTTTTTTTTAAGTCTCCTAAAAACAAACAGGCTATGAGATAAGGCTGTACACAACAGTATTTGATGTATTACATCTCACTGGTATCTGACAACCCTTACTCCCTGGTGATGCAATACTTTTCTAATAATTTAGTCTCAGTCTATTAAGAGACAATTACAGATAATGCATCCAGGCAAGTAGTGAAGGATGTCCAGAACAGTGCTTGTAGAAAGGTTATCAAAACACAATTCTCAAAAAAAGAAGTGTGCTATTGATTTTTTAATCATTTCAGACAGAGACTGTTATATAGATTTTTCTAAAGGATTGAACATAAGGAGAAGAAGCTGGAAATGGATTTCCCCTTTGCTACTTCATATGTCATAATAATAGATTTTTTTATTCATTTACCACTAAGTAAAGAACACAGATAGCCATTCAAAAGTTAACTTATGGTATCTAGAGACTTGATAGACTTTCAAATCTGTTGCTATTTTTGAATGTTACCAGATTTCATATTCCACACAACTCCTGATGAACAATTATTTCCACATTATGCATAAATTAATACAAAATCAGAAATAGCCTTTGAAGCTTTTCTTCTGTGCTGCTGATATCATCTGGGTTTTCAGTTATAAGTTGGCCACAGTATAAAATAAGACCTTGAAGAGCGTTCTGCTTCAGAAAACATTTCTGATCAAGTGAGTTAAGTTGCCATTCAGAATCTAGAATTCAAGCGAACTTAGAGCATGCTTATCTTTTTATTTGAATAAGGCTGTACTTTTAAAGTGCTTTACTTAATCAATACACATGATTTCTGAGAGTATTTTACAAACTGTTAAATAGAAACCATTCATTAGGACATCTGGTCTAATAACTGTCTGCCTATTTATATAGTCCCCATGACAACAATGCAAGATGCAGAGAGTGAGTACTTCACAAGACACATCAATTGAATGTACACAACATTGGAACTTAGCAAATTAAGGCATTAAAGCAGGCATTGTACTGTAAAAACTTTACTTTTAACACTTCCACATAGGGAATGAAGAAAAATGGAGTCAGAAACAGGGAAACCCTGAGATTGTCCCTAATATTTCTGAAAATGATTTGACATTTTTAATATTCTCTTGCAGATCTACTCATTGTAGACTATTGTTAGTTTTCAGACTTAGAACACTAGAACATATGAACAGTTCTCTTCTCTTCTGTACAGAAATTTCATTAGCCCTTTCAGTTGATGCCAGAGTCAAGATGGCAATATGAAATAATTCCAAATCAGATGACTGGAAATTACTTGATGCACATTAACTTTGTTAGGAAACATGATTGTCACTGCAAATGGGAATTTGAAACACACATCAAAGTATAAGAAACCAAGCCCTGCTGAGTAAATCTCAGAGGTGACAGAGATCCTGTCACCTCTTTGTCTTTAACCGCATTGGTCAGCTTCTCTGTCAGGCTCCAAATGGGGCTTTTTCAAAAGAGAAGTTGCTCTAATGTGTGATACGATCTGTATGCAAAGGTTTTGTACAGTCGGATAGATATCCTTGTTCAACATGTTGGCATATCACTACAGAAGCAGTCATGAGTTTTGGCCCAGGTGGCAAACACCCATGATGGACATAAGCCAGGCATGCTTCAGGAAGCAGGGAGTCCACATATGTGTCTATTAGCCTGTTGCTATGTTGTACCTAGCAGGGAAAGCAATGTTTTAAAATCAGTGGTTTGTAGTCCTTGAAATATGTTGAAAAAAAAACACTATTAAAACAGCACTGTCAGGCTTGATGCGGATGTAAATCTAAACATGAATGCACGCCTGAGGAGGAATTGATCAGGGGAGCTATGTAACTGCACACATAATTATACACAAAGGAGCTCACAGACTTTTACTGTACTTTTCTATACCTATCATGGACTATCAAATCACTGCCATGGTAGTGTGTCTTATAACAAGCTTTAGGTTTCAGGGAATCTGGCTGCTTGTTGGATTTCCTTCAGGTGGGCAGAGGAATAGACCAGGACTACACCGGTATGAACAGTGAGAGCACCTCCACCAGGGTCTTCAGAGATTAACAAAAAACTCTTTTCACAAACACCAAATTCCAGGTTTCTACATTTCAAGAGAGTTAAACAGCAATTCGTTCATGGTGCTCAGCCTCTGTGCTGAGCCCTATCTACCACTCTTTCTTTCCTCTGAACTTAAGGTGTTGATCTTAAAACTGGAATATGCCATAAAGTCTTTAGAAATTAACATATTCCTGGATATACTGTTGACCTATAAAAGGAAGTAAATAGCACATAGTTTTCTTACATTACAACTGCCTTGCCTGTACAGTGCAGCTAAAATGTTTTCATTTCAAAAGCATTTCTAATCACAGATATTCATAATGCAAAACAAAACAAAAACAAACAAACAAGTTTGTGATTTGAAGTACAGCCTTAACCACACTAGTAATAATGACGTTAGCTCAACATCTGAAATATGGAAATGATATCAAATGTACTACTTATACATGCTAAATTCACCACTGTAACAGTACAGCAATGATTTCTAGGACAGCCATGAATATCAGATGTTTACAGTGTCCTGACAAGGTTGTCTGACCACTGTCCCAATGCTTCCTGCTAGGTTGCAATATGTTGGCCATAGGTGACCTAGTTTGGAGAAGAACTGCATTATAAATCTTACATAAACATTAAGTTTATTGTTAGTGACTATGATTTTGCAGTGTACAGTTTAAGTGCATATGCCCATGGCTCCCTCTTCTGGATAATCCACACAGAAAATAAGAGCTACCCATTTAGAAGTGAAGAAGAACAGTCATAATCACAAAGAAGGGCATAGAAGGGGGAAAATGGAAAAAAAAAAAAAAAGACATTTTAAAGTAATGTACTCTTTATCAAAACAAACTCATTTTCCTTCTCAATATTTTTCCTTTTTTTTTTTTTTACATTTCATGAGTATTTTACCTTGAAAATGTCATTTCAGCCACAAAAATGTTGTGAATAAAGACATCATATACATTATTGTCAGAAATATGCAGTCTTTTCTTCTTAATTGTTCTTTGTTTCTCATTACAGTAGATAGCAGTGGTGTCAAATAATCTGTAAGAAAGTGAAAAAAGAATGAGGACAGAACAGATTGGAGCTACAATGGAAAATGTATG
Organism: Tetrax tetrax; assembly: GCA_009806455.1. NCBI lineage: Eukaryota > Metazoa > Chordata > Aves > Otidiformes > Otididae > Tetrax > Tetrax tetrax. The sequence goes on along the minus strand of WHYT01016330.1, from coordinate 418,152 downwards.
AGCGGATTCAAGAAACCAGATATTGACATGAACTAGCTCACGTGAGTAGCAAGGTTCTTGCCATTGTTACTAACGAATACATGAGAGGAATCTGACCCATATTCATAGATTCTGGGCAGTTAAACAATGTTTAAGCCCACAGGAGAAGGTTAAAAGAATGACTTGAAAACAGAAATAAACTTAGAAATATGTGTCCTGAATAAAATACCATATTTTTGACATTTTAACAAAAATGGAATGAAAAGCTTACCCAAAAGAATGAGTGTTTAGAACAAAGTTTGTTTAGTTTAAAGGTTAAACAGTTTGATCAATATATTCCAAAAAGACATTTTTATTGAAAAACTGAAGTAGAAAATCAACTGATTGTATTCAGTTTATCTAAGGATGGATACAATCAACCAGATGAGGTTTAGAACAAGCTCATTTAAACGCAACACATTCTCAACTTTGAATATGAGGAGCTGAAGAGGTAAACAAAACTAAAAAAAAAACAACCCCCGACCCATGTAAATGGTTTAAATGAAAGGAGATATTAAATGGATATTCCATGACAGATAAATAAAAATAATTTATTAGTGGAATAAGAACAAAGGGGATAAAATCCATCCCCCGAATCCAGCTTAGGAAGTAATATAAATTATCTTCAACTGCAACACTGCATTCTCATTAGAAACATAATTTCTTAAGAGTGTTAATAGCTGAAGAATTTATGCAGATGGACCACAATTTCCACCTCATATAAGCCCTGAGAAATAGGATATTTCTTTTGTGCTTTTGGTTGGCTAAGCCAATGCAATTTACCAGATAAGGAAACCCTGCTCATCAGTACTGTATACATATACTTTTCACAGAAGAAAAGAAAGCACTTTGAGTATAGATTTAAAGGTCTATCTTTAGGGCCTTGGGTTTCTTTTTAATGTATATATTTGGATTTCTTTATTTCCTAAGTTACTTTATTTTTCTTTCATAGATCTAAGTACTCTTTATTAGAATGTAATGCTACACATTCAGTTAAAGACAGAAAGGCAGCTAGTTAAAAAGAAGACTAAATATGAGATTAAATCTTCACATTTCCTTCATTCCTTACTTTAATTAGATTAATAATATAGAGATTCCTCTTTTCCTTCATAGAAAATACAAAAAAAAAAAAAAAAAAAAAAAAGTAATTTAGCCTTCTCAAAGAGAAATGCTGTCAAGTAATTTACAGTGAAACTAAGCCACATCCTTTAAATTTTTAAGGGCTGCTGTGCAGACTTAGACAAAAACTTATAAAAATACAGAACTTAAAAAGCATAATTTAACAGTGAAATAGAACTCTTTAGAAAAGCTGAAAATGAAATGAGAACTGCTCCATAAGAAACATCAAAATATTGTATGATGATGGATACAGATGACATTTACAAGGTTTGGTAATGCAAACTGGTGAAGTTTACAGGAAATTAATCTAATATAGTAGACATATCATTTCTCCCAGAGGCTGGATCATAATTCAACTGTCTTCACCTGACAAGGTCAAAATTTACCACAGTGTACACTAGACAACTGTAAGTTGGAGAGGTTTCATCACATCTTAAATCAGTTTCTGCATAATTTCAGACACAAAAATCTAATTCTGTGGCAATCAGAAGATCCATCCCTGCTATATTAAAAGGAAACTCTCCAAAACTTTTGATTAAAATATAATGAATAGAAAAAAACCTTATCTGCTTAAAAAGTCTGTTCTTAATTAATTTGAATTATCAGCAGGAAAGCAAATATACAGTTTCCTACAAAAGATAACATATAAAACAAAACCATCCAGTTCTTTCAGCATATCAGTTTTGTTGCAGACTCAAGTTTCATTCTGATTAAGATGAAAACAATATGATCAATTTAACAAATACAGAGGTCCTCTTTAGGGTATAGATTTCAAAATCAGCATATGCTGCATATTTTAAACCATAACTACAAATTCAGTTCCTATCTATTCTTATGGATTCTTCTGAAAGCACAATGCAAAAAAAAAAAAAAAAAATCATATTCAAGACTTATTTTGCATTGTATTCAAATAGAAAACCTCATTATTCTTGGTAAGGGCCCATTCAGAAGACCATTGACAGGGTTCTTCTGATCAGTGTTAATAACCTTCAAAGTCCTGCAGCATAGCTGTAACTATGTAACAACTGCTCTCAGTTTTAGGGTTGTTCTTCATTTTTTTATAGACACATTATTGTTGACTGCTTCAAAATGTTCTTCTTCCACCAGCAGTGGCCCAGGTTCACAAAACTCACCATGGAGTTGATTCAGGATCTGATGCGACAATCAGGTTTCTTTGGTATTCAGGCAGAATGGCAGGTAGCTAGCAAACATTACGTAGTGGTGATCACAGTGGTAGATGACAGTCCAGCTGTTTGGATCTAAAAGAATAAAAAAAAATCCAAATGCCGTATCCAACTCTTAAAGAATCAAAGCACAGCTGCCTTCTGTGTTCTTTTGATTAGGTCTTTGGACATTACTTTATGCATTTTTACCAATTACTATTTTTCAAACATCTATCTACTGAGCAATTTAATCAGCAAGCATACTCTTCCTAGGTACTACACACCTATTAGTACTGAACTTAATCATCACATAGCATAGCCTGTGCGTGATGTATCTGGGAAAATCAGGGTCTGTGCAAATTTCCAAACTGATTGCTGCAGATTTTCATTAGCCCTTTTCTGGAACGCACACATGTATTTGTTCTTCATTTTCCTATCCAGAGCTACTGTTGAATCACAGTTCCACACCTGTAAGTAGACTTCAGGCCTGCATATCACTGCTCTAACTTATGCAACACATACACCATATAGTAAAATTACATCTCCACACCCAATATATAATACTAGTTTAAGAAAAAATTAAATACTTCCTTTACAGAAGTAAACAACATACAAGATCAAAACTTGTGGCATTTGTAGGAAAATTCTAGCTTTTTCATAGCTTTTTAAAGCAATCCAGTAAAACTTAACAAAAACCTGCAGAGCAATGCATAACATTGAATTCTGAAATAGCCATGTGATTTTCCATTATCAGAGGTTCTTATAGAGTAATTATTAAATGTACATAGTCATATGCATAACACTGTACAGATTCATCCTCATTAAATACTATAGGATTTCTTCATTAAGAAGGTAGTAAGTTGACTGTTTACAAACCTGGATAGGTACCTCTAACTAATTTAGATTGAATTAATAGATTTTTAAGGTCTGAGAAAATAATTACAGTGATCAATTCTGACTTGCAGCACAAGAAATGTAATGTTATTTAATAAAGTAATTCCTGCATTAAGCTCATTATTTCTGAACTAGTTTGGACCCAACTTGCCAACTGCCTGTGTTACCTTGTCTGTATTTCATTCTCAGTAATTTCTGTTGTGTGAAAAATAACAACATAAACTGTGTTTTCCGCTATTTTGTTCTGCCATTTTGCTAGGAGACACATGGAGCCAGAAAGAATGGCAAAGTTCTCATGACTGATTTCATCTTTGGAACTTCAGCAGAACCTCCAGGCTGCAGTGGAACAGTGATAATTAGACAATCAAAGTGAAGCAAATGCTGCAGACATTCCATGAAAATCACCAAATCGTCTCAAGTATTCACTAAAGCAGGATGAAATATCATACCAGGGTTTGTGATGAGATGTCCAACGTGTTCCAGGTCACATCAGCACTATACTGCAGTGGCTTCTTTACTGATTTCCTGAATTCAGAAGCAAACACTACTGCAGTCACTTGTGATGCTTACCCAAATTTCCAGAGAACAAGAATTAAAACAAGTTAAATTTTGACAGTGAGACGATAGTTTTCATACTTTACAATTATAATCATACTCCAGAAGGCTTCAGGGCCAAAAACTCAAATTACGCAGTAGCTAAAAATTTGGTGTGCTGGGAAATCTTTGATTTATTAACCATTGTTCAGGTATCCAAGCATATCTAGCCTCATAAAGTTATTTTTCTAGGTACCATACATGAAAACATAGAAGAAGTGAGCTAATCAAAGTGTAGCAGATAACAGATACATACCTCTACTCAAATCCTATGAGCAGTCTTTTCTGCTTAGAACACAAACAAAAGAAAGAAGTACTCATTTACAGTTCTGTAAGGAGTAATGGATCAGCAAATGCTCATATTAATGAGAGGAGGAACGTCTTTCCTGTGCTTTAAATCTCATAACGTGGAGAAGAGTAATGACTGTAAAGGATATGGACTGGTTGACTCCTAACAGTACGTTTAGTAGACAGAAACCAGGCAGACATGGAAGTTTTCCTTTGTTGTTGCTGTACATCGTATTACAGATATTTGTAAAGCAACAGGGGAAATGCTACCATCAGGAAAGTGGAATGAGATGAAAAATATGTTTACTAGCTTAAGCAGTAAGAGAGTGAGACTATTACCAGAAACCCATAAAGGTACAGCTGAAACAGGCCTTCAGAAACACAATACAAGCTTGGGCTTAAAAGGTAATTTCCTTTTCAAAGTTAATTTCTCTCTTTCTTGATGTCATGACAGAATATTTTAACATGTTTTTATCTGTAAACCAATATACATCAAAATAAGTCACAGCTTTTCGTTTTTTAATATTGCAAGATAAGTATGGCATGCTTCATATATTGAAATCATCTATCACAGCCTATAGTCTCTCTGTGTAACAGAGGATGACCTTGGTATATTGTTGTTACACAGCTTATTAGATATCACTATTTTACTAAAAGAACAACCCTCTTTTCTTCAAATATGTGGCTACCATAATATCAACAGCATTTTTTATTACTCAATTTTACTTCTTCTAATACTCCATGAACATAGTCTGCATATTCCTTGCAGAACCTGCAAGAAAAATGTAAACCTTGGCCAAAGCCGATCTTTGGACTCCTTTTTAAGTAGTCTCTAGCAGAGGAGGTTAGGTTAATTCATTGTCATTTTAGCTTTTGAAGCTCAAGACTGAAGCATGACAATGAAATACAATGAGGGGATATGCTTCCTGAATATTGAGAGATAGTGCCTTTAACTGTCCCAGAAGGATAATTGCAGTCAGAGTGCATGCCTTTGATTGCCCTATTGATGTTCCAAAATTGATTTACATTGTTATAAAGTAGGCTTTTAAAGATTTTTAAGAAAGAATTAAGTCAGTGATTTATGTCATCATATTAAGCTTCAAAAGCAATTCATAAACTGCTTTTTTAAAGACAGGTTGGATATGGATTTGCTACAAAACTGTATGACATCACAAAGTAACATCAATCTTGAAGCTTTCTCTTTCTTTCTTTATTTTGAGAGGGAGATGTATAGGTTAGGAGCAGAGAAGTTTCAAGCAAAGATGTCATTTTTTTCTGCTTTTGATATTCCTTATGTATTATATGCCCTACTGTACTTGGGGTGCTCATCGCACAGTTTTGTATTTAGCTCATTTCAGTCTTGCTGCTTGATCATCAGTGTCTTAAAGTTTCTTTAGGTCAAACGTTTTTCAACTGCAAAAATTTCCTTTTAGGAAATTTTCAACGCTGAGTTGAATAGAAGGCAAAAACCAAGAGTTTCCAAGTGGTATCAGTATTAAAAAAAACCCAAAAAACAAGAAAAAAAAGTGGTTTTTTTTTTTATATTTTCAAGAACATACTTCAATGCCAAATGCAAAGTCACACAGCTAGGAATATTGGATTTGGGAATCTAAACTAGAAAGGGGGCTTCTGCATTCTGATCTCTGTTCCCAGGACCATTTCTTTACCTTAGCCAGTGTAATCTAAATGTGCATTTCACTAAACCAAAAATAAATTTAAAAATTGAGCATAAGAACCACATTTCAGGATTAGAACCTAATTCTAATTAGAATAATTGCAATTAATTTTAATGACACATTTGTTATTATATATCTGATATTCAAAGATATTCAGAAGCAGCTGATCAGATTACCTGATTTTACGTCAGCCCTTCACCTTTTTCTCTCACCTTAGTCTAATTTTTGCACTTGACTATCTTAACATACAGTCATAACCACAACTTGTAGGTAAAAGAAGCAGTGGATTAGTAAAACAATTATAAACTGCACGGTTAATATCTTGCAAATTTTCTCTAGAGACAAATATTCAGTAAACAGACTGTTCTCTTTGTTTTTCATTTTTGTTTATATAATTGCAATTAGTTATTTGTGTAATCTGTTAACAAGTTACAGATGTTTATGCAACTTCACAGTAGTATGCTGTATAACTATAAATTCAGAGCTGGAATAAATTCCTTGAACGTAATTTGAAAGTATCATCAAGTACAGAGAATAAAAGCAGTGAAGTGTTTGATCTGTAGTACTAGAATATAACTTTCTAATTATTTTAAAAGAAATTCACACAGAAGCAGAGACTTGGCACAAGTTCTCTGTTTAAAATTCCTTTTGTTCCTCTATTTAAAGGCAACTGTGCAAAGGTCTGCAGTGAGGCTTAGCACATGGGTGCATTTCACCAAGGGCACTGACCAGTGACCCCAACAGCTGCTTGGAAGGAGTCTAGCCAATCTGCACAATTAAAACATCTGCTTTCAGTAGTGAAGTTGCTATGGACAGTAGCAATTTGATTCTGACATGTCTCTAGCAACTATTACAGTTCTCGTATACTGATCCTGTGAGTTGCATTTTTATATTACCCTGTGCTAATATTTACTGTCATATTCATAGCACAGCAAAATGGAAGCAAGATGTCACAAAGACATTTTTGAAGGCTCATGTTTCTTAAATAAATCACAATTTCTCATATTACTAGCATTCATCTGTCTGTTGGAAAAAAACTGTTTGTCTTAATCTCTTTCTAAAAGTCTGCCTGTCATTTTATATATTTGCTGTAAATTGGAATTGCATTGCAGAAAATGAACGGGTTTAGTCAAAATAAATACAATTATATGCCAGCTAGCTTTCATACAATCAAAATATTGCAAACCTATTACATATATGATAATTGTATTTATGTAAAGCCTGCCACTGCTTCACATGTGAAAGGGCAGCATTAAGGGAAGAGATTAAGAAACATCATGCAGGCAATATGTCACTAAAAATATTCTGAGATCCAGAGGTTGCCTATCATAAGAAAGGTTTCTAAAGTAGCCTGCTCTCTATTACCTATTCTGTAAATAAAGTCAGCCACAGATAAGTGCAATGTGACTGTATGCAAGTTCCTCTCAAGACTGGCAATATTTGTGAGGCTGGATGAGCCTGATGCTACTTCTGTAAGCAGATCAAATGGGACACATTCCCATGGCTCAGGAGACAGAGACTTCTCAGAGCAGGAAGAGAAAAGTGGTTGCAGAGCAATCTCCTGCCTGCCAAAGTAGTAATAAAAGATATTGGAGCTGTCGTGGGTGCATAGGTACATCATGGTTGTTCCCTTTCCCTCTGTTCATCCTACTGGAAAACCTATACAACAGGGAATTTATTTGGAAGTTAGAAGGTACCATTAAATCACGTAAGATGATCTCTTCTGGCAATGCAGACAAAGATGTACATCCACCTGTACTGAAGCCAACAACTTGGATGTAGCTAAAGGTAGTTTCCAGTTCTGATTTAGGAAAGACAGAATTAATTGTTTCTTGCGATAGTTTGTTAAAATGCTTTATCATCTTTCCCATGGGATATTGGTGCCTGTTTCTAAAGTGACTGTAAGTTCCAGCAAATGCTTTTGTTATGTTTTTCTTGCTAAATCATTTTTTTAATATTTTTCAGCAACATGGAAAGTTTCAAAAAGCAAGTCTATGCTCTTATTTGATCAATTTTCCAAGTAGTTTTATTTTTTTTTTAATGTTTTACTCGAGGCTTCAGTCAGTTAAAAAGCCTGTTCCCTTATTTTCCTCTTCAAGACTGTCTTTGTTCTGTCTCTGATCATTTTGTTCCACATCAAATATGTTAGCCAAGGAATTTTGAAATAGATGTCATGAATTTTAAAAGAATTTCGTAACTTAAGACAAAAATATTTAGAACTAATAACTCTTCTATTTTAACATAAATCTAAGACTTGCCCCTCACAAAAAAAAAGTAGCCAAGCAGGTTAATGGAAGACAGCAAAATTCTCAGGGTTTGTCTCAGCTGCAGATCTGCTCCTCAGACAAGTTTCAGAACTAAAGTAACACGCACGCTTACTTGGCTTATGGATTAGTAAAGCAGCAGCTTCACTGGGCTGCGACCGCCTTCCCTCAGTCTAAAAGGTGTGCTGCACTGCCATGCTCTGCTGTAGGGTGGACAGCCTTTGGGGAGAGAATAAATCCCAGTGTTCTCCAAAAAAGGACAACAATTCCAGAACAGTGAAACCACAGTCATTACTTTTACTAAAGATATGGCACTCATATCCATGTGTAAGTTATAATACCATTTTCTCCTTAGACAGTATCTATCAATGCTGTTTGGCATGAGCAAATACTGCGAAAATATGCTTATATGCATTCATTTGAATAAAAGCTATTAATTCAATTTTACCCCCTTGAGAACCTTTTCCATTTTTAAAAATATCTAAATAGATTCTTTTATTTCTGTTGTCAGAAAAAAAAATAGCCTCGCTATTGCTGTGTGCCTAGTTCACAATTTTCCATGTGGCTAGCAGGAAATCTCATTTAACCTGTTATGAAGAGAAGGGGAAGCAGCAATAATACAGTAGCATTCACTGCAATTGTACTACAAAGACACAGAACTTCAAAACAAAATCAAAACAAAATCAAAACAAATAGTTCATGAATAACCCATAGCCTGATATGTTTGTATATATGTGTTCAGTGCATAAGTTCCAAAATAAACATATTTATACAACCAGAATATTTTTTTTTTGTGAATAATGTATGAAGAGAAAGATGGTAAAATTTGCAAATGTTATGCACTGAAAATATCCCATCTTCTACATAGAATAAGAACAGAATAACGTAGGATGAGACAGGAGATATGAAACTATTATTAGCTGTCAACCAGTAAAATGGCAACTAATCATGGTAATCCCTCATTTCAAAATTTGTGGGCACAGGAAGGCACTGGAAAGATTCCCTCAGGAAATGTTAGACTAAATGTGATGCACTCTCACCCAGCAAACCATCTAGAAAAAAACAAATCTCTGTGGAGAAGATATTAAGGTGCTTAGAGCAGCTGTAAAGGCTGCTAGTAAGTGGGTGAAAATGTCATCAGCTTGGACTGGATTTTCTCCACCAGCTAGTGGTGGCCTGTGTACTTCAGTCAGGCCCCATACCTTTTTTAGATCTTCTCACTTCAGCTCCACAATCTCCTTTGTGTTCATTCTTTCATCCCTTCACTTTTCCCCCGTATGTCCTCCTGTGAGAGACTGTGTTGAATATTTGTCTCAACATTGTCGAAACATCAAACCACCACCCGAACAATGGCTTCCCGTTATCTCGCAAGCCAACTCCTGTTGTCTTGCGAACCTGAGTGCAGAACTGGTTCCGAGAAATCTAGCTCTAGCCCCCCGGCATGCACCCAGAGGTGCGTATCACCCAGTAATGGGTATGCATATCGCCCAGCAATGGATCACCCGGTAATAGGCATGCGTATCACTGCCAGGTGAAGAGTGCAGCTAGGAAAAACCAGCTCTTGAAATACAATGAAAACAACCAATATAAAAGGAGAACATTTCTTAATGGAATACACCTTTCTTCACTACACAACCACGCTTCTGCTCTCATTCAATGGAATACGCATCCATGGAATCAACATCCACGGAACCGACATCGAAACGACCAACACCAGACGGATCGTTCCCCCATCGAGCAAACTGAACTGTCGGGATGCCACAGCTCTGTGGTGGTAGCTATTACAACCGGAACTCTTTTCCGTCTTTCATTTCTTTCTCTCCTTTCTCTTCCATTTATAAACTTCTTGTTGGATTAATAAAGTTACCTGGCACTTGTTTTGAGTCTTAATTCTGTTCCCGAGAATATGAACAAAACCACACTCCGGGGTGTGAGAGGTTGGTCCAGCCGTCCCTAGCCTCCCAGACTCGTCTGAGGTTGGCTAGAATGCAAGGGAGCCTTCCTCTCGTCTGAAACCAGAAAGTGACACCTCCCCTCTCCTCCTCTTCTAGATACTCTCTCTTCACTATTTGCCAGATGTCCTTCTAATCAATTCTTATCAAAGGAAAAAAAAAAAAAATTATAATATTATTATGACCTTTCTGTCTTTCGTAACATTTATTACACACTATATGTAACATTATTTTATATATCCATCATTTGCATTTTGTGTTATGTAAAAAGATCTTCAGAGCATTAACTATCTTCTAGGTGTTAGTCTAGTGTTTAGGAAAACAGAGCTAATCCTCTTTGGTTTGTACATATTATAATAAATAAATGGAGTGTACTCATGCATAAAGCTCTTTTCTAACTCAATCTTTTACTGTAATGTACTTGTATCACATTTGATGTAATGAATTCTAGTTAACAGAGACATTTTAGAGATAGGGCATTAAAAAAAAAAAAAAACAACCCCTTTTAAACTCTTCAATGCATATTCTGCTTGATCTTGCTCATCTCCTTTGGCTCACAGGCCCTTTGGCTTCCACAGTACCAAAGAACTTAGTACCCACCTTGCTTTAAACACAAATTCAAATCATACGTCAAATGTCTGAGTAATGTCTAAAATCAAATAAATTATAATGGACAACAAAGTTTTGTTCGATCATCTTGTCATACACCTTAGCAATAGCTTACCGGAAGTCAGCGACTCCCAGTTCTCTAGATGATAAAGCATTCAAACCCTGTCCTCTGGCCACTTATTTATCTCAGTTTAAACGATTCAGCTTTGGAGTATGCATTCAGCTCTTGGCACATACCATCAATACTACAACATAAACTTTGCAACATAAGCATAATTGTGCATATATCAAGCTAAGAAACTCACTGCTTCCCTCTACTGTGTAAAACACATTCTTCATCCTTTGAAGAATTGAGACAAAAACAGGGAAAAAAAAAAGAGAGGTGAAAATTTTCATATTTTTCTAATGAGGTGTTTCCAACATGCTTGTGCACACTTACTGATTCTGGAATGAAATCAAATATTGGCAGAATGACATTTTTTGATAGGTTTGATTACTTTGGAGTTATGCTCTTGTTCAAAGATTAACAGTGGTTTAGATTCTAAGCAATCATTTAAAAAATAGGACAGGCGACTGGTCAAGATGGTAATTTACCATTTTTTTTTGTTTTCAAATGATGTTGCACAAATGCTAAGATAATTATGGTTCAATTGCTAATTCAATTACAATTCAGTCGCTGCATTTAGGAACAATATTGTTGATTGTATACCTACGGGCAGTTAAATGGAAAGAATGGTATATGCTACACTCAACTACAAAATATTAAAATTCACATAAACCTTTTTTTTAAAATTTTATTTTAATGAAAGGAACAGTAGCTTTCCTTATACTTGACAAATTTCAACCCTTGGAAAGCATTTATCCTTATTGTGTCTCAGTTTCTTAAAGAGTAAGCTAGCACGTACCTAAGTGAGTATGATCTAGTAATTCCAGTTTTTTAGGGAGCAAATTCTGTGTAAATTGAAACACTGCAAGGAAATCACCCCGCTTATGAAGAACTTTTCAACTTGCAACAAATTAAGTACAATGATACCTTATATACATAGTGTCTTCTCAAAAAAAACTTGAAATGTGGCTGCTTCCAATAATACAGCAGATTAGAGCGCAACTATTAATGAGAAATTAACCCAGTCTTCACAGATGTCACAGCATATCACAGTCCTTCACAAAGATAGGACAGTTTGTCTTTGACACTGTCAGTGCTGTTCACTGTTCTAGTTTAGCTGATGAATTTTGATGTCTTAGAGAATATTTGCTGACACCAAAAGATGATCTTTGTATTCTGTGTTGAGAAGATAATGCTGCTGAATTCTCTTGAGAACATTTCTGCAATGTGTCATTTGCTTACCTCTCAGCCACTTGCTAAATGTAACTGATAACATAAAATAGCCTCTGGCAGCCTGCTAACAGCTGCTTTCAATACCCAGATCAAGCTCAGTTTCCAGGGTATTTCTTTCACCCTATGTGTTGCAAGCATTTCGTGGCTGATGGTGACATCCAACCTTGTACTAACTGTTGATCAGATGAGCAAATTGTGTTACACATCAGTAGGTAACTGACAGTGAGCTATGAAAAGACATTCATAAGGACAATATCAAGGATATTGTTAACTTTTGATTCATTGTCATCACATCATCTTGCTCTAGTCATCCTTTCGAAATATTTGTCCTGCTGATGATTGCCTAGCACTGATATATTAACTGTATGAGTTTTCCTGACATCACCATGATTTTCTTGAACAGCACTGTAAGATTCAACAACTGTCCACTTTCAAACCGTCCTTCAAGACGAATTTGTCATTTGGTGGAATGGCTTAACTTTTTAAATCCTAATAGAACATGTTTTTTACCTTATAGATACACATCAGCTAGTACTTTAGCTGTACTGTATTTCATTTTAGGACTTGCACAATCAATTATAATTGCATCAAAGTGTGATCTGCAAAGCAGATGAATTGCAAATTACTGCTACAAGAGTATCATGATAACCAGGCTCATACACAAGAGGTAGTAACTCTTTTTCAGATCTTGCATCACTGTCTTGAAATGTTACATCTTGAAAACTTTGCAGTCTTACTGATGTTGAGTAGGTTCTTGGTCAGCCAGAGAACATCATTGGGATGTAAATTAAGTAAGTGACTTTAAGGGTTCTTTCTCCTACTTCTACAGGTGTGAGGGAGAAATGCTACCTTTAGTAGAGCTGCTCTACCATTCTGAAAGATGTCCTTGTGATCCAGGAAGAACAGCAAACAACTAGAAGTTAGAAAAATTGAAAATTATAAGCTTGCACTCAAAAAGATGCTTGATTTATAGGGAGAAATTTTCCACTGGCAAGGATTATATCAGAGAGCTGAAAATGATGTTAGATTTAGATAACCATCTGAGTAAGGATGATAAACAAGTTTGAGTTTGCTGTCAAAGCTTTCCTTCTCCTTATTTAACTTTTTTTTAAAGATCAAAAAATACAGCTGAGTAGCTCATTGTAGCTGGTACTGTTTGTTGACCTGTGAAGCTACATAGAAATTTTATTCAATCACAAGGGGTTTTTTCAGAGCATTAAAGAATATTTTTTTTTTTCAGTTTTAAAGAAGAGAAAGGAAATACATTTGTGACAAATGACTTGCCCAAGATCAGCAGCTCAGAAACAGACCACACAGATCAAGTCTCCTGATGTCTATTTTGACGCCTATCCTCTGTAAACAGCCGAAGTTCATATTGGTCTTTTGGCTGTTGTTCAACAATGTAAACTCATCACATTTGGTTTTTGGTAGCGCTGCCAGCTTTCCACTACCTCTATTTTCTTCCTTCTTTTGAATATATTTTTCAACAGCCACACTATCTTGCTGTTTTATCTTTTTTCCCCCTCCCAAAAGTGAACCTCATTCTGGTATTTTCTCACAATTTCCTTAGAGTAGCAAGAAGCCTGAAGCAAACCTCTGAAGCTAGCACATTTTGGAAGACTGTAGCCTAAAGTATGTCATTTGTAACTCATGCCTCATCTTTTATAGAGTGAATAAAGGATCACAACTTGCTCATCATGACTGGGAGGGAAGGGACTCCGTTACTCTCTTGGGAGTCTGTTATTCAGGTAACACATCAATCCTGGAAACTTCAAGACTGTCACAAACGTAGTGCACCTGAAAAGATACTTGACTAGCAATGAGAGTCTGAGTGCATAAATCTTTAACATTTAGCAATAGCTCTAGAATTTTGCAAATGCTTCTTTTTTTTTTTTTCCTCTCAAAATATAGGCCTGTTTAAATAGTTCACTAATATAGTGACTAATATATTTGCTAAGATTTGACAATTCAAATATTCAAACACTTCTTAAACTACCGATACTCCATTTCCTGCAGTTATAGTTTGCCACTGTAAGAATACAGATTTTTTTTTTCTTTTGCTTTTAAACTGGTGCAATCTCTATCAGTATTTGACTAAGTAATTGCTTTTCACTGTATAAACTTTGTTTATTCCAATTTATTTCAATGCTATTTTAGAGAAATGCAGGACACTACCAGGGTGAAAGATCACGAATAGGCATGTTTGCACTTTTCTACTATGTATGTATTTACATGCAAATTTGTACAGTGCCTAAATAATTGCCTCGAGTGTACTCTTTAGAGTTAATCTTTTCAAATGAGGACAAGTTGATATGTATTTTATCTACTCTTCTTTCTTTTGTCAAGCACCTTGGCTTTTTGTACAAAGCCTTTCCTAAGTATATAATCAAGTAATCCAAGCCATCATTTTATCAAGACACAAAGATTCATCATCTTATTGCCATGATATTTACTGTCGGATCACTTGGCTCCCAGCATGAGGCACAGACATTTACGAGACATCCACATAAAATGATTAAATGCCTAACGGGTTAGATTTACTAGAGAAGCACTTTCCTGGAGGAAGAACACTTTTCAGAAAAGCACAACAGGAAACTCTCTTGTTCACCAGTGCTTATTTATGAGTCTAGCATCTGTTCTTTATTAAGTGACCTGAGTGCTTTCCCAAGGAACTTCCCCAGTATCATAGTAGTAAAAGATGGTGTGCTATATGTAAAATAGTTTTCATACATGACTGATAACACCCAGCTTAGATTTCACTGGTAAAGAGCCATAAATTCTGCATCCTGAATTGTAGCTCTAACAGCTAAAGAAATTTCCATAAAGCCTCATGAAGTTATTAAACCTACCATCCACCCACATGTCCATTTTCGTGCTCAGATGACAATAATATTTAGATCATTGTTTTGTTTTTTTTTTTTTTTTTCATCAAAGTTCTGCTGTATCTGACTTAACCTGTGCTATACAGTTATGATATGGTCATTTATTGTGAAATATTCTTTAGCCACAAATGGCAAAAAACAACCCAGGAAAACTTCTCAACCTATTACCAGTTATTATATTAAAATAGTCCATTATCTACACATGAGGAGGATTTATATATCACAACAAGGTGAACGACTTCATAAAGGGTAATAAGGGACAATAAGGAAAGTAAAACATGATATATATATCTTCAGAATGGATTTGCAGGTGTCAGATGGTTGCAATCAGGAAGAGGGCAGAAAGAGAATATGACAACCAACTCAGTTACAAATTCCTATAACAAAACAGACCATATGTATTGTCAAAGAGATTTTTTTTCCCTCAAGGTTCCTCACAAACCAATGGCCTATAGGCATTTGTCTCACATACAATAAGGTTTAATAATGCTGTTTTCTCTGAGAACGTCTTTCGTTTTGTCATACTACTTTGTGCCTTTTACAGCTAGGAAATGAATGCAAATATTGATTGCTGAAACTGTCAAGAAGGCTGCAATGTTGCTAATGTTTCAACCTATTTGTTATACCAGGTTGCTTACATTTTTCTCTATCTAAAAAATAAAAATATTATTTCTAATTTGACATAAGATCATAAATTAACATATTTCTTACATTCCTTAAGCTACACTCTAAATTTTTTGCCCTTTTATATTTAATTCTATTCAATGGGGCTAACAAAATATGCTTTCATCTTATTGCTGAAAATAAAACCCTTTCATCTCTGTGTCCTTTATTATTATTACTACCACAAACACTACATGTCAGAGGTAGTACATACAACAGTTTTTGTGGGAACAAGGAGATGATTCTCACCACCAGATGGTATGCATTCAAAGGTCTACTCTTACATACATTTTGTGCTTTACCAGCCACAGAACACAAATTAGTGTTTGCTGAATTCAGAGTTAATATAGCTATTGCTAAACTTGCCTCATCTTCAGGAACTAAAATGGCCAGTACTAATCCCTATTATGTTGTTCAGCAAACAAAACCCACTGTTTTCTATGCTTATAGTACTTGTCATTGTTCCTCAAGGCTCAGTCTTGGCTGTAGTTAAGTCAACAGGAGTGTGGATACCAAGGAATTTTTTTCTATCACTCCTCTCCAACAGATACAAACAAAACAACTATGTTACAATGTCCCATAATGGGCCAAAGGAATAGAAAAGCCAACCAATTCAAAGATATATTTCATATCCTAATAGTGAAGAAACTGAGATTAATGAAGGCTAGTTTGGCCTAACAGCCGTTTCAATAATGAGGTACAGCATCAACATTTAATGACAGGACCTGAAAAGCACTTCCCAGGGGTAATGTCATATTTTGCAGTTTGTTTGTTTGATTGTTTAACTTCCTTGCTTTACAGCATTTGAGGGACACAGGCAAAAAAATGTTGATGCTTAAAAAGGAAAATAACTTAAGTTTCTTGTTGACAAAGATAACCCTGCAATTGCATTATAACAAGGGTTGTGTAACATCGTTCAATATCATTATTTTTCCAATGAGAAAGCCTGCAGGCTTTTGTCTCTAAAGTTGAAAAGAAAGCAGCCCCATGAAATCTGAAGCATCTTCAGCAAGGACAAGTGGTGAAATACCTACTTGCAATCAAATCCCAGGAAGTAAGAAAATCTGTTCGTATAAATTGTTTTTCCTTTCTCACTCCAACTTCGTAATAAAGGTGAGATGGCAGATGTAAATACAGACATGAATTTTATGAGGAAGAGAACACAGCATCTATAAAGAATAAAGCAGTAATGGGCCTGCACCATGAATCTTCTCATGCAATGAATACTGGTTTGGGGATTTTTATGTTACAAAACAGCATAATTCAGCAAATGGTTCCTCTTTTGGAACTTCTTTCCTGGGCCAATTCAGGCCAGGCCAAGATGCATTTCTTTTACTGGATTTTAATTATATCTGTCCTTTCATAATAGAGAAAATCCTACATAGATATATTGCTTTTCAGGCATAAAATAATAGAATCTGATCACCATGTGTAAATAGTTATTAATATTTTATTAAAATAATAATTTTTATACTTTCAAAGTGTACTATAATATTTTAGAATATATCCTAGCAATAGGACAATATATAGACTAAAATAGTTTCTTCTTACACTGAGATTAGTTTCTTTTTATTGTAAGTGGGAAAAATTTCTGCATAAATTGACTGTTCATAGACATGGAATTAGGTAGACACGGAATCCTGGAAAAGTCAATCTCTTAGTTGAAAAAAGTATCTTCAGAAAAAGTCACAAAACTAAGACCTTAGCTTAAGAGTAATACAGTAGCAAAGACTTACCCATTGCCTTTGAAATCTGGGGAAGACTAGTCGTAACTTAGCCTTAATACTTCACTATCTGCTCTGAAGTAAGGCAACCATAATATTAACATTTTCACTCATTTGAGTAGTGTCAAAACAAATATATTCAATTTATTTCTGTGTAGGTCTGATAATCTCTGTAAACTACAGATTAAATTTACATCTTTTATTTAAGTTTTAGTCTTCATAATCCACGTAAAGGAAACTGTATTACTATAATGCTCTTAAATTTGACTAATCTGTTGTATTTTGTGGCTGATTGCACATCTTGAATCTCATAGTTTTGTACAGTACATAAAGAGGGTGCTTCATGCAGATGAAGCAAATTAAACTGTCTTACTGTCTCACTGTAATTTCTCTGTCTTCTGGCTTCAAAGTTACAGTAATGTAGGGAATATTTTTTCTTATAGTAGTAAGGAAGTTATATTGATTTCTATTTTTATTATACTTTAGAAAATTAATTTGACATTTGGAAAAGTTAGATTCCCACTTCCTTTCAAGATAAATTTGAGGAGGGTTTTTTGCCTAATTTCCCAAAGGGCTATGAAAATTTTCACCATTGTTAATATTTCATGGAAGTTGCAGGGGAGTAGCTCAATAGCTCAACACCAGAAGAGCTTGCTGGGCAACTTGTGAAACACAGCCTGCAGTAGCTACCTAATGTGGTTTCACAGAAGTAACCTCATTCATACATCAGATATTATGTTTCTGTCTACTCTCAAAATGCATTCATAAATCAATAAAGTATTTTGTCTTGTACAATATTTTTACTCAAATCCAAAGTACTCACATTTTTTGGAAAAAAAAAATAGAAAGATTGATGGACTTCTTTCTCATCTGCTCAGTATCAGAAGATCTAATCCAAAATTGTGTGGGCACTTAGGTAAAATAAAAGTATTAATATTTGGCCAAGATTGTAAAGTGTTTTGAGATTCAAATGACAGAGTGTGGGGCATTGTGATTAGCCCTGGTTTTCAAAGATCCTCAAAGTACGATGTTCACATACCGGGCTAAGTCAGATGTCTGTACTCCTTTCTATAGGAGGCTGCCCTGGTCTTGCAGAGTTTGCTAAACATGGATGTATTTCTGAAATCAGCTGAATTTTAAAACAGAATGATAGAAGATATGATGTCAACACATTTTTGTCTGCCTGCTCATTGAAAGACCTAATTTCACTTCCTATCTCTTTCACAGGAACAATTCATCCAACTTCAACAAGGCCTTCACCTAGCTTTATGCCGGAAGAACCAAACCTCTGAAAGAGCCATCATAAATCACAGCCATACGTCTTGATTGAACAGTAAATCACTGCTTGTGAACTCAGAGTGCCTTCAGCCTGATTCTAAATGAAGGTAGATTGTAATATTTTTATATCCCGAGCTCTAAATTGTGTTTTCAAGCTTTAAGAAATTGTTTATGTTGTACTGATAGATTATATTTCCTAAAATGCTGCAAAAATTCAAGGAACAAATATTAATTGTATCATTCATTTTTTTTTTTGTGGCCTCAAAGTACCAGAAAGGGCCTCAAACTGCTTTTTTGTTCTCCTATCTTCCTTCCAATAACCATTAACACTTAATAAGGAATCTCTCATTTTCTTTTTCTTTTTAGATGCTTTGAATCTCCATGGCATCTGAACAATTCTCAGACATGAATAAATCTCTGTAGTGTGCAGGAGGAAATATTATTATTCCGTTATACACAGATGAGGTAACCAAAGCACAGGCGCATGAAATATATTGCAAAAAGTATATGGCAGAATCAAGAATAAACTTATACACATGTTCCGAATATAGTAAAAATTATAGGCATGTTTCATAATCATTTGGAGAAATACAATCTGTTACATAGGACTGTCGATTGTAAGAGATCTCCAGAATAATCCTTTCCTTAAAGTCTATGATTCTGCCAAGTCTCTTTCTGTTATCTTAGCAAGAAATGTATTTTTTCCTAGAGAAACCAAAACCATGGTCAATTTGAGACTTTCAGTAGCAATACTTATTGTCACTATTTCACTAGAAACATGTGTTGTGTTTTATACCTAATTAGGATGAATTAAAATTTTATTTTCTTTCATAAAAAGTGCTAGAGCTGCAGTAAGAAACCTGCCAATTTGAAAATCGGTAAACTCTCCAATATAAAGGATTAAGGACACACTAGTAAGAGTAAGAACACTACTTTTTCAGCAGAGAGTTTAATAAAACACCTTTGCATATTGGAAAGTTATGTGTTTGGAAATATTATCAAGTTGACGAATTTAAGATTGTTAGGTAATTTTGAGAGTAGAGGAAGGAATTTTTTCTATTAAATCCTGGCTTCCCAGTGCTACCTTATCTTTTGATACTGTCCATTCGGGACTTTAGTTGAGACCCGATACCTTGCGGAAATTGTTTTACTGCTTTTTGGAGGTTCCACACAGGATTTGCCCACAGTACAGGGATGCCCTACCAGAGATAGACCCAGGTCGTGTTGCAGCCAGAACTAACAGCCTTGCTGTCTCCTAACAACTTTGGTGCTGATGCTTCCTACCTAGAGGGGACTTAGTAGTGCAGAGGTACTCGGAGGCAGAATGAATGAGTTTCTTAATTGCTCTTTCACATGTGTATGAAAGTAAGTTGATATTACAATAATAGTGAATGCTAACATTTTGTTCACATTGTTTTCCTGTGGATGGAAAAAGACATGATGAAGATTTATACTTTTAAGAGACCCTGGCATGAAACAGTTTTAATCAGTTATTACTATGCAGAAGCATAATCAGTTCCAGCAAAGGGGCTGGGTGATGACTGCCTAACTCTAGCTGATTATATACGGTAATCTGCTTTTGTGCTTATTGCATTCTACAAAGAAATGCTATGGCATTTTGGTCTTGTTTATGGAATCCTATGACTACTAGATTGTAGTTATTTCTGGGATGTATTCAGTGGGCAGAAAAAGCTATGGTTGGTTTAACAAACTCTAGTTTTAATCAAATTGATTTTGTAACTGAGATATTGTAAAAAAGCATCCTTTGATTAAAAACACGTATTGCCACATTTTACAGAAAAACAATTTCTCTTTTCAGTAAGTTAGCTAAGTAAATTAGTATTATTACCAAAATAGTTCAATTAAAATTTCTGCATTAAAATCTAGCCAGGAGAGGTTTATCTAGTACCACAATCAGGAAAGGAAATAAATCTTTTGGAAGCTGCCTGCTTTTAAAGGAAGATAGATGTGTGAAGTAGTAAGGGCTTTAACAATATACCTTGGAAAAGCTTGTTTAATGCTGCTGCTTCACAAACACACATTTTCATCAGCCTGTGCCCTCACACAGACTCTAAACAAAGACAGAGCATCTGTTCCCTAAGAATCAGAAGAACAGAAGAAAGTATCTGGATTAAACACATTTACTTCAACTGACAATAATCGTTCCTTAGAGAAAAGGATACAAGCATTGATTTGCTGAAGTCCTTTGAATACAGATGGTGAAAAATACTCTGGCTTGTCATGTGTGCTGACATCTCATTGCTGCCTGAAGTTGCTATACAAACATCTGTAAAACATGTATAATATAATGAATAATAATTTCCCTACTTGCACATTTGAATGAGTACTGAACCCATTTTAAAAAACTACAGAAAATGTAAAAATAAGTCATATCTTCAGCTTGTAAGTCAGACATATTAAAATAAAGAAAATAAAGAAAATGTCACTAAATTTGCAGATGAGTTGTGATCACTGGTATATATAAAAATTAAGAGCTATTGGAAAAATATGCTAAAATCATATTTTGTTTTCAAATAGAGGTACACATCTGCAATGTAAATTGAGAATAAAAGTACAAGGATGTGTGGGCATAATTTAGCCCTCTAGTACAAGCACAATATATACGTAAAAGCTACAGATTTGTAATGTATGAATCTAATATAATATTGTAGTCTACAGTTTCACTGAACCAAGTTTAAATGCCATTCCTCTTGCCTCATTCTCAAAGGCACTGGGAGGCAAAAAGGAAATGAATGAGTAAAAACGTCAGGAGGAGAACAAAAATCTAAATGCATTTCATTTCACAGAGCTGTCTATCTCTTATGGACAAATTGGCTCTGAGTGTTAGGTCATATGTTCAACTGCTGTAAATTTGTGCAAATCACTGAAGTCAGAGGAGGAGAATTAATTTCCACCACAGAGGATCTGGCTTTCAGTCATTACAGTGCCCAAAACCAAAGTTAAACTGTGAAGTTTTGTGCTTCTTATAGATAGATGAGTTTAGTTGTATTGTTTCAGTCTATCTGTGGTTAGGAAACAAAAAAGGCATCAGAGGTGATTTAAAGGAAATACACAAACTTACCAAAACCATGCTTGTCTAGGAAAGAAGAAACTTAAAAACACAGAAAGCAACCATACATCTTCAGGCCATGTATATTTGTCATACTTGTCAACTTATTTTGCACACAAATATAATAGCACCTGAGAGCTTTCTAAGATCAATAATATTACGCATGACAGTCTAGCCAGATTCCCATCTACTTTTGGAAATATAAAAATAAGTCCCTCCCAAGGTTAAAGGACTTTAACAAGGTTGTTTTTTTTTTTTCCTTTATGAGGCAAGATCTAATATTTTGTCCTCTTGAACTGATTACCACAAATTCCTAACTATATTCCTACTATCTTTACAAAATGCAACAATTTATGTTTTGATTATGGAAATATTAATGCATTGATAATACTTTACAACATCAAACACAGCATTCTTCTTTAAGTGTTATTGCATTTTTAGTATTTCAAAGTACAAGAAAAAATTTTAACCGGTTTAAAATACTAGCAGGATTATTTGCTACATTAGGAAGAGAAGTTTTTACTTTCCTGAAGGAGCACAGGATAATAAAAACACAGCACTTAATTTAAAAAAAAATACTTATAAAAATCCTGCATTTGCACAGTAGCTCTCACTCTGTACTGGAGGAAAATTCTTTCCCTCTCTCCAGTCCTTTAGACCGCGCAGTCCAATGCTGGCCTGAAAGATCCTGCTGTAAATTTCCCAGCGTGGCTATGACACAGATATCTCTCATCTGTATAAAAATGGTCTTAATTTCCCAAATGGCAGAATGGGATCACAAGCGTGCTTACAGGTATGACCCAGCAATTCTTAGCTATGATCACCAGAGTCTGTTTACAAATGTCCTTATTAGATATATACGTCCTCCCAGGCCACTTGATTTGCATTACAGGAACCCTCTGGGGGAAAGAAAAGAATTCTATAATAGTTCCTTTTCTTGTTCAAAGGAAATCTTGTATCTGGAAGTGAAGACTTCCTTGCTCTAAGGGAGACTTAACAGAATTTATATATTGGGAAGAATTCTCTTATGGTGGGCAGCACAATGAGGAAGTCACATATTTTGCCTCATATCAGGGAGTCTCAGAAGAAATACAGACAGAAAAATAGCACAATAACTTTTAAATCAAGGAAATTTAAAGGCACGTAATATCACAAGAATAAGGCAGATTAGAAATATAGCTACCAGGTTCTAAACACTACTGGCATAGACTACAGCTAAATATTTTAACACTCATAGGCTAACAAAGGGTAATGTCTTACCAAAACACAAAGGACACCATCTCTGATAAATCTTAACTGATGAGCTATGAGCAGGAAGTTTACACCTCCATATGAGCAGCACTAATGATTAGAATATTTTTTAAGATGTGCTTGCATTTTGAAAAAAGAAGAAAGGGGGAAAAAAAAAAAGAAAGAAGAAAACTCTTCTTCCTTTGGACAGGTTTGAACTTTAGCTTTTATTCTTCATTCTCCAAAACCTGACAAATTACCTTGAGAAAACTTTGGTTTGGATACCCAGCATTTTGGCCATGATTTTAATACCAATTCAGCTCCTGATAAACCCTCTCTGGACAAAAGAGTTTGTATAGTCACAGGTCAGCTCTCACAGGTCGTATTTTCACTTACAATCAGCTCTTACCATAAATAGATTTTATTTTTTTTTAACAATCTACTGGAATCCAAGTTTCTGGTATGAGATGATGTCTCGCTTATTGATAGAAAGTTCAAGTGCCTTCATTGGAAGAAAAAAATTCACTTGCAAGATTAAAACTCTTATTACACTGACCACTCTCACTTAAAAAAAAAAACAAAACAAAACTGTAAAATTGTATGTGAATTTAAGGAAATATATTGTAATTATGATGTAATATTTGGCATTCCAATTTTGCAATTTGCATTATATTCTACGATTATTGCCTCTTTTCAAAGGTAACCAGAATTAAAGAAAAGTGTGTGTTGATTGGGGCTCACATTACAGCAAAAAAATTACTTTTTAAAAATATTTTCTTAGGTATGTAACTTTTTAAATGAAAATGGTTATCCTTAATGTACAATCCTGCTAGGAACACCATAGAATTATCAGGGAGAAAAAATAGCCTGCTTTTTTTGTGCTTGTCATCCTGAGTGTCAGAGCTTGCTCTTCCAGGAACTAGAAATTTGGTTGGGATTATATTATACGGGTAAAGAATTCTTCTGGCTGGGTAAATTAGACCAAAAAAAAGACCATTTGATAGTGCCACAGATGTGATAGAAAAAAAGTGCCTTCTATAAATGACATCATGGAGTAACCATATGTTCCTGCCCTCCAGTCATGTCTCATATTAAGTCTCACATTGAAAAAGAAGCTTTGGTGCGTGCACTTTGTGCAGCATACAGTCTGCTCTGTCACAGAGATAGCAGTGACTTCTTTCTAAATCTTGTTGGCTAGAAGTCAGAAATGTCAGAACCTATTACTGAAGATGCTCAGACACTCGTAACCTCTCCCAGCTCCAGTGTAAAACATATGAAATGCCAACAATCAAATTAATGTGAGCATTTACTTCCTCCTGGGGCGGAGCAGGGTGGGAGGTGTAGAAACAGACATCCCCTGCTTTTAAAATCACCAAACATTTTTTTTAATAATATGATAATATGATATGGACAAACAAAAGCTATTACAGAAAAATGTTATTTATTTTGATTTTGATAAAGCTTGGTACATGGACAAATAAATTGCTTGACGGTAAAGTGATACGTAAAAACCATTATCAAATTTCTGCACCATTTAGAAATCCTGAAAATCTACGAGGTTGCTTTTTTCATTCTGCTCCCAATGTCTTAACTGTCAGTAAGCATTCAATTCATACAAACAGTGCTTTTGATCATTACAATACATTAACCACTGAGGCTGACTGGAGCAGAAGCTATTGAAAACTGTGCAGCAGAAACCATTTTGTCGTCCTGTGAACATTTTGCATTCCACTTAAAGTTAAAAACAAAAACTTACATGTGCTGAAAGAAGCACACAATATCTATCAACGTCCAATAGATTAAAAAGAAGTCCAAAAGATTTCTTTGCACCCTAGCAGGTGCCTCAATCACTTAAAGTTTCTGCTAGAGCTCATCCTCTAACTTACTTAGCTTACTTTTTGACTGACAGTGACAAAAGGTCTGGCTGAAGAACCATGTTTGAATGAAGGAGAAGTTTGGCAAAGAAAAGCGACAGTGAGTGTCTTGTGTCCCAAGTGTGTTCCCTGAGCAGTACAATCACCTGCTTTTCAGTGTTAAGGCAATTGGGTTTGGCTCCGGTGTCGTCATGACCCTTCTCATCTTCAGGGGCTGCACTTGATTAAATTGCAAGTACAAAGTCCTCCCTCAGAGGAGTCAACAATTTCTCAGCATTGACAGGACAGTGTCCCCAATGTTCCCATTCTCAATGGACAGTGATTAAAGGTGACACAATACATGTTATGATTTCAGGCTTTCTCAGTGATTGGGGGAAAGTTTCTACAAAGACCAAATTTGCTTCCTTTAAAGAGGGTTGGTTTTTTTTTTTCCCTTCAGTATCAGTTAAAAAGCAGCAATTAAACCTCTAGGACTGTGTTTTGCAGTATAGTGAAACTTCTATGTGGTCACTCACTTTGGGGAATGATGCTTAATAGAGTAGGACCAGCTGCTCAAAGAATCGTACTGGCTGTGGGATAAGGGTCCTGTACATATACCCTCAAGAACAGCAGGAGGTGGAGGGGTAGAGCCTAAGCTTTTCCAATCTCTTTTTTTTGGTCTATTTTATATTTCCTCTGAGGGTAGTCTTAGATATTCTAGAATTAACTTTTAGATTGCTTATAATGATATTTTTGTCTCAATAGAATATTCATTGAAATCAGTGTGAGATATATACATTTGATAACATTAATTTTTGTTTTAAAAAAAATACAAAATTTTGGTCCAAAAAATCCCAGCCTACTCTAGGTACCATGAAGTGTAATATCTCCGTCTCCTCACTCAGATAATTTTAACGGCAGTATAGAAAAAATAAAAATCACATGGAAATAGTCCTCTGGGAAAGGAAAGTTAAGTTAAGCTAAGAAGCAGCTATTAGAGATAATCAAAAGAATAAACTTATCTGAGAAATTCTTTAAAATATGTGCTTTTAAACGCTTTCTATATCTCCTAGCAGAAATATTTTATTTAAGATACCAAAGATGTAAAATAAACTATTTCTTTTTACACTGCTCAGTCACGTGGCCTATATCCACGCATTCAGGTGCACACCAAGGAAAATTGTAAGTGTCTCAGTTACAAGAGTTTGACCCAAAATTGCATAAAAATACAGTTCTGCCTACTGAGAGTCAGCTGTCACATTATCATAGACATTGCAGTAACCTCGTGAAGCTATATTATATGTAAGAACACAAATACGTTCCTTCGCAAAGTCAAATAATGGAAAGTAGGTCAAAAAAATAGATGTATTTTCAGTAACACTCCAATCAAAATCCATGTCTCATGTTTCACTGAAGAAAAAATGCCAGTCTTTAACTAGTTCTCACCGGTTTATTTTTCAATAAAATATTTGTTACAACCATTCCTTTCTTTTTTCTGCTTGCCTTTTCAGCTTGAGACTTATTGTCACCCATGATTCCTCTTTGACATTCATTTTCCCTGATTTTTTCCAATCACTTTCCAATCTACTTTCCATTTTCCACTAACTAAATTCCTCCTTCCTGCAACATCAGTAGGAAACCCTGCTACTTCCTGCCAACGGATTTTTAGCAATATAGTAGTTGCCATAATAGATCTCCACAATGACAGCTTTTCAGAGCCAGACAGAGCTTAAAAAAAAAAGTCAACCTCCGGCTTGGACTGCCTTTTCCCTGAAGAAAAGTTAAAAATTAGAGTAGAAAAGACAAAAGAAAACAATCTAAGTTTGCTGAGAAACATCAGTGATACTGTATCTATGACCAGACTCAACAATCAAA
This sequence comes from Tetrax tetrax, assembly GCA_009806455.1. Classification (NCBI taxonomy): domain Eukaryota; kingdom Metazoa; phylum Chordata; class Aves; order Otidiformes; family Otididae; genus Tetrax; species Tetrax tetrax. The sequence continues at coordinate 391,661 of WHYT01016330.1, read as the reverse complement.
ATGGCAATGCAGGTACAGTCGTATCTGTAACATAAGTAAAAAACTCAAAAATTAATTAAGATACATTACTGCTGTTAAACCACAGTGAGTAGATTGCATGACCTGTGTGTATTTTGCTGATGGAAGCTGCAAGATGAAATTTTTATTATTATTATCATCTTTGCTCAATGCTTTGCTTTTCCAAAGAGGCATTTTAAATAGGACAGAATCAAGTTAAAGTCACAAGTATTCACATACATCAGGTCTCTTAACTATGAAGGTTAAAGGACTTCCTCTGTTTTGGAGAAATTTGGTTCTTTTGCACAGGCTACATAAGAAATTGCTCAAATGGCAGCAACCCAATACCGTATGTTATATCCTGTGGCAGTTGATTCTCAAAGAGAAACTGTAAAATGAAAATATTTCTCAAGATGGTGTAGGAACTGTAAAAGGTCTGAAGAACCATTTGGTATTGCAAAGTCATCCAGATTTAGAGAACCAATAAACGTAACTTCCCACGAGACCTATAAGTAGGATTTAGTGACCAGCACAGAGCAAGTGTGATTCAGATGTCATTTATGCAGGTATAACAGTAATTCCGCAGGCTGTGTATAAGTTTTTATTTTCTAAAAATAAGAATGGGTAGTAATTCAAATGTAATCTCATTAAGCTCATAATCCCTTTTTCTGTTCTTTTCTCACTTTTAATCAGTAAATCTTACCGTGAATATACTTGTTCCAAGCTTCGAGTAACAGATTACAGAAGCAAACATTTGAACAGACTTTAGGTCACAAACTGACCTTTTTAATTGCTGTATGCCTACTTGTATCAAGTAAAATGTGCTTTTCCTTTGGTCTGAAGGAGAATTCTACATCTACTGACTTTCTGCTGCCTGTAAATCTTGAGGTCCACTGACTGTGTACAGTAAATGTGAACAAGCTGATGATGCAAAAGCAATTAGGAGGAAAGATACAGAAACCGTTAAATCAATATTGCCCGAATTGACAAATCAGTGATATTATCTTTACTCATCAGACAAGCATTACTGGTGGTTCCCATCTTATATCAGGGACAGAAGAAACTTCATATTTCTATTTTTACCCTATGTTTTATGTACCATTTTGGTTTAATACTTAATGCCTTTTTCTAAAGTCAAACTGTTAAGGACATTGCATGCTCACATGGGTTTACAGCTAGGAAGCAGAAAGGATCACCTTCAACTGCAACACTAATGTATTTTCCAGGCTATCATTCTGGTCATAGAAAACAATAAACCAAATAACAATACATAATTTCTGTGTCATTATATGATCTGATCCTGACTCTTGTCTGAAGAGTGACTAAAGAGATCCTGGAAGGCCATGTTTTGGCCTTCAATTAAATTGGCCTTCAATTAAATTCAAGTGTGTCTTGGAACATTTTAAAGTGCTGACAGGAGACTTAAGTTAAAAAAGTACTGTCATGACAGTTGTTGGTCTTTACCCATCACATTCACAAGTGTTACACCAATTGCTTGAGGATCGTTCAGGTATTGTTAAATGAAAGCTATGCCCCAGGGCTATGTTTGATGTCAGTGCTTTGATCAGGAAGTAGAAGAGATAATAGAGCATTTCTCTGAACATATGTGTTTTCAAACAGTCCTTTAAATATAAGATGTCTATAACTTTGTACAGAGTCTTTGTACATGTACTATTCCCCTCATTTTTACAGGTGGGGCTATTAAGAAGAGTTCTTTTTGTCCTTCAGCTGGTTCAATTTGGTTATTTTAATGACCAAGGAAAAAATTTAGATATTCCAGTGACACAGCATACACCATTTTCAGGCAACATCTCAGATTATTATTTCTACCTCCAATAGTTTCAAAAAGAAAATTAGATTTTGAACAAGTTCTTGATAAGGCTATGATGCATTTTAGTCTTAACTACTCTAAGCACCCAGTCAAGTAGTTAATTTCTATATCAATTAAATAATTTAGTGGTACTGTTGTGGTATTAAATTCATAACAGGCAAATATATTCACTGAATATCCCACTCCTGTACTATAATACACCCAGATTAATTTTTGTCTTGGAAATGGCCAGAACATCAGCATCTACATAAGTAAATACCAAATCTAAGATGGACTGTTTATTTATTTAAAACCTTACTGTAATTACTGAGCCAACACTCAGAGAAGATGTAATTTTCAAGATCCTCTGCCTGTATCATGCAATAACAAGTTATAATAAATACATAATTTAAAAGGAAGTTGTTCTGAGTTTTTAAAAATGTATTTGGACTTCTTTGGACTTATTTTGTAAGTCTACAAGTTAAAAATAGCCAGTAGTTCCTGGAAACTTCTGAAACATTTTTAATTTTACTTATAAAATTAGATGGGATCAGGAAGAAAGCGTTCTAAGTTTATACATCTCCGCCTAACACTTTGCTCATGTACTTGCATATACAGGTACAGATTTGTTACACAACATGCACAAAACAGATATTTGCTACCCTTACTAACAGCACAAAAATGACAGAAACTAGATACAGTAGAAATTATCAAAGAAACAGCATTCTTTAACAACTTATGTCTCAAATTTTGGATGCACTAAATACATAGCTGGGAAGTCACAGTTGCCAGCTGTCTGATGTGTGTAGGCACCAGTACTTAGGAGATGAAAAATAAAATAAGAACAGAGAAGACAATGTGCTTTTGTTTTCCTTCCTTCTCTGCTTTGTCTCTACCATACAACTGTGGAAATAGTCATGATTCAGCTCATCCTGACCAAGACTTTGTCCTCTCACACAGGTTTGACATTCACAGACTTAAGAATTTAATTCCACCAGATTCCCACTACTAAAACATTTAGGCTTTTTCTTTTTTCTCTTGAATGCTTCTACTTATCAAATCTCTGCCATATAGATTCTAATAGTTTAATAATATTTCAATCATTATTTTTGTTAAGCTTAAATGCACAGGTACTTGCCAGAAGAGGGATGTCCATGCCTCTGTGCAGCAATGACATGTCTGAAAATACATGAAACCTGAAAGAAGAGACTTAGTGAGGGCAATAAAAACAAAGAAAAAGAGAATCATCACTTCTGTGTGTTGCTATAACATATGTGTGCAATTGTTAACCTACGTTAAACTCTACATTAGTTTATTTTTATTAATTAGTTTATTTTCATTGTATAGCGGTTGTCCAGCCTGGAGAAGCAAAGGCTCCAGGGAGACCTTATAGCAGCCTTTCAGTACCTAAAGCGGACTTGTGAGAAAGATGGGGAGAAACTCTTTAGCAGAACCTGTTGTGATAGGACAAAGGATACTGGGTTTAAAATAGAGGGAGGTAGATTTAGATTAGATATTAGGAAAAAAATGTTTACACTGTGTGAGGTGGAACACTTGAACAGGTTTCCCAGAGAGGTGGGGGATGCCCCATCCCTGGAAACATTCAAGGCCAGGATGGATGGGGCTCTGAGCAACCTGATCTGGTTGGAGATGTCCCTGCTCCTTGCAGGGGGGTTGGACTAGATGACCTTTGAAGGTCCCTTCCCACCCAAACTACTCCGTGATTCTATGATTGTGAGAACTCATTTAATTGACTTAAAAGTTTACTGTAATACAGCTGTATACTTGTTGTGGTTTAGCCCCAGTCAGCAGCTAAAATACCAAACAGCTTCTCAGTCCTCTCACTGCCCACTGCCCCCCCCTCCTCTATCCATCCCGCAGGGAATAGGGAGAGGAATTAGTAAAGAAAAGAAGGGAAAAACTCATGGGCTGAGATTTAGGAGAAGAAAAAAAAAAAAAAAAAAAAAAAAAAAAAAAAAAAAAAAAAAAAAAAAAAAAACCACAAAAACCAACAACTTTAAGAGGATAACAAAGGAAACCAAAGCAGAAACAGAAAACATACATTAAATCAAGAACAGAAAATACTTAAGCACATAATTTACAGTACAATAACTCACAGTGGAGCCCAAAGCCCAGCTCTCTCCCAAGCAGCAGGAACCTCCTCTCAGCACCCTCCTATACTGAGCATGAGGTCACATGGTGTGGAACAGCCCTTGGGCCAATTTGGGTAAATTGTCCCAGCTGTTGGCTAATTAGTAACCTATTCCAGCTGTGTCCCCAGCCACAGGGGCTACCAGCTCCAGTTCCTCTCCCAGCTCAGGCGAAAATTTACTCTATCCTAGGCAGAACCAGGACAATATTGTTTGTATGCTCAGGGTTTTAACAGTGCATTTTGCATTTTAGAGACCTAATGATAAACAACCTCAAAATTTAGATGAAAAATGAAGTTTTTAGGCTTTGATACTCTTGATATTTTCAATGATTTTATTTTACGTTAATAGTTTAAACCAGGTCAGGATAGAGGCAGTTATTTGTTCTTGACTACAGTGGAATAATATAGGATGAAATGTCATGAGCATCAAACTATTTTCTGTAAAAAGTTAAAGATCCTGGCCGACTGAGATATCATTGCCATTAACGTGGTCAGAGCATCTGCATACAAATCCAAATCTAGTCTAATGTCAGTACATTCAGGTTCTTACAGAAATTCATTAGATTATCTCCTGCATTTTAATGGGAAGCAATTTAAATAGTTTATCATTTGAAATGTTATATTCACTAGCTTTTCCTTTATGCATAAATTTTACTCTGTGGTTATGAAAAAAATAAAATACTTGGGCATATATGGTAACTTTAAAAAGGACAGCTGCCCTGACAACACATTGAGCAGTAATTCAGAGTTCTCTGCAATCGGGACAGAAGAGAACATGATGCCTCTACAAAGGTCCAGAAGAACTGTCAAATAACAGTTTATTTTAGGCACTCAGATGCTAACAGAATAACACAATATTATAATCAGGATAGTCAACTTTGTCTTCTACAGAGCAGTACACAAAAAACAATAACATATCTACAATTTAACCACTTCCAAGGACCTAAAGAGTCAGAAACATGATTTTATTTTGAAATAATCATCCTAAACAACATTAAATCCATCCACTCACTATATTGCTATCTACACCAAATGCCACTAGTGTGGCTGCATGAAACTCTTTTGATGCCCCTTAAAAACTTGGTGGTGCTCAAGTCATTTGCTTGTGAGCACAAAAGATGTTCAGAAGAGAGTCAGGGCGAAAATTTCTGGAACGATGCTCAAACTTCTGCTCTTTGACTTGCCTATCAGACAAACAAACAAATCCAACCCAACTACATGGTGAGGTGAGTGGTATTGCCCTTAACACTTCCAGGATTTGCTATCAGTAAAAGAGGAACTAAACTATGTTGCAAATAATACCTTCAAGTAGCACATCTTTTTTTTTTCAGAGAAGAGCAGTAAGAATGATCAGAGATAAAAAAAAAATAACACTAATATAAGGAAACAGTGCAATTTATTTAGCACAATAGTCAACAGGGGAAAAAAAGGTCCAAGAAAATCCAGCATCTGGAATCAGAAACTAACATTCAGACTATCAATAAAACAAAAAAAAAGGTGTGAGCATAATTTACCAGTGCGCTCAAAATTTTAAAATCAGGATCAGAATAATGTTTATGTAAGAAGTACTTCTATCAGAGTGGCTGAGGATGGATTATTTGTTTTCAAGATCATTCTGGTTCAACAGCACTGTTGGATTCAAAGCAAGGATTTAATTCGGAAAAGCAGAAGCCCCTGCACTGTGTAGGTCAGACTATTTACTCTCAACACTTTCATTCTTAATGTCTATTGACCTCAGCAGCCAGAGGCTATTCCACAAGCTCGTTTCCTTTCCCCTACACGTTGGATGCCAACCAACCTGCTGTAGCGGAGCACGGCCAAAGTGTGCTTGTGCATGGTACCCTGCAGTTAGCTTATTAACTTTCCCAAAACTGGCTCTGAACTGGTTCGAAGCTCTAAGATGAGATCTTGTCCAAGAATGTTGGGTTTATTTTGTATTTCATTCCCAAAGTAATGTTTTTAGAAACTTGCACTTAACCCAGCACTGGAAGTACTATATCCAGCAGCAGCAACAGTAATACTGCGCACCACATCTGGTTTTCACTACATAAATATATTTAATGAGAACTCAGGGAAAGTTACTTTTGACTCTATGAAACAATACAAGTCTGCAAATATGTTTCTATGTTTACACTTTTACATAAACACTACTTCTTTTCCATTCTCTATTTAATGTTTGCTTCTGTGCTTTTGTATGTGTGTGTCAGAACATTATTTGTCGCATTTTGGAGGTTTTGAGTAGATTATGGATGAGACTCATGTAGACAGAGGCAAACATGGTAAACATCATAAACTCAAAAAGGAAGTCAAAATCCAATAGCTTCTATCTTATGTGGAGGAGTGGCATAAAATTTGCATAAAATTTCCAAACCTCAATAATGCATAACATCTACATTTTGTTTAAAGCTGAAGGAGTTTAAAAAATATAAACAGATTTTGTCTTAGTTTTGTGTTTTCTTATATAAAATGCAGAAGCCTACGCACTTTTCTGATACATTTTAAAAACCGTTAATGAACCATGAAAGATGCAATATATCAAATTAATTCAACTTCTTTGCAGAGGAATAATCTGAAAGCTCTTCCAATTACTGCTGTGGTTGAAGAGCTATTTATTATGGCGAAGAGCTACTTTAGCATCAGCAAATGTACTTTCAAACTTCTGTGTAGTATTTATAAAAATGAAACCACATTTCAAGACAAAACTTCATTAAAAGATAGAAATATGTGTAAATAAGTTCCCACGAACTAAACATTATTAGACTTATGGGAAACAACACAGGAAAGTGTTATTTGGAATATATGAATATTTATTTACTGCCTTAATTTAGTCCTAGTATTTTTCTGTCAGGCCAGGCTATAGGTTACTCATCTCTTTGGTTGCATATTGCTGTCACCAAAAGGTACTGGGAAAACACAAAAAAAAAGAACCCAGAGAAATTACAAAGGAAATGAGGCTCACACAAACCCTGGGGGATAAATCCTGTGATGAGAGACTGAGGGAGCTGAATTTACATAATTTAGGATGGTGAATACTAAGGAGATATTATGTTTCAAATAGTCTACAAATGCCCTCCCAGGGACAGTTTACATGACAAAAGTCTCTGTCACAGTTTCAAGAAATGACAGATGAAGAATAATATCTTGAGGCTAAGAAAAATTTAGACAGATATTAGGAAAAAATTATTAACAGTGTAAGAAATTGAATAATGATGTAGTCTATAGTACAAAGAGGGGATTGTGGCAGTTTTACTACACACATTTGAGAACAGCTCCGATTAGAAACTATAGAAACAATGAAAGAAATAAATTTGAAAATTAAACTAAATTAAACCTCTTCATTTTGTTCCTGAAGTATTATTATTTTGGCACTAAAATTCACATTCCCTAAAATATATCTTAATTATAAGAAAGGTAACATTGAAAATATAAAATTTTATTTAAGACACTAATGTCTAAAACTCTAAATAATTGTATCTTCCTCCACCTTAGTTAAAATGGAAAATCGTGATTCAAGAGCAGTACATAAATAAGAAATAGCTCAGACAGAAGTGTCTGAGTAAGTAAGTATCAACTTACTAGTTGATAAAAGAAAGAAAAAAAAGTACTTTAATTAAAGACTAAAATCAACTATTAGAAGAGAAAAAAATTACAACTGAAAGTAAATTACTTTTACTCCACAGAAAAGATAAAAGACGATAAGCTGGTAAATCCAATCATAAACCACAATTATATTAGGATTTATCTTGTGCTATTTGACTGAAACTACAAAAACATAACCCCAGTAAAATAACTACAGATTGAATGGACCTCAAGATTGAATCATCAATCCCCTGAGATGCTAATGTATCCTACATATCACTTCTAAGATCCTTTGGCTCATGCTGGACAAAGCTTACATTTCCATTTTCATTTCCTTTACCTTTGCCCTGTACCTAAAAGCTTTCATAATCCAGAGCCATCATTTTATATCAATTGAAAGTATTTCATTTTTCATAAAAAGATAGAATGATATTCAGCTATGTCATTGACCTTAAGTACACTTTTCAGGGACATTTTCTCAACCAAGGGTCACTTCTTTAATGATTTTCTTTAATATGAGATTATACCAATGACCAAATTAGCCCAAATTTTTTAACAAAAAAAAAATAAAATAAAATTTTAAAAACCTAAAACTGAACACAGCATTTTCAGATCAAGATAAAATTGTACGTATTTCCAGTTACAGAATAGATATCTCGACTGCATCTTCTTTTACAATGAAAGACATAAGGAGAAAAATAGTTCTTACTGGTGAATTTTGGGTATCAATACCTAACATTTAGGGGCAAAAAGAAAGAAAGAAAAGAAAAAAAAACTCCATTTGTCATCACAATATTAACTCTATACAAAATAAATCCTGATACATGGAGATGAGATCTGCCTGGCTAGCAGAACTTTGCAGTATTTCCTCACCTCTGAAGATGACTGTGAAGAAGGTACGACTAGTTACTGGGTCTTGTGACCCTTTCCTTCTGCAAGTAAAAATGTGACCTTATTCTTTGAGGACTATTAATACATTTTTTTTTTCCTGAATATTAGAAATAAAAACAAACTAATGATCCTTCAGATATTTTACATTGTTACAAACTGAAATTTCATTACAGCTATTTCCTCCTAAGGACCACGGTGTATGTTTTTACTGTATATTTTATAAGATTTGAAAGTCTGTTGGTTTTCAGGTCACAGAAGGATTAACCTTAACCATTTCCATGTCCTTCTTTATTTACAAATCAGGTATCCTCTAGTCAGTTATATTTGTAAAGTGTTACCAACACAATGCTTCAGTAAAATGTGAGGTTTTATGCAACAAATTTTGTCTACATATGCTATTCCACATCAAGGCATCTACCAGAAACCATAAATTTGGTTTCATATCCTCTACCATCCACAGTAGTTCTCTCCTTCAACATTATGAGAGAATACATCAATTTTCACAATACTAATGCAAGCAGTAGAAAATAAATAGTCATTAAACTCTCCAGTAATGACCAAAACATAATATTCTACTGACATCTATTCTCAAAAAATAATTTTATTAACATATGAAAATGACCTCTAGTTTTAAATGAGCTTCTTCCATTTAGTATAAAAATGTGTGACCTAACCTCCTTCTGCATAATACCTAATTGGAGCTGCTTTATTATTAATATGTTACAGATACAAAACAGAAGTCTTATTGGCCTACTTTGGAAGAAGCTTTGTAATAAAGATGCTATTCTTACATTTGAAAGGTCTATATCACTTATAACTCAAAATAATGTAAGATATTTGAATGCATTTCTGATAATATTTTAGAGTTGTTTAAAATGTCTTTTATATACCATTTAATTTGCTCTATCAAAAACAAATGGTAAAAAATGCACTACTCCATGATTGCAACCAATCCCTCACTATCAGCAACAAAGAAATAATTAAGTGAACATAAGAAGATAAATTTATTGCGTCTGCTATGTCAAATACTCAAAAGCTCACATCTTTACTTGTCCAGTAAAAATTTCTACAGATCTTGGACTATTTTTTTTTCTTTTTTTTTTTCAGTTTTCCTCATTTAATACACTTCATTCTTAAAACACTATTTCCATGCTAGATGATTCCAGACATCCATTCCAGACAGGAAAAACATTAATTCTCAGGCATATAGAAATCATCTCATTTGCTTTCCTCTAATCTAATGGTGATGGTTTCTCTCAGCTGCTTGTGGAATGTGGTTGAACAGCAAACCGTGCGCAATGTTTGCTGATCATTTAGGTTATGGAAGGAAATATAAGTGACTGATATGCGGCAAAGAAGAAAGTTTTTTTATTTTTAAATTATCGATTGCCTCCTTTTAACAACACAGCAGATGGCAACCTCATCACTCCTGTAGTACAGAACTGTTAGCAATGGCCTTACAAGTAAGCTAGAAGGGTCCAAACACTTGAGTCCTAATCACAACTCTGAAGCCAGTGCACTATACCTCTTTGGACAAGAGATTACATATGTGCCTCAACTAGCCTGTTGGATATTTGGAGAATCAAGGACACTTAGTGAACAATCCAGACCAAAGGGAGTTGTTATGTTTTTGAGCAGTAGACTTCAAGGACATCGCGGAGGCCACCTGCAATTAGAAAGTGATGAAGCAACCTTGAAAAGAGGAAGAAAAGCTGGTGTACGTGACTGAAAGCAGAATGTGAAGCATGACGTAGGCGGAGAGGACCGTGTGCATGAACAAGAGACTTAACGAATTATATTTTAGCTAAAAGCGCATGAATAGATATAGTTAACCAATTAGTAAAGAGCTTGTGCATGATAAGGAACTAGAAGGGCTATATTAAACAGGATGTATCAATAATAAAGTGGCATTTGCTTGATCACATTGATTGTGTACAGTATCCGTGACTTCCGCGTCAGCACAAGCCTACCTATGAGTGTGCAGATAACTGTATTTAGTCCCATATTTCTAAATGATATTAAGCAGATTCATTCTTCAAAGTGGAATTAGACTAGTCGTTAAGTGAATTCCTACTGCAAGAAAAGATGCTATAACTTCTTTCTTACCTATTCTTATGAAGAAGAAAAGAATTATAAATGCTTATCAAATCAAAGAAGGCATTTCAAAGAAGATTAAGGTCAAAAGTCATTTTACTATTCAAGGAAAGAAAAAAACAACAAATTATTCTTAGAGGAAAACACAGCTTCAAAATAAGAGTTATTTATGGTAAGTGAGTATTGGTTTACTTATGGTAAAATTAGCTTTGACTACTAAATACTGTTACACATCTTTATTTTATTTATTTTTATTTATATACAGAATGTATTAAAAACTCAATCATATCATTTTACAAGACATAAAAACCTAATAATATGTTTTCTTTACCAGGAAAGATGATTGCATTCAAATTTGGAAAGTCTAAGATTTATGAAGACATGATGCTAACTTCATTTCTTTCATTCTTCCAAAGTCTATTTTCCCACATTCTTTGTCAAGCCTCTTCTACTTGCTTTCAAATGAAATGAAGTCACTACAGAATTTGGCCCATGTATAGAGCAATCTATTAGACTTTAGCAAAGTGCCTTGTCACTGTGAAGAAATTGTCATTGCAAGGAGTATGAAAAAGCTATAGCAGCACAAACTGAAGTAGCTCAAAGAAATACTTTTAATAGCTATCACAGTTGAAAATTATAAAGATGTGTAAGTTCATGTTTATAACAAAAATACAAACACATTTTTGCCTTTTATGAAGAGAATAAAGGAGATTGTACCTAGATTTCCATAGATGGACAGGTTATGCTTTATCAAAAGGCTAATTCAATAATCATAACCAAAGCACTTGAACTAACCCAAGTAAAAAAATACAGCACTGAAAGTTTGAAAAATGTACCACAAATTTTAATACAAACCTACTCCCCAGTACCTAACAAGGAAGTTCCAACCCACAAAGAAAGCCTGAAGTGTTGTACAGCCTCTCCCAAACCTCAGAAGCTGGTGAAGTTGAAGGTAGGAAGTCCAATTCACACAATGATTTCAGTTAGAGTTTTAGATCTATCCAAGATCAGGGTTGGATTTGTTATTTTTATTCTTTCTATCTGCAGGAAAAGGTGAGTATGAAAGACAGGTTCATATTACTAAAGATGATAACTCACAAAGACTGTAACTGGAAATTCACTGATTTCATGATTAATATTTTCTGATAGAAATACCTTGAAGGACTTTTGAATCTTTTAATTTCTTTTCATTTCATTTTCTAAGCTGTACTGAAAGTTAATTTAATGTCAACAATTGACAAAGCAATAAAAGTAATCTTTTCTGTACCTTTACAGTACAAGAGCAATCAGACTCGATATGGGATAATACTTCTTCAGCAAGGCACTACAGAGATGAGCAGAGTCTTGAAATGAGACAGAGTCAAGCAATATGCAACAGCTGACTCAAACACACTCTGGTCTTTCTTGTGCTAGATGGTAGAAACCATGCTAAAATACCCAAAGAAATCGTGTTTCCAGTTACCACGTTGTCTTTACCTCTAGTGAAGGTATCTGAAGTGAAGAGGGTGGATGTATTGAACTTCTTGTGCATCTACCTAGTGGTGCCTTGAAACAATCATTTCATGATCTGAAACACAAGATTTGTTTACTTTTTCCTCATCACACATTACTGTAAGTGTTAATAACTTACATGAGTCTAGTCAGCCCTCTAATAATGCCTCCATAGCTTTGCAATTACACTGACCTTAAAGATACAACAGAAAAGATAATAATGCTTCAAGATTTTTCTTATCCAACACTGCAGTTTGCAAAATTGCCTCCATATTACTGAGTACTCAAACAAATAATGAAACACAAGTCTCACACACTGTCAAACTTACAATTGCATCCTAGAACAAACGAAATATTACTGTCATTTCTACAAAGCAATTGGTTATGTAATGGAATAAAAGCATACACTGTCTGTGTTTAAAACACACTTGATTTTTATGTTTGAGATTAAATCCTGTAGATTTTGTGAATGTCAAAAGTCTAGTAGTCAAATTCCTCCATACACAATGGAAACACCAGTCTAAGGTTACCTGAAAAGCTTGATAGTTCAAGAAACAGTGGCCTTTGCCGTCACATATTGGGCATGTACTTCAAACATCCAGTTGAAGTGCTCTTGAAGATGATGCAGAGCATATCTACATAGTTCCACAAGGGATTTTCAACATGTTGATCAAGAAGATTTAGCAAAGTTATATTATTCCACTTATCTTAAAGGCAACACACTTTGCATCAGAAGACACAGAATAGGAACAGAAGTTTCCTTGACACAAGAGTTTTAGTTAAAAATCGTCTCTGTGGAAATCTGATTATGTAGGAAGTTATATTATAAAAGCTATAAATTCAGTTTTCATTGTGATTTCTTTGGTTTGCCACATGATATTTGTGTTTTTAGACAAGAAGCTTAATCCTTTTAAAAAGTCAAAACATCCTTGCTATTCCTTCTCAGAGGGACTTCACAGTTTCTGGACAGCTCAGAAGTGAAATAAGTTTGAAAGATAAATTCAGAAAGACTAAGACATCTCAGTAAGGTGATGCAGAATAAGAAGTCCACTGAAATGAATGATACATTTCAGTGTAAATTCAGCGGATACTAGCAGACATCAGAGATCTGCAATTGCAGATCTGAGATTAAGAATAATGGGTGACAAATTGAAAAAATAAATTAATTATTCAAAAATTCACATTGAGAGCATGTGATATGAAAGGTCTTGTGGCAATACAAAGTTTTAAATAAAAATAGAAATATTATTTTAGAATTAGCTCACCATTCCCTGAAAGTAACATGTGGTAGAGTGACTGAATCAATAAAAACAGTTTTCAACTCAGCAATAACATAATATCTTCTGAAAATGTACCCTATCGCATAACACAAAGCAATTTCCAAATAATTCATTGAAACTAGCAGACAGATTGCTCTGTGGAATGCCATGCTGTGATAAAGTTACAAAAGCTGTGATGTGACATTACTGTTTGTTAACATTTTCCCATGAGCCTTCTTTCTGGTGTCATTTGAGAATAAGTCATTTAGTGATACTGAATTTATTTGCACAGATGTTTTTCATGTTTATTTTACCACTGAGGCTATGTAAGCACAAAATATGGCTGAGCAAAAAGCAATTCTAAATATTAGTAGGTTCTGGATATTATTGACAAGGCACATATTGCTGACTCATTCAATTGTAAAAAAAATCACTTTTGAATCTCATATAGCATTTGAATTATTCTAAGCAGCTAGTACACAGAATACATTAATTATTAAACATATATGACATAATTCAATTTTTATCTTCAGAAGCAAAATTGCCATTTTGTTTCTTGGCTCAGAGAAAAGAAGTTCCTCAAGTGTTAGAGTGTTGTAAGGAAGCATTTGTTACCACAAAACTGTGTATACCAATCTAAATTCCTCTCAGTCATCTATTAAACTTGCCTTTTCCATAAATTACAAAGTAGTTTATTTTCTTCTCTGTACAGAAAAAAAAAGTTTAATGCAAAACTATAACTAGAATAAAGTCAAAAGCAAAAATGAGTCACATTTTCCAAGCAGAATCACCATGAATAATTTTTTTTTCTAAAATGTCAGTAAAACTGTATTCTTTAAAAAAAAAAAATCTCTATAGAGTTCACTCTTATTTCTCATCTCCTATATGTACATTTGAAAGTAACGTGTATTTCCTCTTACAATGACTTACGTAGAGCATATTGCTCTAAAAAAACTACTGTAGAAAAAAAAATTGGTAGGAGATAGCAGGATATCTCTGAATTAAAAAGAGATTACTTGGTATTTTTTGAGTCATACATGAAGAACAACCTGCAGAATGTGGGGCAAATGAAAAGATTTTAAAGATTTTAAAGATCATGAAGGGTATTTAGTCATTTCCACTTTACATGTAAGCTTTTACAACATTTCCCCTATGTAAACAACATTTTCTTGCTTCTGTAGTATTTATGAATCCATGAAAAGGTAATTTTTCTAGCTCACTTTTTCTGTATATTGTACTCATCTAAAATACAGTGCAGCACTAGTTTATGCCCTAAGAGGGAATTTCATTTCACTACATTAGAAGCTAGAGTAGTTAAATAATGATAATTTTGCATATTGATCACACATATCTTTTGCAGTGTCTTCTCTGTCCTTCACTGGAGAACTCTGACATAAATCTTTCAGATATACCAAGAGCAGCAGAACGAAGTTTGCAAAACCATTTTGCAGCAAAGTAACATAACATGTTGACAAGAAAAACATGGTGTCCCTTTTCCCCTCTGAGTGTAAAGAAGAAGTATAGCCATGAATAACAGAAGCACTCAGTAGTTCCTTCTCTCAGGACAGTATGTGGTAAATTTATAGTGACCATGGATATAACTAAGGCACTTACAAACTTACGTCTATGGAGCACCAGCCTCAGATACAGTCTAACAACCTGTAGAAAGGAACACAAGACTTAGTAGCAGTTACTGTCAGTAATTTCCAAAGAAGAGAGACTTCCTGCTGAATATCTCTTTACAGTTTTGACAAAGCTATTGCTGTTCTGGCGTCTAACTCAATGGACCTCTTACACACGTGTAAATGAATCAAATATACTTAAAAGTCTAACGTATTAATGTGACCTAGCACCGTAGCACTGTATAATTTTAAATCTTGAAGTATGATTTGGTGTTACGTAAACAGAAACTTATCAGTGTTGTGTTACTACCTGTTGTGGTTTAGCCCTAACCACCACATGGTTTCTTGCTCACCCTCCCCCTCCACAGTGGGACTCGGGAGAGAACTGGAAAGAAAGGAAAGCTTGTGGGTTGAGATGAAGACAGTTTACTAGAATAGCAAAGGAAAATTACAATAATAACAGAATATAAAGATACTAAAATATACAAAATGAGCAATGCACCATTTCTCACCACCCAATGTCCCAATGACCAATACAGCCCGTCCCGAGCAGCGATCACGGAAATGAAATGAAGCAGCAAGCAAAGGAACGAAAGGGAGACAGCAAGGTAGAGAGAGCAACGCCAGCAAGTAAGAGATGCCCCCACCACGGGCAACCCCCACTGATATACTGAGCATGACTTTTATGACATCTGTAACCAGTTTGGATCAATTATTCTGTCTGTCTCCCAGCTTCCTGCGCCTGCACATTAAAGAGACCTGGAAAGCCAGACACTCTCTGTGGTCTCATTAGCAACAACTCATAACATTAGTGTGTTTATCAGCTTTCTTCACGTATGAAATCCAAAACACATCAGCTACTGAGAGGACAAATAACTCCGTCTCTGCCAAAACCAGGACACTAAAGTAAAATATTTGGGAAATTCATGCCAAATCCTGGAAGTATATTGATTGAAATATTCAGAAAGGGAAAAAGTCATAACTGGATGAAATAATTTAAAATTTAAATAACTTTTTTTGTCTTTCATAATATATCTAATTAAAAATATGAGCATCTACATTTCAGAGAGTGAATAGCAGCTATATTTTTATTCTATAAGTAATCTTTCTCAATACAGAGAAAACTGTTAGCAGTTCTAATATTATAATATTGATTTTAAAATCATATCTAATCAAAGTAAAAGTCAAAAAAGAGAGAGGATTGTCAAGGTATAGCACCTCCTGAGGCTGTTTTCAAGATATGTCACAGTCCTAGTCCTGATATTTGAAAACCCCTAGCAACGCTTGATTTATCTGTTTCCCTGGTCTGGGACACGTTGGTCAATTTGCTCAAGATTTTCTCCTCTTCTCACTTTTTCAGGCTGCACCGTCTTGAATGGTCTTAAGCACTATAATAAGCATAGGCCCCTGGAGGGAACTTGTAAACTCTTCGGCAAATCTGGAAGACAAGCTGATGAAATATGGTCACTGCTCTAAGTTTAGGACCAAATGGGTTCCAAAAAAAGGGGCTCAGAAACTAAAGTCAATGATCTACCATAAACAATTTTCATAGTAGTAAGAAAGATGCAGCAGTTTGGAGGAATCTGTGCTACAAAGCCAGCAGAACATTGATTTTTCAGTCAAGTTCCAAGGTCTACATCTGTTGGGGGACTTATTGAAGAGATTTGCAGTAAGCAGGGAACAGATAAACACTGGAATAAACAAAGTGACCTGAAAATTGGAGAGTCCCAGGCACATTTGACCACTAATGATTTTCCTTTATGAGCAACTGTAAGGGAAGGAAAAAAATAAGCCAAGAACATCCAGCACGATGGGGATTTACTCACTCAAACATAGTGAAGAAAAAGAAAGGAAAAAATATTCTGCAGTTCCTCTGCAGATATTTCGTAAAGCTGAATGTTCAGAATAAAACTGTGCTGGAAAACAACAGATCATATATTCTAGAAACTAGAGGTTATTTTCCAGTGTACATAGGTGGCAGTTATATTTTGCCTCATGTCTGGTGCTGTATTTTATCTTGATACTACAGTGGTATTGAAATGCACACATCACTTGCACACTGTGTGATTTATTAAAGCATCTCTTCTAAACCAGTGGACACAGAAGTCTGCTATTTCAACCTCTTAATACTTTATGAATTTTCTCAAAATTTCTGAAGGCAGCTCACTATTCACAAAAGCATTCATTTCCAGGAAATTAGAAGTGGCTCTGACCTGAACAGGTTATTACACAAGATACCTAACTATTTTCGTAAAATGGTCTTTGCTTTTCCTGCTTCAAAGTTATGGGATATGCTTTGAACCATTTTAAAGGAATCTCTTGCATTGTCCTTGACTGGTTTCAAAAGACAAATGCTTCACTAGCCTTTTCTGAAATACCTCTGTGTACAAATTTTGCTTTCTTCTTTCTCAGGATATTGTGACCTCATTTGTCGAATAGCGTTGTATATTACTTGGCATTTTGGTTTTTACATGTACCAATTCCTTTATCTCATATTTATCATACACAACTTAGACAGCTTTGATACTATCCCCGCAAAAAAAAATTTAAAACCTTAAAACATTGGCTAGTATTTAACTAGATATCTTTAAACTATAGGTAATTTTAATTTTAGAAGCACCATTTTTTTTTATTTTTACTTATAAGTTTTACATGAATACTGCAACTCTTTGGTGAGTCACACTATTGCACTGGAGCTCCTAATAAGACCATCAACCTAAAGTTATGTTTGGTTTTCGTTCTTAAATATAAAAATATAAATGTAGCCCTTTTCAGCAAAAACATAGGCCTATTCATTGCAACTGTTTTCTAGAACGTGTGTTTCTTCACTTGCCTGAATCAATAGTACATCCCATCCCAAGGTACTTTAAAAAGCTGGGGTTGGATCTGAAAAAGATCTCAGCCTCTCAGCCACTACACAAACTTTCAAGCAGCATTGAGTTCTAACAAAGATAGCCCTGGAGTATATTAGAAATACTTTTCTTGAACACTTCCCATTAAGAGCTCCAAAATAAGAGGACAGTGAAGGGACAAAAATGCAAAGGGAGAGAAAACACATCCAGGTAAGTCCTACATGAGAGTTAAATGTTCAAGTGCAGAATGTAGACAGACAACTAGCTCCCATCAACTTAGCATTAAATATCTAATTGCTATTAGTCCTTTAATCATTGAGTCTGTAGAATTCTTGGAGGCCAGGGATGTTGAGGGATTTTTGGAGATTTTTTTTTAGAAGTGTTGAGGATTTTAGAGGACTGCTGTTTTTTTCACTATTTTTGTAGTCTGAGGGAGTTTCTCTTCTGAGGTAGCTGAGAAGCAGACTGATAAAATCTCAACCACTTTCTTTTTAGAGAGAGAGAGATAGATAGATGGATGTATACTCAGAAGCAGTCTTTTAAATTTTTTGCTAGGTATGAAAAGATAAAGAAATGGAACACTTCTTATCACATATAACTTACCCTCGTGATAAGTTCTGTCCCTAAGGAGAAAAAAAAATAAATAGTTAGGTAATATTTCCTGCAAGAGGGTTAATCACTGCAAACATCAAGGGAAAAACACAGCATGTAAGGAGAAGCAGAATAATAACATTTCATGATTTTCTGAAGAATATGTTTCTCCTCAGGTATTTATTAAAAAGCAGGGTTTTTTTCAGGCCTTTCATGGAAAGAAACTCCCAGGAATCCCCTCTGCAAGACTTATTCTATTTGTTATTCTATTCGTAAATAGCTTTCTGTTGGCCTGTTGAGGATGTGCAGAAGTTGCTGGTAGCTCGTAAAGAGCCGTCAATGATCACAAATAGAGCCACCAGTGATATTTTGACCCCACAGGCAAATGTGAGCAAAGCTATGGCTCCACACCAGCAGAAAAGTAGAAAGCTTAGCTGTTACCAAAGAATCAATATTAAAGGCCATTTAAATACATCTATCAGCAAACTACCCTTGCAATTTCATTAGTAAGGTTTCCAGGAGAGTATACGAATAATACTACAACTGACCACTGCATTGAGTTCCAATAACATTTTGTTAAAACTGCAAAGAATCGGTTTCTATTTTATGTCATTATCATAATATCATAATTGATATATTTAGGATGCAGAGTACACAGTTATGAACAGAACTATAGTGTTAAAGATTAGTGGACATAAAAGGAGCACCCAGATCCAAAAATCCTGTGATCTACAAAACCAAAGGCAGCATGTAAAAAACCTGTTCTCTTCTTCTCAAGGAAAATAAATTTTTGCTTCTTGCTATGACTTTTCATTCTATAAAGCACTGCAAAGTATGAAAAACAAAAAAAAAAAAAAAAAAAAAAGAAAGAAAAAAAAACCAGAAGGGGGCAGTTTCTTCTTTTAAATACTTGGGCTTTTTCCCAGTAAGATACTGACTTAGCCCACAAAGCTTTCAGGCATGTTCTTACTGTTAAGCACAATAATATTCCATCTTTCACGAGACTATTCCAGTGTTTAAAATAAGGACGTGCTCAGTTAACTTGCTGGAGTATTCTGCAGCTCTCTTTTTAGGGCTCATAATTAATGCCTTAAGTGATTCATTCTCCGTATGCCTTGAATTAAGTGAAAATGAAACAATATTTCTTTGTCATTTATTGGTGACAGAAGATTGCAGGACTGGTATCCAGATCAAATCTTTCTTCTTCTATAACTAGTAATTCCTTTGTATTATTTGCACAACTCATTCTCCTTTTTGCCACACATCTATCACTTTAAGTAGATGGTTTATCATCCAATAAAGAGTAATTCCTCTTACCTGTAAATTTTCATCTCGGTCTTCTTATCTCTGTTCAAGCACACTGAATTCTTCATTATATTGGTTAAGAATAATTTGGTTTTTTCCAGTGGCACTGCTTGGGTAGAAAGCAACTTATTTTTTGTACAAGATTCATTAAATTTGACACCATAACTACTTTTCTTCTCTCTTCAACTTGATATCCTTCACAGCATATTGACTTTTGGATCTGCTGATGGCAGATTTAAGTATTATTGCTTTTTTGTTTCTTTAACTTTGAATGTAAAAAACATAAAAACTACATTTGTCATCATATAAAGACAACATATAATTCAGAGGATAGTAGGTAAAGGTGAATCAGAGGGGGAGCTAATTATGTCAGTCATGATGCATTAGGTATTTTGATGAACAGTATATGATTACGTGTTTCCAAGAGAGTTAAAAACAAAGATAAGTGATGGATAAAATCATTTAGTGATAACTGTAAACATTTCTAAATCCCTATATAACAACTTCATGTACAGCTTCATCAGTAGGTAACAATTTCTCAAATCTTAAGTAATTTCAAATATGGAGTGGGAAACTATTGCTGTAGGTTATGGAACAGGTAGACCTAGAGCACAGGATGCAAGCAATGGCTATCTGACTACATGAAATATCTGACTACATGAAATTTCTGTTGCTAAACCCACATGAACTCGGGATTCCCTTTCTCAAGGAAGGTGAACTATAAGCCTACATCTATCAACAAAGAAAAGGCATAGATTTGTTTTTGCTTTATTGAAACAGCACAGACCCTACAAAGAAAGTTAATTTGGTGATAGATTAAGTGCATTGGTGACATGATGTCCACTACATCTATAAGCACCACAGGATGACATTATAACATGTCTGTTCTCCAATGCATTTGCATGAGAATGTGAAAGTCTTTTCCTTCTAATGTAATGTAGAAAGCATCACAGTCTACTCAGAACTATACTGAAATTCTTACTATAATATCTGAAATGGCACCTGGAAAGCTCAGGCTAGTACAAGATCTAGTTTGTATTTACATCTTATGTTGTTTGGAGAATAAATATTTTAAAATATTCCTTATGTCTGCAATGCATTATGTTGGTTTTGTTTAGTAGGGGGGGTGAGGCTACTGCAAGAAGCAGTAGCTTCTGCAAGAAGCTTCTAGAAATTTCCCTTTTGTCCAGTGGACTCGTGCAGGCCTAGGGCGGATCTGCTGCAGGCCAGGGCCAAGCCAAATGGTAGCAGAATGTTCCGTGATAACACTTCTGCGATAATGTATTTAAGGAGGGGAAAAATTAAAAAGAAAACCAAGAAAGAAGATGTGAAGAAGCTGAAGCGAGGGGCAGAGAGGGGGAAGCGTGAGCCTTGTGGGTCTTGCAGCCTCTGGCCTCCCACCGGGCAGCCGTCTGGGCCCAACTTGGCCTGGCCCGGCTGCGAGAAGTGGAAAAAAGATGTGAAGAGAACCTGAGAGGCATCTGCCTGAGGCAATTGTGAAGAGTTTCTTGAGAGAGGAATGGCTGCAGATGCCAAGGTCAGTGAAAGAGGGGGAAGAGTAACGTTGCTCCCAGCAGAGATTTCCCTGCAGCCTGTGGTGACGACCATGGTGGAGCAGGTTGTCGCCCTGCAGCCCATGGAGGCCCACAGAGGAGCAGAGATCCACCTGCAGCCTGTGGAGAACCCCACGCCGGGGCAGGCGGATGCCTGAAGGAGGCTGTGGCCCGTGGAGGGCTCACTGGGGCAGCTGTTCCGGAAGGACTGCACCCCATGGAAAAACGACCCACACCGGAGCAGTTCGTGAAGGACTGTAGCCTGTGGGAGAGACCCCATGATGGAGCAGGGGAGGAATGTGAGGAGTTCTTCCCCCAAGAGGAGGAAGGAGCGGTGTAAAGCGACAAGTGATGAACTGACCATAACCCCCATTCCCTCTTTCCCCTTGTGTTGCTCAGGGTGGGGAAGGTGGTAGAGATAATTGAACATAAAGTTAAGCCTAGGAAGAGGGAGGAGTTGGGGGAAGTGACTTTATTCTCTTTCTCATTATCCTGCTTTGATTTTAATAATAAACAAAAGTTTTCCCCAAGTCGAGTCTGTTTTGTCCATAATGGTAACTTTAAGTATCTCTCCCTGTCTTTATCTCAAACCTCGAGCCTTTTTGCTTATATAATCTCACCCTATTCCCTGGGAAGGTGTGGGGGGGGAGAGAGAGAGACTGCGTAGATTGGGCCCAAGTGGGGCTAAACTACAACACGCTTACAGGACATAGAATAAATAGAGTAATTAAAATAGATTAATTTAGTGGAGTATTTAAAATACACCCCACTGAGCAAGTGTAGTTCAGTATGGACTCATGAAATCAACAAGTAATAGCACTAGTAACTATTATAATCATGTGTAATAAATACTTAGGCAAATATAAATAAGAAGGGTAAATTGTTTTAATCTATACTGTCTTGATGCAAAAGGTTGGAGAGAAAAAGGATATCTGAAGTAAGGAGGAGGACCCATGCATAACTGTCTTACCTTGATATCTGATAACACTGTTACCACAATAAATAAAGTAAAACAAGTTCTGAAATTCTAAGAAAAAAAATTAAAAAAAAGAAGTAATCAATATTGACATGTCCTTCCTGATTGTAAAAATTAAGTATAAAAGCAGCAGTCTGGTTTTTGTACTCTGTTGCTCTCTGGTCTGTTAATCTGTTGAAGAGGGCATGGAAATAAGGTCACTATGTTCAAGATCAGAGATAATACAAGGATTAGAAGACAGAACAAATAAGGTTGAATGGTACAAACTAAGTCAGATTTTGATTGTTTACATGAACAGCATAGCAGATGGTAAAGGCGTTTTGTTGTGCAGAAAAATGCAAAATAATTAGGCTTGGAGCAAGAAAACAAGCTGTACAATATGTGGCAAATGACCCAATAATTTAGCGTACTGATCAGGAAAACAATTTTGAGGTTATGGAAAATCATTTTAACCAGCAACACAAAGCACAGTAGCAGTAAAAAAGGTAAACAAAACATTATTGTGAATGAGCAGGTGGATAGACCATAATAAAAGAAAACATAATGCTCTTACTGCACACTTTCTACTAGGCTATATAAGAAATACATATGCTGTACTGGCGACTCGGTATAGGAAGAAACTAATATTTTGAAGTGAAAAAAAAGGTCAGCAAGAAGGTATTAAATCTCAAAAATATACACATTTAGAAAAATGTGGCTTCAATATTAAGGTTATGGAAGAATTTATATGTCAGAATAAGATGCCAAAAATTTTTCTTCTAATTATAAACTTTCAATTTCAGATATAGAAGCTCTGAAGAAAGGTCCATTTTTCCTAATATCCAGATTATATGAGTCATCCTTTTGACACTGTGCTTCTAGTTAAAGAATTATATCATATTGGGATCCTAAAAGAGTTGCATTTACAGTGCTTGCAAATGATAATGTATTCCAGCACAGTTTCCTAAACTTGGTTGAGTCGAATTTCCTCGTGCTAGCATTGAAGCACTGGAAGTTAATAACAAGCTAGAGCTAGGTGTACAAAAATGTTGTTATGGCCACTTTATCAACAACTAATGACTGTAAAGTAAAGTAAATGGTATTTAAATAAATGCAAAAACAAAGATATATCTAGCCTTTTCCTTTCTAAATGTTTTAAGCTTCTATTCCTGTGTTAAAACAATTGTCATATCGAAGATATATACTAGTTACATCAGTAGCATCATCAAATAGTACTTTCAGCCTGGCATTAATAAAGACAGTGAATAATTTTAGTCAGAGGCAAGGTTTAAATGAAATTCAGTAAATCATTTTCAATAATTCAGAAAAATACATTTAGTAATGAAAATCCATAAAAGTTCAAGTCTAGATGCAAGATTTCTTTACAAAGATCATTTCTGTTCTGTTATCATCACTTTTTCTTTACTGCAAGACTTTGACTCTACATTTTTTGGTCTCCTTGAAAACAAAGAATTCAGCTACATTAAAAATCTAAACCTTCTTATACCCGTTGCATTCAAAGGTACATGAAATGCTTAGCATCAAGAGTTACAGCATTTTCTCAAAACAAGATTTTTTAAAATTCTATTAAAGCATTAACCCTTTAGCATCTGTTAACCTTTATGTTTAAGTCTCTTATTCTTCTGTGTTCTGTGAGCTGTCTTTCAAACAACATATTTTTTGTTCTGGCAGTAAAATTACTCACAATAAAAAATTATTTATTAGCAGTGCCAAAACAACATCTGAGACAGTAAATTCAGAGATGACCAATTTTGTTGTTTCCAAATAAATTCCTAATTAGAAGGCTATTGAAATTATTATAGTTCCCATCATCTGAAATAGTGCTGAGTGTGTTATCTTCACTAAGTGTACTGAGAGTTTAGTTCTGCTAAAGATTTACTTTCAGTATGCAAGATACGCTCTGTCAGATAAGGAAAGGTGGTGTGGAAGCACGTCCATATCTCGTTTGGAGGGATGGTGGGCAATACTCAGGGCACAATTGTGGTACCATCTTAGTGAGACCAGTTCAACAAAAATTCTCACCTTTTCAGTAATATGCTGTAGTATTTCCAAAGAAATAATGATATAAAGTCCAGCACCACTTTGCTTTGAAAATGTCAAGAACTTACACAGTTATCTGTATAAACTTGTATTGCTTAATCCTCTTTTGTCCCACAAAACAATGAAACCATACATCTCAAACTCCTCTGATTCATATTTTGGTGCTGCTAATAAATGTGTGTCTTTTGTGTACCCAGCATTACTAGAGTTAATATATTCATGTGTTCTAGAGGGTCAGCTGAAAATTCATGTAAGTACATGGTGCAGATGAAAGCAAGCATGAGGGTTCATATTATCTTGCATAGTGAATAAAATTAGTATACAAACAAAACAACTAGAGTTATGTAAAATATCTCAAATTGAAGGTATCATGTCCTAGTTAAATAAAGCAATTTCTACTAGTGCAGCAAGTAGATAATAAGAAAAATGGAGAGGCAAAGAAAACGTGCATCCTTATTGGGCCGAGGGAAAACAAAAAAAAAAACATTCTGAGAAGAGAGGCCCGAGACAATAAGATGGAGATAAGTTCATTCAAATAAATTATTTTTAGTCAAAAGTAACTGAGGGCTGAGTCTGCCCTCAGAAGCCTTTTGCTATACACAAAAAGTAGGCTACATAGATGCATGCTTAACTGGTGTCTTCATCTATTCAATAGATACATAGAAATAAGAAATGAATTTGTAACAGTTGGTACCAGTTTGCAAATGGAAAAAAAAAAAACACCCCCAAAAAAAAAAAAAAAAAAGGCGCATTCACCAGATGCTCAGTTTTGCATAAATAATTCAGTCTGCCACAGTAATAACTACCTTTCCAGGAAATTTATGGATTTAGTGCATTCATTTGCCACTTGATTGTATTAATGGCAAGTCTCTGTTCTGAGCTTCAAATTACTATTTTTAGATGATTAATTAAATTAAAATATGGATAAATTATCTAATCACATATAACTATTTGTCAGGAGATTATTTTAATAAAAGAGGTCTCTAAGAAAAAGGTCAGTTTACGGCATTAGCCTCAATAAACAATTCTTAATGTATTTTTACACTCAGATCTCTGCATAAATATGCAGTCAGGTTATAACAAAACAAATACCAAAGGCTTTTATTCAATCAGACAGCCAACAGTTACTTGGTCTTTCTGTTTTCCTCTGGACTTAAGTGGTCAGTACAAAAAAAAAATTATAATTATATAAATTATTTATCTAGTTTAGACAATTCACAGTTCTTTACATACTTTTTCCTTTATTTAACAAATCCAAACTATTTCAGAATCTCTGCATTAAAATGGATAATCAGCAATAAATTTAATTCAAAAACAATTTAAACATTTGGGTTTTTTTCATTAGGAATATACTAATCTCCCTCAAGCATCCCTTTTGATATTTGTGACTGCATACATTTATTATGACATCATATATCTATTATGACATCACACATCTGTAGAAGAGAAAACAAAGATGATTTTTAAATATACTTCTCATCTTATAAAGCCACAGTACTGTCAATCCAAAGCAATCCACAATATTCTCAAATATTTTAAAATATAATAACTATACTTCCTAACTTCATTGGTCAGAAGCAGAAAAGAAATTTTTCATTGTATATGATAGCACTTTCTTGGGTTTTATTCAGATTTTCAAATAAGCTATCTATTAAGAAAAGTAACTAGTTATATCACCTTAAGAGCCTTTTGGCTTGAGTTTAAAAAAAAATACTCAAGCTACACTTGACTAAGTTGCTCTCCAAGTATCGCAAGTCATATATAGTCCCATCACTACTATTCTGAAAACTGTATCATATAGCATGTTTGATCTGGTGTCCTAAACCTAAGAAAAGTAGCATTCAGTACATCTTCTGATGTAAGGACTGAAATTTTGAGAAATATTATTTACAATATTCTTCCCTTACTAAAATATCATGTAGGTAGTCTTGCAGTACATCCTAAAATGAACAAAATTCCAGACAAATTTTGCCAAATCCAGAAAGGATTAGTTATTTTTCTTACGATGGAGTTCAGGTGTCTAGAAGTGCGCTTGTGATAAAAGTTGCACAGTTTGAATAATAATTCAGGTCCTCAAACAAATATTTTCCAGACTTCTTCTTGAAGACATTTTACAGGCTTGAAGACATTTCTTGAATAATTTACTTTTTCGTCCTTTATGTACATGTGTTTAAAGATGCTGATTCTATAAAAGTGAAAGCTGACTACATTTTCTTGTCAAATTTGTTCTATGTCACTTTTTTAATTAGATTTGTTGATTTATTGCTAATGAAGATAAAATGTCTTGCTGCAGACACAGTTACTGGTTTTTGCAATCATTTGAAACTGGCACACAAGTAATTTTATACAGTTTTCAAAGCTGTCTTCTACTTCACTAGCTCCTCTACTTACCGTAGCTCACAAAAGTGAGCAGGCAAAATATTCACATCTGTTTTTCTTTTAAAAAAGTTCTAATGACTATTTCCATGAAAGAATTCCAATAGTGATGGTAAAGTTTCACTTACAGATTTCACAAATGGATTTCAAGAGCTTTTTCTACTTCAAAATTCAATAAAATTCATTATTTACCAATGGACATATTGCTAATGTTTATTTTTTGTAGGAGGAAAAGTGAAAAAAAGAAACTTTGTTTCATATATAAATTAATATATAAACTATCATTGAAGACAACTTAAAACATATCAGCTTAATACTGGTACCAATACAGAAGGAGACGCGGGAAGATAGGGAGAACTACTCAAAGAACTTTCACTCTGTAGTTTTTCTTACAAACTCTTGCAGTATTTCCTGAATAAATTACTCAAGAAATATGTTCTTTTCATCATTTGTCCAGACCTAGGTAACAATGAGGGCCCTCAGCCAACTTCAATGAATGAATAGCATTTAATTTCAACAACAACTAATTAAGATGAAAATGGAAGTTAAAGACAGCAAAGTCTGACTGACAGTTTCATGATGAGGTACTCTAAGGTGGGTCTAACAGGCTCTCTCTTACCTTCTGCTCTTCTATTTGTGGTTCTGGTCATCAGCTAGGGCTGGATGTGCAAACAAAATGCAACTCTAATAGCATCATCTGGAGGAATCACATTCTCTTTGTCTCATAATCACAGCGGGACAAACTTTCCTTTTTGTCCTTCACACTTCTCTCAGATAAAAGGTTTGGCAGTTTGAAGGCAAGTGTTATAAGCATTCAAATCAAACTATTCCAAAACAAAACTAAAAGCAAGGTAAGTCTATTCCAGAAGAGAGCTCTTACACACTCTGCTCTTACACTAAACATTCCACAGGAAGACCTCTCTTCTTCCTAGGAACAATGACTGCGACAGCCTCTGTTCTATATTCATGTTTTTACAAATAACTGATACTATCAAGTATTCATTGAATTGTGTAAATAAACCTATAACAATATTAGCACACTTCTCCAGATGCATATTTATAAAATAATTATCATAATGCATAATATAACAAAAAAAAAAGTCAAATTGTTTTGTTTCATGGGTACTAAGTATCCATCAATCTTTCAGAGACTTATGCCTGTAGTAAGAATACAATATTATTTCTGGGTTCTCTCTCTTTGATAACTTAAAGGGAAGTTACTATAGGAACACGTAGTGATGATCAATAACAGATAAATAATCGGCATAACAATAATAAAAAATATTTATATAGCCACTCTCTCTGATTAAAAGAAATCAGACTTTTAATGGTCATAAGGATTCCAACTAGCTGAAAATTATGAAACTGAAAAAACATTCAGGAAAATTTGATGTTAAGGACATGTTTGTATTAATATCTTACTAATAATCATTTACATACATGCACATACACATATTTGAAAAAAAAAATCTGAATTCAAATTCAAAATATTCTTGAGCTATGAGTAAAGCAAAAATACTAATAAAACAAATAGGCTATTCACTATCATATTGAAAATTCAGAGTTTCCAAAACTTAGTAAATAGCAATGTTTGAAAAGTCATTTCTAGATTTGGTAAAGTTACTGACTTAAACAATTCCATCAAACTGTCTCTTCAGAATCATGCACATGTACATTAAAGGAAACAGTATGGATTATCAGACAAAGGATCAGTTTTTTTGGTTTAGAATAAGTCTGACAGGAAGACTCAGACTGAGATAAAAACATTCAGTTACAAATACTACAGATACAAAAAGGAAAATTATCTGTTCATTGTTATTAGCAGGAAATGTTTCAAACCTCAAAGAGATTGGACTGCATTATATAACAGAGAAGGAGTGAAGTCCAAAGTTCCATTATCTAGCAGACTGAAATTAAAGGATGGGAAAAAAAAAATCATATAAATTGTAATAGCTTAAGTGGATGAGTCAATCAGTACCAAATTGCTTTCTTTTCTCTCTGTACTACATTTCGACATTACAATTTGTGCTCTGCTCAGCATACCGGCAGATACTGCTTTTGGTTGTGTCAAACTTTGTTGAAAATGTGCATGCAGAAAGCAGGAGGCTAACCAGCTGCTCTTCACTTGTATAAAAGAGAATGAATTTACCTCTTTTTGGTACAATCAGCAGCTAGCACAAGTTTATCCCCTTTCTTCCTGTTGTCCCTCCCCACTTCACCAGAAAACCCTGTAGCCTATTTTACTAAAAAAAAAGTATTTGCAGAGTGCATGTGGGTGTTGCTGTTTCAGTGGAAGACTTGCAAGAAAAAGGACAATGAAAAAAGCTGAGAGGAAACAGCAAGAAAATTCTCGGCAGAAATACAAAACTCTAGTAGTATAGACCATGAGAAAAAGCTTAGAGAAAGTAAAGAGAAGCACTGAAGACTAGAACTCCAGGAAAAGATATCTTACCACAAAATAAAAAAAAAAAAAAAAGAACAAAGACTTCAACATCCAAAAAGACTGGATGTGCAAGTCAGGCTATTTTCTTGCTTTAAAATGAAAAATGTTATGGGTACTAAACTCCTATATCAGCTGTATTTTCAAGACCTACAGAATACTAAATTTAATGGAGTCAGAAGATATTGTGTTGGAACACAGGACACAACACACATAAACAGTCAAACTTACTGAGAGTAAAAAGATGAAAGGTAAGAGCTACTGAAAGAATCACACAATAAGTTTTGCAAGTCAAACAAAAATCTCAGTTTAATTAAGTGCAGTTTTCAAATTATTGTTATATATACAGGAAATGGTCAAAGTAGCCTCTGCTCTACTTACACAGAGCCTTCGTTTTCTCCCAGTCCTGATATATGCAAATAATCTGACCTGAGGATTTCTTCCCTCCAGTTATTTTTTGGTTTATTTTATCTGTGTTACAAGATAGGAAAAAAAATTTAGCATCTGTGTTTCTCTAGTACTCTTTGTATAAGAGATCAAGAGTAACAGCAAAGACTGAAGAATAATAATGTACAGCCATATTAACCTCCCTTCCATAAGAATCCACTAGATTGTAATTTATATTACATAGGTCTTGATGCTTGTGAACTAGTGATACAGGTCACTTTTATTAGCATTATTATTATTATTAGCATAATACAGGCATAAAATGAAGCTATCCAACTTATCCGACTTCTCCACAGACATTTTTCTCAGTTGGTACCAAATTATATGGTGCTTCAGTCCCATAAAACTAAAAAAAGGCAGAGTGAAAAGAACTGATACAACAAATCCCAACCCTCTAACTTGTTTCAGCATCAAGAGAAAGAAACTAGAAAGAAAAATTAACCAACTTACTGTAATTCCAGTATGCACTGGTGTATTCCTATTTCTTTTCTCTGTTTTGATCTTATTCAGGCAAATTAGTTAGGACAGTACGTGATGTTACAAGCTTGTAGATGTGGAGAAGGAAGTTGTTTTTTTCTGGGCTGTAATTATACGGTTGCCTGATAATTTGGCAAATGCAGCTCTTATGTTCAATTCACTTTATGTAAACTTTGAAATCCACCTGCACAGCTGGAACCATTTCTGCTTAACTGTGTGTATAATATCTTCAGTATAGACTGTGTTATTAAAATAATTAAACCATATTCCCTTTGAAAAAGGCTGCTTATTACTGAATATTACTGTATTATAGAATGTCTATTAAAAATGCCTATATATTAACTTTCTTGTCTGTAGGGAAAATATCCTTCTCAATTTAAAATATTTTCATCACATCTCATTAAAATGTTGTCAATATTAAGATTCTATTTTCAGACTTTTTCTGGTGAGATTTTTGGAATGGTAATGACAGTGCAATGAGAGGCTTTGAGCACTTGAATGAGGGAGTTTGGTCCAAGTTGTATTAACTTTCATTCATGTGTTAAATAATCATAGAATCTTTAAGGTTGGAAAAGACCTCCAAGATCATGAATTCCAAAAGTCAACCTAACACCACCATGCCTACTAAACCATATCCTGGGGTGCCACATCTACACGTTCTTTGAACACCTCCAGGGATGGTGACTCCACCACTTCCTTGGGCAGCCTGTTCCAGTGCCTGATCACTCTTTCAGTAAAGAAGTGTTTCCTAATATCCAACCTAAACCTCCCCTGCCGCAACTTGAGGCCATTTCCTCTAGTCCTATCACAAGTTATTTTGGATAAGAGACCAACACCCGCCTCTCTACAACCTCCTTTCAGCTAGTTGTAGAGAGCAATGAGGTGTCTCCTCTTCTCCAGACTAAACAATTTCAGTTCCCTTAGCCGCTCCTCATAAGACTTGTTCTCCGACCCCTCACCAGCTTTGTTTCCTTTCTCTGGACAAGCTCCAACAACTCAATGTCCTTCTCGTACTGAGGGGTCCAAAACTGCACACAGTATTCAAAGTATGTAGCCTATTGCTCAGTAGGCATTCTGCTTCCCTCTCTCTGCCAACTCCATGGAGAATATAAGATTCTGAAAGGGGTCCTTGCCTGTATATTTAGCTAAGCTTCATTCATTAAGGTTAACTTGCACATGGATTTGCTAAAGACCTTGGGAATTTTGCCATAAATGTCACCAGATTTTAACTACAGACAGCATTTCACTTTCATATATTTTGCTGTTGCAGCTCAAATTCAGGACTTCAGATGGATACACTAATAAATCTACCCAAAATACTAATATTACTAAGTATTACTAAATATAAATAATAATCAATAATTATATATACTAAAAATAAATAATATTAGTATTACTAAATACTAATATTTTTTCTTTAGATCAACAGCGTGAAAGGCAAAAGAAATTATTTCAAGAGGCTGGCCTCTAAGCCAAATTTTTCTTCTTACTATTATTGAATGTTTTTCAAACTAGCCTATGATTACAGTTTGTTAGGTTTCTTTAATGTTTATTTGTTTTTAAGTCTACTACAGTAAATAAATTAAAATTTCTACCTCCTGTTCCTCAGCCAGTCTCCTGAGTATCGTAACACATGTAATTATTGTAATGGGTCATCAGTACTAAGTAATTTTTAATTAGGAGAAGATGCTCCATGCCAAAATAAAATTGTCAACCCTAAAATAAAAAAAAAAAAAAAGAAGTCATGAAGTTCTGAACTGTGGACATTTAGCAATTAGACTTACTGTAAATATATTGTGATGGTTAGAACCTATAACTGTCTACATAATCAATGCAAGAGGCTGTGCTTACAACAGATTGAGATAGTGGAAA
The DNA here is from genome assembly GCA_009806455.1 of Tetrax tetrax. Lineage (NCBI taxonomy): Eukaryota > Metazoa > Chordata > Aves > Otidiformes > Otididae > Tetrax > Tetrax tetrax. Next base: position 359,837 of record WHYT01016330.1, on the reverse strand, counting down.
GGATTAGTTGAAGACAGACTTCCTCCTCATTAAATATAGCAAAAATTGCTCGCCCTTAGAAGCATACTACAGGGTTTTTAATTTTAATTAAGTTTTAACCGCTGTTTATGCAAATTCTCCTCTAAATCAGTATCAAACATGTCCTAAAGCCATTCATACATATAGCTAATTCATTCTGTGCTTGACAGTCCTGCTGCTGAAGCAATGTCAGCAAAATAGCTGATTATACTAGATTTGGTTGAGGTTCATTTGCAATTTCTGATTAAACTGCTTTTATTGTACTGGAGTGTAATGCTAATCAGAATTAGCTAGGTGCTGAAACATGACCAAAACTGATCAGAGAATGAGTTTTAAGAAGATCAGACAGAAAAGTATAAATGAGACTAACCTGCACTGTGTTTATTAAGATTAGCAACAGAGCAAAACAAAATAGTGTTCACAGAAATTTTAATTTTGAGATTTCCTTTTATATGATTCATAGGTAGAACTCAATAGAGGTTCAAAGGCATGACTTTGTGTTTTAATTAAAATTATACAAGGCTCCAAGGTAAACATTTGTACTTTATGCTTAAACAAAAAGACTTTATTATGTGTTCAAATAGAAAGCAGGATCAGTACCCTTCATGATATTTTTCTTTTCTCCTGTACCAAAGCAATTGCATATGAAGGCCCAAACATTCACAAACTTACCATTTGGTTCAAACTCTGAGTAGTGGATAATGTTAAACCAACCAGATAAGCATGCTTTAGGCCCCTTCTTGCTATGAAAAATGACATAATACTCCTATTTATTTTACAAATCAGGATATAAAATAACCTCCTGCTGTCAGGAATAGCATTGCTTAGGCAGATCATTACCTTATTCCTTTTTCAGTACTAATGACAGAGACAGTTGCGAAGATTTGGGACCAAAACTTCAGGCTTAGCATTCAAAACTTTAGGTTTTGTGCAGGTAACTTAGAGACACTTAAACAGAGTGAAAGAAGGTTCTTTGTCACAATAGTGCCTTCCACCTGCTGCAGCAGAGTGAAACCCTGAGGCCAGTATAGTCAAAGTATCCTTTACTAAATCTTACCAGAGCGTGGGGTCATGTAGAGCAACCCCTGGTCCCACGGCTCTGACCAGGCACAGACCCACAAGCAGGAGAGCTGCATCTCCTCACTGCTGCCCAAGCACATTGAGGCAGTGGCTTCTCTCATCTTGGGGAGCGAATTCACCGTCTTTCACAGGCAAGGAGAAAGGAGACCTCAGTTTCTTATCAGAGTTTCTTCTGCCTTGAAAGGCTCTCCAGGTTCACAGAGACGCATGACCAGTCCAAAATGCCTGGAAGTTCAGATGGAAATCTGTTATCTCATGGGTGAGTCACTGCATCCTAGGTGCCCGAAGCAGCCCTCATCTCCAGAGAAAACACCTCTGAGCTTGGAGGAAAAACCTGATCTTCAAAAATCCACGGTTCTTGTCTTGGGCTGCACTGTAATGCAAAACCCTGAGTTCCAGAAAGGAAAAAAAAACAGTGCATTTTCCCCCTCTTATTTTCTTACAGCTTTACAGTGGTTTTGGTCATAACTTTAAGATCACAAAAGAAACATAAAGAGTTGTTTGTGACTCAGCAAAAACAAGCACACAGAAGAAACTGTACTATCTTTACCAAAACCTTAATGCTAATTAGACTTTTTAAGCAGAGTGACTCTGATTAGAGGTAATCTCTCTGAAAACAAGAATGAAGGTGTTAAATATGCCAAGTTAAAATAGTTCACTGATTACACACTGAAAATTATGAAACACTATGTTTCACTTGGTATCTTCACACAGCTCTGAGAAGAAAACATATTTTTGAAAAATATATTTTTCAAAGCTATTGCTATTTTGATTTCAGCTGTCACAATAATTTCATGGAGTTCCCTACTATTCTTTTCCGTATATAATTCCTGTAAAACACTGAATTGAGAGATTACAATTCATCAAAAACCAATTGTTTTTCTCCAGTCAGTTTTGGATTCGGTCTCAAAGAAATATCTTTTCTTATTTAGTCCAAGAAAAATTATAAAACCTTAGGTTAAACAAGGTGACCTCCACATCACCCATCATTTAGAAAGATATCTGTTGCAACTGAAGATGTTACTTTGATAGTTTCTGATAACTGTTTTTAAAGTACTGATTAAAATGTACCTGAAGAGTTTATTTTCAGCATGAGGGCAAACCTTGATGATCTTCTAGTAGTGAAATAGCATGCTATTTATCAGTCAAATGTAGGGGTTGACATTCTTTTCCATTAGCTTCTGATTAACTTGAAATATTACAGTGAAAAATCAGTAGAGAACTTCTGACAAATACTTCATCTCCTCTTGGATAAAAAAGATTAATGAAATTTACTTGAACCACTTCATTTTGGCTTTCATTCAAGTACCATGGTAAAGTAATCACAAACTCCTAGACCATGAGACACTCATGCAAGTGTACCTCAGAAAAATATTATCTTTTATTGCTGTTCCAAGTAAGAAATGTGCACTCTGCTTGCTGCACCACAGGGCTATTTAGAATAGTATAGATACTGCCATCACTTCATGTTGCCTCATGTATATTTCAGAAATTTGGTTCCCCCTGCCTCTTTCAAATGCAAAATTTAAATAAGCAATGGCCTATGTTACCAATTTTAGACACACACATACACATTTACCAATAACTTGTGATCTAAAAATGTTAAGGTCTCAATAGCCACCCAAGACTGAAATCCACATCATAAGCAGAAAACCTATGCTTTGTGTTAACAGAAGCAACAAAACTATTTCATCCAAATTCTTTCTCCACTCATAACTTCTGTCTGAATATGATGGAAATCAAATGTCTAATCTCAAAGGTTCAACATAGTTCTGAGATTTCTTTTACATGGCAAGTGTTGCAAACTTTCTGATTCCTGCAAAACTGAGGATTTGTGGTAGTCTGTGCATGATGCCCTCGAGGCCCCTCAAACCATCCTAATTTGCCTTGGATGGAAGCAGTTGGTCTTACACATCCGAAGCTTTCTGGAGAACACTTGAAATAAATGGAAAAAGGGCACTTGGGGAGAAAACTTTAATTTTCTAACACAAATAACAAGTGCATCATTAGCTACGCCTCGTGGTCAGTGGATTAAAAAAAGGTGGCAGACATAAGAAATCTCCAAAGATAATGTTTTTTTAGTAATGATATACCCAGGCCTGAAATAGATTAATACAGGAGAAGTACGTGTAGAGATTGCAAAAGCATTATGTGAAGGCAGTTTTTGAACTGATACAGTAATTCAGTGGCCAACAACTCTATTTTCAGGATAATTATAATAGTTCAACTCTTTATAGAAGTAGGTAATGCAAACTGTAGCAGTCTACACTTCAAATGGGATGTGAGTATACAGAAAGTCCTTCCTTGATGTTGCTGGATGCAGATAAGAGAAAGCGAAAAACCCCACATAACCAATATCCACAAAATGTCCTAGAAGAAAATGAAAGTCAAAGAGAAAAAAAAGGAAACAAGTACCCGTTGAATATGTATTGGCTAGAGAATATTGGAAGTTAAGTCAGTGGAAACGCCTTTTGTTCAGTTCTTCAGAGAAACAACTTTATTTTTTAAAATTAAAATTAGAAAATCATTAAAGATAGAAGCATCTATTTCTATGCCCAGTCCCAAACAATCCAGTGGGCCCAAATCTTAGCCAGCTAACTGAATCTGATGTATAAGTTCCTGAACAAAACTTTAGCAATAATTTTATTCTTCCAAAATCTCTTCATCTGAAGGGGAAAAAAAGAAGTCAGGAAAAGCAAAGTAAGCCTGTGGACATTTTGTCCTGTTTCTTTTCACATTCCAACTGTTTGCTCGGGCTTTTCCGAGAACTTCCTTGTGTTAGCTGAAATTAACTATTCACTGAGTGATTTTATATTTTGGGGTTTGTTTTTTTTTTTAAAAAAAAAACCACAAAACTGTTTCCACAGAAGATAGTGCTTTTGCATAGAGACAAACATGTGGGATCTGCCAGTATCACATAAAAAGCATATCCTTACATGGTACAAACTTGTCCTTTCCTCACCAAAACAGCACAAGCCAAATCATAACTTTAATGAAATAATTCTTACCTTGCCTTATACTCTTTTTAGATAGCTTGTGGAGGAGACAACTGTTGTGTCAGTCCCTCTGCTAAGGACTGGTTTATATCAACTATTTTTCTGCCTCCACGTCTCACATTCCCTTCTCACTCTGCAACTCAGATAATGTCTATAGTGTCTGTCAGTTGTTTAGCATCATAACTACATTACATTCTGTTCATCTGAATCAGTAACGTCCTGTGACTAAACATCCAATTTGAATTATGCAGCATTTAGTCTGCATAAGGTTATTGTTGCATACCAAATACCCTCTGTACAAAATGTCTCTCCATTGTTCTTTTTGATAAACTGTGATTTATAGAATCTAAAAAGGACAGACATAATCTGATGAAGAAATAACATCAGATGGAATAGAAGCCCAGGCATTGAACAGAATTTAACTCAACTGTTTACACACTTCACTGCAGCAAAATTAGCCGTGTGAAGCGTCAGACTGCACAGAAGTGTCAGGCTGCGCAGATGGCAAAAGAGGTATCGTTTAATGCATTGTAACAGATTTTGTCTCACCTAGGATGCAAAGTAACCTTGCAGCTCCTCCCACATTTTAATGGCATTTCAGAAAGCATTTGTGAGTCATTTGCTATAGCAAAGCAGTAAAACTGGAGAAAGGTTGATTTTTAGAAGACTGAAACTGATGGGTAATTTGAAAATTAGTAGCATGGTTGTGAATTTGTTTGGCTATAATTGAAATCAATATTTCGATAGAAAAAAAAAAGGGTCAATATTTAGAAAGAAGTACAGTCAAATATAAAAATCTCATACTGTCCTGCATGCATGTATCTGGCATCCAGGATCCATCTTGCTCAGAGAATGTTCCTGAAGGGAGATTAGAATGTGAAAGTATTCAAGGAGATGTGACGGTGTTCTTTGTGACAGGTGTTTTTTGGCATGTTTTAGGCAGTGTTTTCATTATATTCCTTCCCTTTCATCATCTCAGATTATTACTGAGCATGCTTCCATGCCTTGCCGTTATCATTTCCTATAATTTGAAAACAAGCAGGTAGCACTTCTTAGCACAAGTGACTGGGGAGCGACACTGCAACACGGTCTCTCAGTGCATTTAGCACAGCTCCAGCTTCTACCAATTTCCCTGTTTATAGCAATAGGAAACAGATGCTGCAAACACATTAATACACACCACATTGCCAAATTTCAAGCCAATAGGATATTAACTTTAGAAGCAAATTATGACTGATGCCACAGGCCTGTCTTCTGTTCTTTGAGACTTGTCTAAATTAGCTTAGATACTGAAACGATCTTCAGCTGCTTTCAGTCCTGCAAAACTAAAATTTAAAAAATAATAAATAAATAAAAAGCAATTAAAAGGCACCTTTCTCCTTCTCCTTCCAAACTCAGATTTCTGGTAAATCTGAGCTAGATCTTTATTCCCAAGATAAGCATTTTGTGCTCTTTCTCAGGCACAGCTTGTTTTACAGATCTAAATGAATATTATTGTCTGAACATTACTCTACAATGTTTACAACAATATTATGCTTCTGATCTGATAAGGACATAAGCATAAAATGAAAAAATAACCAAATTAACTAGTGTAAATATACATTTGATGATCCAACACAATTGCTTATTCTTTTAAAACTATCTCTGTGGGAACAAACTCCCAACTTTATAAGCCAAGACACTTTCAGTCCCACCTTCACAAATCTGATGTATTGCAATGGAGAGGCATAGAGACAGGATTTGCCTGAGCTTCCACAGTATTTCAAGGACATTCTTAATGTTCTGGAAGCTTCACAGGACCATCAGGACCATTAAGATCCTTTCTGTGCTCTCCTGCATGTTTAAATGAGGGTATCATTTGGTTACAGAAGAGTTATTGTGGCAGATCAAATGAGTCTTACAGTACTCTGAACATTATAGGAAAAATATTGATGTGCTATTTTCTGGTCAGAAAGTAGCAAATGAAGCTACTCTGGATTTAGATCACTCAGCCAAGAGCAGAAATTAGCTGCACAAACATCAAGTGATTAATATATTCAGTTCTAACATGTTGAACAAAAGCTCTAGAAACGTATAATAATAATAATTATGGCACACACAACCCATTTCAAAATAAGCCTGGTACAATGCAATCAGACGCAATAGTGACATAATAATCAAAAGAATAGTGCACCGTATTACAATGCCTGCCTTATGGGCAATTCAATAGTTTTTTAACAAAATAATATATTATCATGAATGCAGGAAAAGTTGTTATACTATTCTGGCTTCACAAAATCTTTAGATAAGTAGAATAAAGCTAAACATTCAAAAGCTCAGAACTGAATTTTCGGCATTTTGAAATGCCTAAACAATTTACCTGACATTTGGTGTGAATACCCACTCTTCCAAATTGCACAAAGCGCACAAATGCAGAGACTACATAAAGTAACTTTTGGACAGATTAATTTAATTGTATTTTTCTTAAATTGTGGTATATATAATCCAATTCAAGACATAGGCAAAGCTGTCCTACCCTCTGGTCTACAATATTCTCAAGAATATTAAAGCAATTCACTTTGGTTCACTGGCTGTATGTCAAAATGGTTTGGGTTTTAGAGATGTTTCAGAAATACAAAATTTAAACAGAAAAGAACATCTCTGACTCTCTGCCCCTTCACAGTAATGAAGGGGCTTATTCCCATCAACGGTCATATAGACCTGGATAGTTATCTAATAGTTCCCCTCTTTAAGTTTTCCAGGTCCGAGGTTATGTTGTTTAAAAACAACAGCAATGTTAGCAGCTATTTTACAAAAACAATGTCATAGCTATTTCACTTTATAAGTCAAGCATAAGAGGGGTTGTTTGGTTTTTGGGTTTTGGTTTTTTTTTTGCTGTTGCCAGATGATTCATGAGAAATAGGAATCTGGAAATTGCCTGGAATTTGCCTGAAAATGAACTATTCACATTGCTGTACTCACAGCTGCCAGTTCTTGATTCCCACACTACAATCAGAATTTTTAAATCTATGATCTCTTCTGTCAGTTTCACTTTCCACAGGTCATAAGATGGACTTTGTTTTCACAGCTATGTTAAGACTGTTTCATACCCCAAAATATTAAAGGAATACGAATATGCTGCATTTCTGCCCATGTGATGCATTTTTTCTTTCCAGCTAGCATGTCTTCAACTGGACTCTGCTGTGCACATTAACTAATCTTTTCTCTCCAGCAATTGATTTGGTTTTGAGAGCAGCCACTGACAGCTTTCAGAGGCTCACTGCACAATTTCTGTAATAATTTTTAACTTGATCCTGTTCTCACTGAAACAAAGTCAAAACACCCATTGATTTTCATAGTTCAGTATTAGATCCTTTACCTGCATGGGACTTACTGTGAAACAAGGGGAGCTTTGTATGTGAGAATGCTAAAAAAGGAAATGAAGGATGATTTTGCATGGCAAATTGGACAATATAGCATACCCGCTTCTCATATCTCTCTTTCCCTATTGAGGCCTGATGTTTCAGTTTTGGACTCCTTAAAAATATCCAGTTTGAGCCGAACAGATGTATCACTATATCATTGTGGTTTTGTGCCTTTGTTCTTGGATCTTCAGCATAGGTGTCACTGGAGCAGAAAATCCAACTCATTTGTCCCAGCTTGACAGAATCTGTTAAAAGACAGCATGATTTATTTTAGCTAATAATTTTAACAATATCGCTGTGAATCATGGAAAGTTTTGCATTTGCTTGCTTTGGAAAGGTGTTGTGTGAAGCCGTAGTTTCATATCATTATTAACTCTGTCACGAGTGCCTTCATTTTACCCTATTTGGCAAAATTGTTAAACAAGCCTCAGAAAACTCATTTCCCAAGCAAGTAAAAGATGTCATTTCCTCAGATTCAAAGTTCAATTTTAATACATAGTTTTCTGTATGTAACTTACTTTACACTGCATTTTCTCAAAACCACTGGATGAGGAGTTATAATGTCAGGTGACTCACTATGATTTTCATTTAGATTTTGGGCAAGAATATACATAATATTATGCAGTTAATTCATGAAATAACATAAGAGTATGGCCAACAAAGTTGATACAATTTATTCATGTCTTTAGTTACATTTTTCGTGCAGCATTGTAACTTTAATATTACATTTTGAGAATCATAATGTGACTCAAAATTGGTTTGAGTTTTTTTATCTATAGTTCACCAACTTCATCTTTTTCTCTATGACTAAGTTGATTTTTTGCAGATGTTACTGTGGCAAATAATAATTTGCTTTCATCTTTTTTTGTCATCACCTTCCAAGAAAAGCAGATCTCCTTCAGATGATGAATAAAACTAGGATAGGTTGTACATTTACATTATAAAAACATGACCTGTTTTCATGTTATTTTGGATCCAGTACATAACAAGAATTACTGAACTTTTCAAAATCCATTTAAACTTCTAAATCGTTTTTGTAGTACTTGAAGTATTTTGAAAATACATTTGCTTTTGAAAATCATTTGTATGCTAATGGATAACATATTAGCTTTGACTACTTATTCAGATCAGTTCACACAGATTTTTAAAAAAGCTTAGCATAGCAACTAAAATTACTAATAAACTAATAAGATCTTCCTAGTTCTACTGTTTATCTGATTCTGGATAAGACATTTTATAAATTCACAACTGTGTTTGCAAGTCATTGTTTGGCAACAGATCTTAGCAGCAACAGAAAGTGAAACCCGTTTAGTCAGATCCTATGAATTGAACGAAAATACGGGTAATCTATGAGCCTTGAAAGAGCTGAATTGTTGCCAACTTTCAGTAGTGCATTGCTTTGTTAATCAAATGCCCCAAGCAAGCCTATGCACTTACAATTTCTAACACATTTTCACATCAGGGTGATTTTCCATTACTTCATTTCTCTAATAATACATGTTCATAGCTGCGGGTTAGTCTTAAAGAAAGAAATTGACCTGAGGAGATCTGAATTAAGTATTCTGCCTGATAGCCTTGTAGAAATCATAAATGAGGGATAGTTTCATGTTCTGAATAAAGTCATTTCCTTCTAATGGATTTTGTACTGAATTATTTTCTTACTAGTCGTAAAGGTTTGTATAGCCAATGTATAACCTACATCCTAAAATTGAAAGCTAAGGACTAAATATAGCTAATATAGCTATAGTTCAGACACTAGTACCTGGTTTAGGTTGATATTAACAAATGATTTCTTAAAATAGAAGAAATAATTGATTAGTAGAAGTAAAGATTATACTAATCTATACCTAGATTGTAGTGTTACAACATAATACTCGACTGAAGTAAAATGTTTGCCTGACTCATTTTTCCACCTTTCTTGATTTCTACCTGTGTAGCTCACACTGCGTTTATTCTCTTATTAAAATGGAATTCATACAAGTATATATAACTCTTCACACAATGCTCTTTAATCCATGCTATGTCTTTAAAATTCCAGAATTTGGGAAACAAAGTCATTATCTAAATCTCTGGCAAAGTCCTGTAAATGCAGAGGGAACAAAGGAATCAAGAAAACACTCTGTATCACTGAAATTCCTTACATGAAAATTTCAGTCACGTAGGGAGAAAAATACGTCACTGCATGATTTTATTTTACTGTGCACAGCTCAGGGTTACATACTGAACTTGACAGTTCCTAATATCTGAACATTAATTTGTTGCATTCGTTTTTCCTATAATTCCAAAATAATCAGTTGTTAAACACTATTTCACTTTATTCCTTTTCATTTGAATCATGCAACATGTCCTTTACTTTGAAATGACTTATAGGCAGTATTTCTACTGCTTTAAGTGAAATGATTTTTTTGTTTGCAGTGACTTTTGTCTCCTCCTGTTTCGTGGAGGTGAGAAAAAAAAGAAAATGAAAACTGAAGATTAAGTCTGTGTGTGCGATGGACTCTTAACAGTTTTTCCAAATGAACTGGACACTCCGGTTTTGTCAAAAGGGGTACAGCAAGGCAGTAAAGAGGAAAGCAGACTTTATATAATTTCCTAGCTCCTGCTCTAGGATACAAGCAAAATGGAGGGATATTTTGAGAAGCTCAGAGTCTGTGTTGAAGAGGAAAACAGGGATATAGACAAGAAGAAAGGATCCATCCTACTAGGTTATAGTGAGCAAAGAAAGTGAATAGAGAAAGTTGCACAACCCAACCACACTAAGTCTTCTAGTTTTGGCCAAATTTTAGGATTGTCAAGGTAAAGAAAAACCATATGTTCATTAATTTGCAATGAACATGATCACCTTGCAAATAACCAGTGAGGAAGGTATGTCACCTCCTGAACTGCCTGGTTTCAGTGTTTCACTTATCTCACAGTTGCAATGATTATTTTTGTGCTAGCCCAAACTACATCATCATTAATATGTTTATTCTTGTCTTCTTCTAAATGAATGTAAGAAATGATGGATTAAATAATGGACAGCATAACTACATTCATGATGACTCAGGTCTGTAAACTGAGTGTTTTCAGTCAGTAGGCTCAGAATTTCGCTCTGGTCTAATCTATACACCCTACAAAAACTCTGAACCTGACCTTGATTCTTTCCTCATCTTTGCATGCTCCCACACTTCCCAGGAATACTGCTAAGATCACACTGGTTGTGGAGCATCATCACCTTTGAATGAACAGTGAATGACATTATAGGCTGAGCTCTACTGCTGTAGGCATAGCTCCTGATCTTGTATCAAAAGGAGCACGTATAAGTGGGTTCCAGAGAAGAACCAATGGTAGAGAAGAGGAAACGGATCCTCTAACATTCTTCTTGGCAACAGTGTGAAGAAGAGCACATACCAGCTGAAGCAACAGCATTGGCAAGAGAAAAAGGTGAGGCCTCATAGGATACCAAAATTTCAGTAGTGTGTTACAGTGCTCCACAGTGCTCAAAACAAGATCCTCCAATAAAAACAACATGTCATAGGCTCACTGTTATATGGGAAGGCCATATAACTTAACGATTGCCAAAAAAAAAACATTTATTCAGGAACCGTTTATGTACAATAATACTTGACTGTACCACATACTCTTTCACAGTTCAATAACACCAAAGCTTTTTGTGTCTGTATTAGCTTATTTATATGATGTACTATCACTATCACTTTAACTATATGGAAACTGCTAGTAAACTTTTCCTTCCAGTCCAAGGTAGTTGAAGTTTAAAAATAGTAAGATTTAATATACCTCAACACTGAATCATAAACCAAATGAGCTGTTCTTCGGTGTATATAATCATGGTAAACAAGAAGCTATCATCTTCACAGATGAAATGCTATGTCATGCTGAAAACAGGAATTCTGAAAGTATTGGCTGAGCTTGGAATTTAACAAAACCTCAATATGTTATCAGAGGAAAGCAAGAGCAATACAAAACATGTTTTAAGATTTCCATACTCCATTTGCCATTTACTTGGCAAAATGACAGTTCACACTGGAAGTAGGAACTGCCACAAACTTAGACTGATAGTCAGCATCTGCAGATGCTGTTTCAGAGATGTTGTCTTTTTCATTTGCCCAGCTGTTTTCCCAGCTATAGACACACACCAGTTACTGTTTTTCTATTGGTTTAAAATCCTTAGGAAGCCTATATTCCTTTAGAGCCTTCAGATCTTGGTTACTAGATAGCTCATTTTCTGCCCTTGAGATGTTCGTGTTTTAACATGATTTTGCTTTTATGGTTTGGATGCCGCACCTAGTGCCATCAAGTAAATGCTTTAGGAGGAAGTGGTGGCATGCTGTGAAGTGATCCTATGTTAGAGCATAGCCATTACATATAGAATCATAGAATTATAGAATCACATGGTTGGATGGGACCTATAAGATCATCTAGTCCAACCATCTTCCCACTACCATTGCTGCCACAGCTACTAAACCATATCTTGTAGCTCCTCGTCAAGCCGCCTCTTGAACACTGCCAGGGACAGCGACTCCACCACCTCCCTGGGCAGGCCATTCCAGTGCCTGACCACTCTTTGGGAGAAAAATTTTTTCCTCACGTCCAACCTAAACCTCCTCTGGTACAACTTGTGGCCATTACCATATCTTTCATTCTGGTTATATAACGCTCACCTTGACAATTTTTCTCTAATTAATCGATAAACTTAAGTCAGTATTAAGGAATTGGTTTTCCCCATTCAAAGGTAGAAACAAGCTAAACTGTTAAGGCCAGGTTATTTACTCTGGGTTTTAAGGTCAAAAATGTGAACAGCAGGAAGAACAAAGATAGAAAAGATGGAATACATAGAAAAGAAGTTAGAGAAACTTACTGGATGTCCAGTCATGAATGATGAGAAATTTTAATTCGCATTGAAAATGCATTAGAATCCAAGGTAAAGCTCTGTTTCTAGTAAGAAAGGACTGGTATGGAGTTTGGTTTTTGTTTTTAAAAACATTAGAGATTTAGAAACAATTTTTGAAAAGCCAAATATGCTGCTATACTTCAAAGTACTGAATGGGAGACAAAAACAGATGTAGAAATCATTCATATGAACTAAAGACAAAGAACAGGAAAGTATGTCAAAAGAAGGAGTAGCCAATAAGATAAAATATATCTTCTTTAAAATGGTTTCTGCAAATGTTATGAGGTAATAAAAGAGAATGTAAGTTGCTTTCTACAGTGATTGCCTTTTTTGAGCAAAGAGGGTTTCATGCATTTAATGATCCAAGATTCTACAGCACCAACTGTCTGACAAATACCAAGAGGAAACATGATAAATTGGATCTGAAACTACTGAGTATTTAAGCAGTGAAAAGGTGAATAATAAACCAGAAAAATAACACTCTAGGGAAACGAACAGATGATATGAAGAAAAGAGTTAACATTTTACATGAGATTTTAATGTTTCTATTGATAAACACTGTTCTTGATAGCAATCTTGCTTCATAGTGATGTCATGCCAAGATCTACGCTGAAATACAAGTATTTTATATTGATTATTAAAATAATATAATGAATTTAACTAACAGCAATTATTTACTTTGTCAGTCTGCTTCCAGTCTTTAGAAGCCATTTTATAAATCACTCAACACCACATACTTAATGCAAAAGTGGGCTGGAGCCAAACTCAAATGGTTTTAAAAAATCCACAGCATATACTTAGAAATATGTATATACATAAAATAAGTGGCAAATATCAACTTTAGGAACAAGAAAATTTGTTACAAATTTTGTAACAAATTACACAGTCAAACAATGTGAGCTGTTCTTAAATTTATGAATAGTTTTTTTCCAGGTTGAAATCTTACATTAAAAATGCAATTTTTGTGTTTGTTTGTTTCAATTTTGTTCTTCAGTTGATGAGTCTTGGAATTTTGAATGTAAGGAATATGATTGTTTTTTAAAAATCAAGAGTTATCTTGTTTATCATCTTTGAAGTCAATTCAGATGAGAGTAAAAAAAAATAAATAAATAACCTAAAATATGTTGCACAATGGAAAATTCTTAAAGAAAGATTCACTACAACCGTCTTAAAAACCGGGCATATGATTCTTGATGTTTACTGGAGCAAGTCAGACAGTTAAAAAAAAATCCCACTTTTGCTGTAGCCCTTGACATTTTGGCCAGGATGTAAATAAAAGACCTGTTAAATATCTATTGTTAAAGATAGATCAAAATACATTTTTAAGTGCCCTGTTCCCGCAGCTGTGTTTTGCCTTTAGAAACTTCCACTTGGTAAGGAAAATACCTACTTGTCTTCTTGTAGTGGTTGTGTAGCTGTGATTTTCTTTTAAATAGACCAAGTCTTTTTTTTCTGTAGCAAGAAGTTGCTGCAATTATAATAGCATAGGTATCATCTCTTCCCTGCAGACAAAAAAAATACATAGGAACAATTTCAAATTTACACTTACCAAATAAGCTCTGCCCAAAATAGTAATTCAAAGAACTAAAGTACAAGGGAGAGGAATGTACCTAAGAAGTCAGTGAATGTGCCCAGACTCCCACTGAATAAATGACACGCTGAATAGCTGAATGGATCTAAAGAAGCACCAGAGGAAAAGGAACACTTAAAAGCTCCAGTAGGAAGATGAAAAATGAAAAGAGCAGAGTTTACTTTTGCAGGAACTCAGGATCAGTTCCGAATTTCAGAATGAAGCCTCACAGAGGGAAACATACATGCCACTTCTTAACCTAGTGTAAAGAATACTGGAAGAAGAGTTACTTTTAAAATTTTTCAGCAATTTACCCTCAAAATTTGGCATGCACAAAAATCTGAGTCAGTTCTGCCATTAAATCAATAGGTTTATCACTGGTGCAACTCAATATGTAGTTTGTCTTCTACATTAGCTTGATGAGTTTCCAACTGCAGTAGTTAACAGCTAAAGTTTGTTGGAGTTTCTTGGAATTTGAAATGTCATCAGAAAGGCCATTCTGAATGCAGCTTTGGGTAATCAGTAACCCTGACTGTGTTTTATACTGTAACAGATATTGAAAAGGACATCACCAGACAATAGATGAAGGGCAGGGTAAATTTGAAAGAGAGACTCAAGGAATGGCACTGAAAGTAAACTGTTCTTTTAGAAAGTGGACCTACCTGCCTTCCAGCCATAGTGAGGCAGACTTTAAAGAACAAGGATACATTGTAACTCTCTCTACTTAATTTGTACATCCGCATGAAGAAGGATAATTGCACTTCCTTACGGTGCTCAGTTCTGTCAGTCAGACACTGGAAAGGACTTAGCGCATCAAGCTGTGCTCCTCTCTGTCTTACATACATGATGAACATTCATCAGTAATTGTATAAAATTCCTCGACTATGAAAACAGAGTAGTTACTTTCCAAAAGAATCCTTACAAATGCTATTCATTTGTTTATTCTTGATAGGAAAATAATTTTTTTAAAAAGATACAAATGTGGCAGAGGTGTTTGTTTCCTAAAAAGAGGAAAAAAACCACATTCATTTAAGCATAGTTACTCCTATATTACAATGACATATATTTGAAGAAAGTCCATTTTGATGTGACTGTGCACAGTCATAAAAGATACCAGTGAGTACTGTCCTACTTGTCCTAATTAGGAGAGAATTTCTGTAACTGCATGATTTAGTAGACTAGGATTTCCTTTTGAAAATTAAATTATCTACAATTGAGTAATATCTGGAGAACAGGCCAACAGAAACTGTATTATTTGAATTACTGTGCTACCAAGGAGCATATTACCATTATGTGCATTTAATTAGCACACATGTTAATCACTTGGTATAAGTTGAATAGGATTTGGGGATTTCTAACATCTTTTTAAATGTCAAAGATCTCAAAATCACATACTATACCTACGTGAATAAGACTTCTTGGCATAAGTAATATTTGGAAGTGTTTTTTCCTTGTTTTCATGAATTAGCTAAAATAATGTTGCAGACAAATCTTATTAATTTGATTGCTTTTGCATAACATTTCTAATAGAAGCAGTAAGGAGGGGAGACATGCCTCCTCATCAGCCTTTTGCCTAAAGCAAAAGGGTTTTCCAATTTATTTTTTTTAAATGGCAAATGCTGTTGAAAATACCCTGACTGCCCCTTGATGATAATTGTCGAAATGAGCAATTCTGCCAACTGAGATTGACAATGTTGAGCAGGAAGGACAGGGACATCTTAAATAAAACCAAAGAGCAACGATCTAAACCAAAACCAAACCAAAACAAAACAAAACAAAACAAAACCCTATGGTTGCAATAATAGGATTATAAACATCTTTGTGTACAAGTTTAGATCCTAGGATTGTTTCTGTTGTCCTTCATATACAAATTCTGACAACGTATAGTGTATTACCAGGACCCACATGATCTTTCCAACAAGGATTTTTATGAGACAGTAACATTATGCCAAGAAAGTATGTGTTGACATATCCACAAATGACACCAGGTATCGTAGTTACCAGGGGTTTGCATCATCAATTAAAGCACTTACTTTGATGTGATTATTTACATTAATGTACTCATACAAAGCAATTAATGAAAACACAGTCACAAAGTAAAAACAAAAGCCTACGTTGTATTCAATATCAATTGTTGCACCTTATACGGTCTTCTAGGTGTTTGCAATTTTTAAAAGAGATAGTAATATCACTTTTTTTTTTTTTACTTTACATTCACTGTAAAGCAATAGAACAAATGCAGCTGAAAAGCAATCTTTTCTTTTATGCGTAAAGTATCATAGTCTCCCAATTTCAAATGGGGAAATTCTTGCTTTTTGCTGTTATGTAGGTGCAAAATGATACCATATGGATACTACACAATGAGGCAGATATCCACCAGTTATTTGTGCGTAAATGGACATGATACTCAGAACAGGTATTAGTATGCACATATGTTATTTTTATATTGTGTAATAATCCCTAATTTGCTTAGACATATAAGCACTCTTCACTTATGACTTAGGAAGTACATGCAAATAAATGTGTACATTTAAAACTAAAAATAACTGTTACAACTAAAAACCACCTATTTGAACAGAAGGAAACATTATTACAGGTTGTGAGTTTCAAACACTTCTTTCAAGTGACAGGAAAACTTAAAGACAACAACTGTCTTGAAATGCAAAGAAAAAAAAACTGGAGCAAAAGCTGCAAGGACTCAAAGTCCTGTGCAACTTGTCCCATTATGTTACTTTGCTTTCTATTATAAATTTGAATGCTTTATTTTATTCCCCTATCCCCAATTGTATAGCAGCTTCACATGCAAGATTGCCTGCTGAGTAAGGCTTTACCACGTAAGTCGGAGCATGAAGACAAGCTGTGAGAATGGCGTTCGCATAAGAAAAATCTGCCCTTAAAAAGTTACTGTACCATACAATCATACACAAGGCCTGCGATTAACTGTCGATATAAATTCTTGTAATCCTTCAGAGACCCAGGACTAAATAAAATTATCAAGTAAGTAGCAGTTTCACTGCAATAGGAGTTCAGTGGCAGGTAAAAGGAGCCAGATGGCTCTGCAACTTTCAGTCCAAAGGAGAACACCAGGAGAAGAGGTGACCAGAACTACTGGAGGTGGAAGACAACTTTGAGAAATGCTTTTACATGCATTCAAAGAAAGCGAAAATGTAATAGGATGAAGGATACAGGTTGTTGTGTCAGGTATCACGATCAATGCCTACCTCATCCAGGAAAAGGGTATTTCTTCCTCCCCTGAGGAAGAAATTCAGCCCGGTTTGATCTGGAAGAACTCAGGCAGGCACGGAGGGTCAAGGAAACCCCTTCAAACTCCGTCTGAGTAGTGTCCAGGAAGCTGAGCTCGTCAAATCCAACTGGCAGATGCAGTCATGCTCAGGAGGTGAACGGAGAAGTGAAAAGGCTCGGAGGAGAGTTCAGGAACATCAGATGCTAGCAAAGGGGAAAAAAACACAAGGCACAGGCTTCTCTACTGGATAACATGCAGCACTGAGACTGCCCTTCTGGAAGCAGAAAAGAGTTGGCATTGTTGGAAGACTTTTCCCAGGCAGAGGTTTCTGGGTTTCTGGGCCCAGAAAGGAAAACATACCTACTAGTCAAGAAGGTGCAAACCTTAGAACGAACTAGCTTGGAAACTGGGGAGAGTCCTGTAATTGTTTTCTCCATGTGTATTAATGAAATAGGCAAGAGAAAAATTTCAGACACAAAATACAGAGTTCTGGAAAGACAACCAGGGTCTCTGCTAGCATCTCTGAAGTGTTGTTAGTATTCAAACAAGTCCAGGAACAGAGATGGAAATGCAGTTTCAGAACTTGTTGTAAGAAGGAGGGTTATTCAATTTTTCAGGAACTAAGGGCACTTCTGGACATAAGGAAAGGGTCTGATCTCAGCTGTAAGGAACCAAGGTGTGATGATTAAAATAAACAGGGTTGACTGTGAACTTTACACTGAGGAGTGGGGGAAAGCTGACAAGCAGAGAAGTACACAGGGTTTAAGATAACATTTGTAAAGACGAGGACACAAAAAAAAATCTGTATTCTCAAGAGAAGGATCGGTCAGGGGATAGAAATAATCAAATATGTAAATAGAAAACAAACAGATTGCCATTTTTAAAGGGTGCCAAGAAATGTAACTAATCAATAACATGTCTGGGAGCCTAAATGCTGGGAGCCTAAGAAATAAGATGGAGAAATTGGAATGTGTGGTCCGAATTAAGATATTAATATACTAGACATGTCGGCAGCTCATGGAAGTCAGACAATCAATGTAACAGTATGAAAGCAGAATATAAAACGTACAGGAAAGACAGAGTAACCTAAACTATAGGAACAGTAATCCTCTGTTTTAAAATTTAGTATTAAGTCAATTAACAAATTAACCAGCTGGTCAATTAATACAAAATCTGCATGGTGTAAAGTTCCAAGGTTAAATTTGAAAAAATATGATTTGGGGTTTGTATCATCAATGAAGTATCCGTGTCACTTATGCACTATGTGAAATATGCTTGGAGAACTCAGTGAGGCACAAAGGAAGGCAAATAAATTCTACCAGGTTATTTCCCCTGTTCTGTAATCTGGACAAATGTAACATCGAGACACCATCATGCAAAGATAAAACTTGTAAAATATTATCACAGATTGTATCAAAGCAGAGCTGGTTAGTGAGTCTTGATTTGAATCTACATGATGTCTGGGATCTAGTTAAGAATCTCATAGCACTTTCAAATCTCTGATTCAAAAGTGCCAGCTTTGTAACAGGGATCGCAATATCTTACAGGCAGCAGACTCCAGGAGCAAAGACCGCGTGTGCTAATCTTCAGAAAGGGAAACCATGGAAAATAAGGAAGTTTATAAAAATGAGGTTAAAGGAGGAGTTAGGAGAATTGCATCCTTAGAAGCAGTGTTGAGACTACTGAGGGACACTGTGTGGAAGCGCAGTGTGTGTGCACTCCACTTACTAGAAAAAGGCTTCAGTAAAGGCTAAGTGAAGGAGAATATGAGGATTATGGAAGAAAGCTGCAGGATCAAAGTGCTGCAGATTTATGCAAATGAAGATAGGAGAAGATCATGAAATACAGCAGAGGAAATGTAGAAACATGATGAGACTGGCTAAAAGAGAATTTAGGAAGTAACAATTCTAAATGAATCAAAATTAATCCTTTCAATACATCACAAATAACAAACTAGCTAGGGAATCTGTAGAGACAGCTGGCAACCAGGATATAAAAATACACTCAGAAAACACAAAGCCATTGTAGAAAAAAAGCTGAATTAAATGTTTACAGTAATATTAACTGTGAAAGCTTTGAGGAAGATTCTGATACTGGTCTCTTTTGCTTTCAGAGGAAGGGTGGAACCTGAAGAAGAGGAGAAAGACAGGAAAACTAACAGAGATTTGTTTAAAGTTGAAATACCTGTGGAAGATGTTACAGTACAAATGGACAGAATGAACATTTAAAAATCCCCAGAATAGAACCTAACTCAAGGGTAAATGAACTGACTTACTAATGGCACTACACAACTTCTCACTTACAGACCAGAAATTCCCACTCTGAAAATTGACTGACTTTGGGAGAATATTAAAGAGAAGTATATATGCTCTTTCCTGTTCATACTCTAGCTGCTTATGGCCTTTATTGGAAACAGAGTTCATCTCTAGATACCATGTTTTGAACTATGGTGGTGAGTTCTTATGTTCACTGTATGACCAGGCTGAGAAACATTGAATCTACTGTAAGACCTGATTTTGACAGTATCCTGCCCACAAACTATGTTTCAGGAAAAACCCTGATAGAAAATTAGAAGCCTGAGGAGTGAACATCCAAACTTTTCCTTATTTAGACTTCATGAACCCATTAAATGTCCAGGGTTTATAATTGTTAATCATATTTATGATGAGGAAATTGTAATGAAGTTTTCTTTCAATGTTTCTGCTTTTGAACAACAGAGATCAAGCAGAACAGCTATTTGTTTTCCTGCTTTTGAGTTCAAGGTTAAAAATGCACAGCTTTCAGAAGCTGTATGTGATACCCTGACTATTCTCCATGTGATCTGATTACTTACCATTAAATATGGTTTAAATAACCCACTGGCTTGCAGATAGCTGTTCCACAATATGACCTTTATTGTAGCAGTACTTGAGCTTAATGTTTTTATATTGTCCATTAAGTATCTCTCATTTTCCAGCAACTGTAACTCAGAAACACTATGAAGTTGTATAGCTGAATAAATATATCTATTATTTCAGGAAAAAAAAAAAAAAAAACTGAGAATACTAGAATTTGTGAGAGGAAATATCAGAAAGATGTTTAGAGTAATGTAGAGAATGGTTTGAGATAATGAAATTACTAATATGGATTTTGAAGAAAATAGGGGATTTAACACAGAATACAGGTTCTGTTTCAGAATGCATCTAGATATTTAAAAGCAATAAAGTATTTAAAATCAATCAGAAGTTATCTGATTAACGTCCTACTGGGACACAGTGAAGGGATGAGGAATACAGGCATAACACTCTCAGGCAACTAAAATAAGGCTTCTAACCTGAATGAATTTAAAGCAAATTAAAAGTGCTATAGACGATTAAAAATGCCACTACTGCCTCACCCCTTTTCTTTTCCTTTTCCTTTTGGTGTAAACAGAACCATAAAACAGGTGTCCATTCCATGATTCATTTAACGATCCTTCTATCTATGTTGCCAGTGACTTACAGTGAGGTTTTTGGAATTGGCTACATGTGGTAAGTATCCGTAATAACACTGTAAACTTCTTGGTAAAAGAATTTCTACATTGTTTCAAAAGTCATTATTATATTAGAGCAAGAATTGCTTTAGATCTCATAGAAACAGTCTGAATTCAAGCTAATTATTTCAGATACAAATCCAGAAAATTTGCCTTAAAAGTATACTAAGAATAAACATGCTGTCTCATAAATAACAGCAAACAGCATTTCACAAATCTGAAAGAAAGGAGGAAAGTCTTCATCTTAGGTAGAAAAAATCACCAAGACAATCTTGGTAGACTAAGAATATTGTCTTGTATAAACAGTAAATAGGGAACATCTCTGCAATATGCAAACATGTAGCGATTTTATTATTTCCATATATGATATAGCATGTTCCAAGCACACCAATTTGACTAAAAGTTGACTTTGACTTGCTAGTAGGTAATACTATTAGGCTACAGCACACTGAATTTTAAATCCCAAATCAGTAAATCATGCAACTTAAGACTACCCCTTCCTATATTAATATTTTCTTAAAACACTGCCTTATTCTTTCCAGTTCAAATTCCTCATGGCAACAAAGGTCAGCAGAGGTAAGTTAGCACAGACCCAGTGGAAATAGAACCCCACAGTCTGCGAGAAAATATATTCTCAATTGTTATTTCTACTGATAGACCTCAGACTGAACAGTTCAGCAGAGATGGGTTCAGTGATAACAGTTTCTTCTTTCTCTCCTCTTCTTACTTTTCTGCATACACAGGTATGTTGGTTTTGGTAAGGGTTTTTTTAATTACTATAATTTTATTTTTTCACAAACCATGCTGTAGTGACAGATGGCTTTAGCAAGCATATGTTTTAAGTTCTTTATTCTATCATATATTTTCACCTTTTTTTTCTTTATCTGCACAGCAATATATACCAAACTACTCATTACAAGTTTGTAGTCCTGTTTTCCTCTGCTACCCCATTGGAATACTGATTTGCAAAAGAAGGATGTGTTGTCTGTTGTCTTTTAAAAGTTTCAACTCTTCTCATTTTAGCTATTGATTATAAAACAACATCGGTCAAACAGCTAATCAAGGAAAGCAAGATTATGCATATTCATACTACATCTCAGGGAAGACAATAAATGAAGCGTAATTACAGAATCACTCAACAGATTTGATTTGATTACATCTCTTACAACACGATGTCTAAGGAGCAGCAATTGTTCAGTTATGATTGCTGTAACACAGCAGAAAGTATAAAAGATACAATATGTTCACTTTAAGGTAAGCACACCTTTCTCGCTAGCATGCCGAGTGGAGAACCAAGTATCTGAAAAAACACAGACTGCCACGGCCCAAAGCAGCAGCACATCCAGACCAGCTCTGGGGCAAACAGAATTTAAAGAAATCTGCCATGTTAAAGAAGGAGTAGGACTAGGTGTTCCAATCATCGTGTTTGAATAGTACATCTAAGTAAATTTTAAAAGCCATGGACAGTACTATGCAGCTTGCTTTTCAAACAAAAATTAAATATGCAATAACTGCGTGTTGTCTGCATTTGCAAGCAGTTCATAAACAGTAGACTTTTACATCTACTTTAATGAAGACTCATTTTTCTTTTGTTCACAAAAATACATTGGTGGTTATACGACATCACCAAAGTGAGGAAGACTTTGATGTATTACAGCAGTATGATGCATTAGAGCAGTATGTCACAAAAGAGACAGCATTTGGACAACGCTTTACATTAAATACATTATCAAAGAACAATCTTTCTGACGATAAACTACCAGCTGGCAGAAAGTGTGATCCAGTTTGGTTTCTTTTTAGAGACATTTCAGGATTGCTTTCTTTTTAAAGAAAAAAAAAAAAGCATAGGTTAGCAAAGAAATTAACCAAGGCTAACTTACATCATTCTTTTGAAGCAGCTTCTTTCCATAAAGTGATTACTACTGGGATTATACCAAAGGAAGAACGATGAAAAAGCTTCACAGTTGTTTCTGGAGCCAGATTACTTCATTACCCTCCATAACTCATTGCACTATTTACACATAGTATAAATTGCTTCAGAAGTAGTAACAACATAGCAGCAGTGGTAGAGCTTTTGTTACCATACACAGATAAACTTCCAGTGTTTATGCTGTAACTTTACATATGAATCTGATAAGATCTGCACACAACTTACTGAGAAATTTTCATGTTAATTTTGTTTAGTCTAGACAATCTGTCCTTGGTCTCTACAACCTCAAACTATGTGTACTAAGCACTTCTGTAATCGGTTGGGGGATTTTTATTTTTTTTTGCATGAAGTACATTTTACATAGGAAAATTAGTACTGTTCTTTAAGTCCAGCAATCATTTTAAAAAATGCAGTAGCTAGCAGTTACACTGAATTACTTAAACCTATCACCAGCCACATCACAAATTAATAAACAACTAAATCATAACAAAAAATGTCATTACAACCTTTATCTTCTCCAGAAACACATGCCGAAGGTGTTGAGCTACACAGAATATCTGAAAGGTTCACAAATCCCATCTCTAACAGATGATAGAAAAGAGTCACAAACTGCTTCAAATGAGAATGACCTTTCAAAAACACTCTCTGTTTCACAAAAAGGAAACTTTGGTTTCAGCATCTCTTTTGAGTCATAGCCATGACAATAAAGAATGTTGTAGAGGTAATAGTGCAAAATCATTCAGCATACCAAACCACACCAACTGAGTTCACTCAATTCAAAAAATAGTTGACTTTGTTCAAAAGCATGAAGGTGGTCTTCTGGAGGTGTGAGAGTCAGTAAGGGTGTCCTATTACTGTCTCACAAAAGCTAAATGGCAATCAAAATAAAGTCTCAAAATCCTTCTGTCATCTACAAACTGAAAAAACTTCTGCTATTCTTACCAGGGAGCAGGTACTTCCTCCTATGTTATTAGGATTAATTAACCAGGAATGTGCAAATACAAATGAGTACCCTTGCATACATCGGCCACCTTTCCAGTGCTGAACCTACCAAAAGAGAAGACATAGATCCTTTAGACTAGCAAAAGTCACAGTCATGAATGAAGTTTACATGTAAACAAGATCCAGGTTTAGAGTATCAAGCAAGCAATGTACAAGCTGAACAGAGTAGTGCTATCTCTCAAACAACACTTGCCTTTGTACCAACACTCAAAAAAAAAAAGCATTTTTCAGCTGTAAAACTGGATGACTGGTCTAATGATATAAAAAAAAAAATAATCAGGGGGTAAATCTCATGGATTTGTAGCTAACTTCCTAAATAGCATTTTCATTTTACTGCTTATACTTAATCCCTGAAAATTATTCTATCACAGAATCACAGAACTATCATGATTGGAGAAGACCTAAAAGATCATCCAGTCCAACCATCACCAATACTTCTCAGCTAAATCATATCCCTCAACACAACATCCAAACGTTTCTTGAACACCCCCATGGTCAGTGACTCCACCAAATCATAAATGTTTGTTATTCAGAACTGATGATTCACTCCTTATTTTTCAAGCTGAATTAAATAAATAAAACCTGGTTTAAACAGGTTTGTGTAAGAACAACTCGTACTTTCAGAAAATATGAATCCTCTTAGTATTTGTATTTTACCGTACATACAGCCGTTTCCTCTGGTATTCTCCTTACCAACACACAAATAATTGTTTGTATCTTCTGATCTAGCCAAAAGTAGCACCTATTGGCAGATTGTTGTTGAAAAAATAAGACAATGTAGGAAGCATGTTTTGTAATTTTTAAAGTCGCTGTTCATAGAAGACTATCAACCACAAGAGAGAAAGCTGAGGAAAGCAAGATTTCATATGTAATATTGAGGTGGTGTCCAGAAAGTGTTGGTTTATGAGATAGTTTGAATGTCGCACTAGCAAGTTCTGGGTTTTACCAAAGGGAGAGTAAAGCTTACCATATGCCTTAAAGGTATCCAAGGGACAACACAAATCTAAAGGAAAGATTTTATTTTCTCACACAGTTTAGGTAAAGTCTGACTGTCAAAATCATCACAAGTATAGCAGATAACATCTAAAAGTGACTTTTAATTCCTTCAGTCCACCGTGCTTGTGAAAGAAAGTAAAAAATTATGAGAGAATAGGATGAAAACTGACATACGTGGCTAATGCTGCAAGGTAGAAAAAAATCTGCTTTGCATGCTCCCTTCACAATATTGAGTCAATCAGGAGTTCATCAATGCATCAAGAAGTAACTTCAAAGACTAAAAAAAAGTATCTTTTTGATACTATAAAAGGGTTAGTTATAATACTGTATCACTTTATAGTCTCAGAATGCCCAGTGCTTTTCAGATTACAAGCTCCGCAAAATGCTCATATAATTTTATTGTTCTGGATATCACAGTTCAGCACCTTGTTTACAATTATGTGTAAAAAGACTGTGAGCTAAAGACTTTTTACCATTCAACTTGAAAATTCAATTTGAATAATAGCAGCATGCAAGGGAATATTTTCTTCTGCATCACTGGAAGTTAGACAACATCATTCGGCTTCTACAATTAGCTAAAGTGACACTAAGATCTTTGCAACAATAATGTCAGCAATAGAAATATTTTAGAACAGAAATTTATAGATATTCAGTAACACATGGTTTAGGACGCACTGTAATGATAATCATCTGATACAAATTTCAAAACACTGGCAACATAAAACAAAAGACTCCAACAACACATAACAGAAGGGGACCAAAATAAATTACATCCTCAAACCTTATTTATTGCTGATGCATTCTGCAGCAAGCAGGAGCTTTGGTTCATGACATAGCAGAGTTTCGATCCCCCAGTTAGAGATACTTTTTCCTGACCCTTTTACTACATAATACTTCCTTACTAATATAGCATTTGGCTTTGCAATTCATTGAATTCACTGACATTATTCACGGGGATAAGAACTGCTCAGATAAGTGAAAATCGAAAGTAGTCCCTTACTTTGTCAAACTGCAGGAGTACATTGGACTGTTCGCTGAAGTCCTAATTGATGAGGTTTCTTAACAGTCTGCAATTGTTTGCTTCTTAAGTTCACAGCAAGGACAAATAATGCATTGTTGGTTAGAAAAATTGTGCACAATAGGAGAACCGAAGATGGGGAGAATCATTTATTTTCCTTTTATTTTATGAGGTGTGAATTTCAGATTTCTTCCAAACTAAGCAGTGTTTTAAAAGCCTCAGGCAATATTACACCAGTAGTTATAATTAACATTTCTTAGATAAATACTGTAGACCTGGTGTGAAAGCACTAAGTGCAAGATCTTGTTGAGCTTGATCTCTTTTCATGTTACTGCATGGATTTCCACACTGGTCCAAAGCCTATGGAAACAACAGAAGATTCTTTTTTTCATTTTCAGCAGGCTTGCTTGATGCCCTCCAGGCAATGCTTGATCATTTGCATGAGCAGAACAGCAGTTTTATTAGCATCTATGACATCAATGGATATCAAATATAATCAACGCATTATTTTAAAAGGAATATTATGGCTTTGTATGTGTAATTGGATAACAGCTGTGTTAAAATTAAGGACAGCAATCAATCCTGCAGTGCTGATACTAGGTGGGCCTGGAAAAACATATGAATTGCACATTAAACCATTGTGCTGCCCTGAGTATAAACTGCAGGACGGCAAACGTTTAAAGAGTGTCACAGAATGCCTGTCTGCTCTATGCTTTAACTGTAGCTGCTTGTAAAACACAATGATAACATGGTTATACTAGAAAAAAGAAACCTAAAAGATGTCTCAGTAAATGTCTCTAAATTCATCTTTGAAAATGTACCTGATACTGTAGATAATACAGAGATTAAATAAATAAACATGAAGATTGAAAACATCAAATCAAGTATTTTTCCATCCTTCACAGATATACAAAAGCTATGAGAGGCAACAAGCCTTGACACTCAGGAATCTTATATTGTTGCCTCAGCTGCTGAGATGAGTAATTTATTTTTAACTGAAGTACAACTTGTCCTCAGCTGACTTACATTCCAGAAAAAAAAAAAATCCTGTTTTGATTTGAATACATCAAATATAAGGTCCAATATATTCCTTGATAATTTGTTCTGCTGCTTATTCTTTCTTCCATAAACAATGTCTAACACAAATATGGATGGCTCACACATTAATAGCCATTTGTTCAAGTGACATCTTTCCACACTGAACTAAACAGTCCTTTAAAATTCAACATTGCCTCTATATTGGAAGAAATGTATGGCTATGGAAATGCTTTTCTTACAGTGTCAAATCATATTCTTCAGGATTTTGCATCATTTAGGAATATTTTTCTATTTTTTTTTTTCTGCACATCTTTTGCCTGGAAATGGGAAAAAAAAAATGCATCATCCTCTCACGATAAAAATATGACCACTAGAAGAGCAGAATAGAATGCTTGCTTTGTAATACTATTTTTTATAACTATATTTATTATTTGATTATTTATTTCTGATAAACAGCATAAACAATTATTGATAAGGTACAGTGGGTTTGGTTTTAGGTGGGTTTGTTTTGGTTTGTGTTGTTGTTTTTTTTTTAAATTCATACGCTAAGAGGTCCTCTTTTCTTTTACTTTTTTTTTAACTTTTTGTAGTCCCATCAACTTTGATTATCCATATCCATCTCTTATAGCAAGCTTTATTTAAATGAATTTCCATCTGATATCCCTTTTTGCAATTTTTGTCTATTCTTTACAGTTTTTATTTTTAATTTCAATTTTGGAAATTGGAACATCCAATTGATTAGGAGGACCTCTTATCGAAATTTTTCTTTGGCAGGTATGGAGTTCTGTCTTTCCAACAGTCAAATGCATCTTCTTAAAGAATTTCAAAATTCTATTGTGTCATAAATCCCTGCTTGATGTGTCATAAACATGTTCACTACTAATTAATAGACACTATTTCCCTAGTCTTGTTCTATTTAAAGTGGCTTTTGGAATTATTTTAATTAAGCAGTATTTTTCAAAAATTTCCACACAATATTGTGGAAACTGTTGTAGAAATATGAGTGAACTAGGAAAATTCAGAAACAGCAATCATATCCCCAATGGGTCTTAGTCATAATGGACATCACAAGGGAAAATTAACAGTGTATTCAATTTATTCTGTAGAATCAAAAAAGGTTTTGAAAGTAAAAAATATCAAACACAGAAGTTCTTCCAACTACCATCTTCAGACCGACAAGGAAATAAAATATCTTAACTGAGTTCTGAAAGACTGTTAGCAAACTGTTGACCTGGAAGAGCCCTGACATCATTTACAACAGGTTTATACAGGTCTACTATGTAGCTTGAAAGGTGTAAAAAACTGAGATGCCTCTTGAAGAATTATTATATAGGAATACTATGCGTACCTCCAAAGAACAAATCTGAAAATAGGTATTAAAAAAATCAACAAAGTATCAGGTAGAAAAGTTAATCTGACAAATACCAAATAAAACTAAACAGCACAAAAGTTCACAACTGTGTGCCAGTTAAAAGGAACAGAAGAGTAATCCTTTTCAAGAAGTACAGCAAAGATTTTAAAATTTCCATTTTAAAATCACATCTTTGTATAGATGCCTAAACAGAGTACACAGACCCTATCCTGTGTCCTGAAGGATCTCTGCTTTAAAGAGAATGAGGGAAGGTGGAAGACCACTCGAGTGCCTTCTTTCCTAAAGGTGAAAAACAGGTATTTGAGCTACATTTTAAAGAAAAAAAAAAATAAATAAGCTTTCCTTTGATGTCGTTGAAAATATTTTCCTTTCACCATTTACTAAAATATATATTTTTTTTAACATATATTGAAGTTAAGCTAGATCTTCCAGAACCAGAATAGTTCTATATATTTAACAAGTGAAGTTCATGTACTGATCCTAAAGCAATTTTCCAGTTTAAGGAGCCATCACATTTCTTTTATTTAGGTCATATAAATCGTGTAATTGTCCTTCTGAGTCATAGTGGGTCTTGCTTACACTGCCTGTTCAGCATTATTTCTTGTCA
Organism: Tetrax tetrax; assembly: GCA_009806455.1. Taxonomy (NCBI): domain Eukaryota; kingdom Metazoa; phylum Chordata; class Aves; order Otidiformes; family Otididae; genus Tetrax; species Tetrax tetrax. The sequence goes on along the minus strand of WHYT01016330.1, from coordinate 331,160 downwards.
AATCAGCAAAATGGTGATGGAAGACTGACTGCTGCATTCAGCTGATACAGCTTTGCAGTTTTAGTACCACTTCCAAGAAAGCTTCATCAGTCAAAATAGTTTAATAATGCTCAAGTTAACTCTTACCTAAGTTGTTAGGAAAAATATATTAACAAAAACCACTTTTTTGAAAAATTTGTTCATTGCCAAAATTCCTTTGATAATTTTGCTCACAATTACAACAGTCTGCTAATGTTTCACATCATGATATGCACTTTTAAAAAGTAGTAAGAGATTAGAAAGATATAACCTAATATGACACCAACATAAAGAATTTTTAAGTGATCTGAAAGCAAGGAAATTTAAAGAATGTAGCCACGTAGCCAAAGGATGATCTTCTCTATTCAGATACATAATCTGTATATATATAATAGTTATTCCTAAGGGCAAATATACCCATACAAGAGTGAAAAATGAAGAAAAAGTTCTCACACTTCAAGAAAACAAAATGATTCTATCAATGGTGACAGCATAGGTGGACAAGGGACGAGCAACGGACATCATCTACCTGGACTTGTGCAAGGCATTTGACACTGTCCCGCACGACATCCTTCTCTCCAAACTAGAGAGGCATGGGTTTGATGGATGGACCGCTCGGTGGATAGGGAGTTGGCTGGATGGCTGAACTCAGAGAGTGGTGGTCAACGGCTTAGGGTCCAAGTGGAGACTGGTCAGCAGTGGCATCCCTCAGGGGTCCGTGTTGGGCCCGGCCCTGTTCAACATCTTTGACAGCGACATGGACAGTGGGATAGTGCACCCTCAGCAAGTTCGCTGATGACACCAAGCTGTGTGGTGCCATCAACATGCTGGAAGAGAGGGATGCCATCCAAAGGGACCTGGACAGGCTGGAGAGGTGGGCCCGTGCCAACTTCATGAAGTTCAACCAGGCCAAGTGCAAGGTCCTGCACCTGGGTCGTGGCAATCCCAGGCACAAATACAGGCTGGGCGAAGAACAGATCAAGAGCAGCCCTGAGGAGAAAGATTTGGGAGTGCTGGTGGACGAGAAGCTCAACACAAGCCGGCAATGCACCGTTGCGGCCCAGAAGGCCAACCACATCCTGGGCTGCATCAAGAAGAACGTGGCTAGCAGGTCAAGGGAGGTGATCCTGCCCCTCTACTCTGCCCTGCTGAGACCCCACCTGGAGTTCTGTGTCCATTTCTGGAGCCCCGAACATAAGAAGGACATGGACCAGTTGGAGAGGGTCCAGAGAAGGGCCACAAAGATGATCAGAGGGCTGGAGCACCTCTCCTATGAGGACAGGCTGAGAGAGTTGGGGCTGTTCAGCCTGGAGAAGAGGAGGCTCCGAGGAGACCTGATAGCGGTCTTCCAGTACCTCAAGGGGGCCTTCAAGAAAGATGGGGAGAGACTGTTCAGTAGGGCCTGTTGTGATAGGATGAGGGGTAATGGTTTTAAAATAGAGGGAGGTAGATTCAGATTGGACATTAGGAAAAAATTTTTTACACTGAGGGTTGTAGAACACTGGAACAGGTTGCCCAGAGAGGTGGTTGATGCCCCATCCCTGGAAACATTCAAGGCCATGGTGGATAAGGCTCTGAGCAACCTGATCTAGTCAGGGATGTCCCTGCTTCTTGCAGGGGGGTTGGACTAGATGACCTTTGAAGGTCCCTTCCAACCCAAACCGTTCTATGATTCTATAAAAAAATCAGAAGTGTGATATGTTCAAACGGATTGTGGAGATCAGGAATGAACATGAAGTGACTGTCATCTAGCACAAAGATCCAATGAATATCCTCGGGACAGTGTTGTCTCATCCTCCCAGCCACCATCAGGAAGCCAAAGGAGCAACTGTACCTTTACTGATATGAAGCATCCTGTAACATTTCCCAGTGTCCTATACCTTTGAATACTGCACTGACCTTCAAATCTGTAACTTGGCCACTTCTTTGGATTATGTGAATGTTTTACATTGTCAAAATATTTGAGGAAGGAAGCAGCTGATTCATATATTGCTGAAGTTGGGAGGAAGTTACTTAGGCTACATCAAATAGATGTCAGTTCAGATCTCAACTTTACACCAGACACTGAATGTTCTTTGATTTTTCTGCTAGCTCATTAATATGCTCACTGTTTGCATTGACTGATATGCACAGATATGCTGTAACTCTATTTTACTGTAATATGTTGTTTGTGAGATAACAACAATATTAAATACCACCTCCGAAAAAAATCAAATGTCTGAATCACTCTTGGAAATAATTTCTTACAGGGATAATGATGTTATTCATTTTATTCACATTTTCCCAAGAGAATTCACATTCTGTGCACCTGAATATCCTGCCAATATGGCTCTCTACACTATCTCAAGAAAAGTTCACAAAAAAACTCATCCTGACTTTATCGGTTGAAATTCAAAGCTCAGTTAATAGCTTATGAACAGGATTCCAGTTTGAATAAGAAAACAATTCTGTATCACAGAGCTTTTATATATTCTGATTGTGATTACAGAGCAGGTCATTTCTCAAAATGTCAGACGGTTTCTTATCAAAATGAGAATGACACACGATGCACTCTGTCTTGTGTGACTTTGAACCTCAAACTAAGTCACTGAATTCAGTAAATTAAAAGTAAATTGTGTTGGATACTTTGAACAAGTCTTATTCCTTTGCTAAAATTTGCACTGTAGATTGTCTCCAGCTCTTTGATATAGTGAACTATTAACAGAATCACTATGTGCAGAGAAAAATGCACCTAAAAATTAATTTATTTCCTCTAGTTTTGTCTTTTTGGCACCAATAATTTCACATAACCGGTAAAATCATCCACACAAACTACAGGGAAAATTTTGCACCACTGAAGTTATGAAATTATTTGATCAAATGGTGAGTAATTATAGAATTCAGAGCCAGTGCTAATTGTGGCAGATGCCTTTGTTTACAATATGATCTTTAAATCTTGCTGGGTTCTTCTTGTCTAGTTAATACACTGTCCCCTAAGAAAATTAATCAAGTCAGGATGCCATATGCGATAAAGCATAAATTTAAAATTTTATGTAATGTAATCCAGAATGTTGCAGTTAGAGGAGAAATACTAGATGTTACTCATTGATTATGACATTCCTATTAAACTTCTGCAGACTGTGAACATGTCAGATTTAAAAAAAATACTCCTATCTGTTCAAAACTAGAGTAGGCTGCAGTTTCACTGCTCATAATAACTTGTTGTGATCGTTTGGATTAAAGTAATCTACTGATGAATACAGAGCATATTTACTTTCAAAAGTTGCTAGTAAGCTGAAGACAGACATGATTTTAAGGCTCAGAAAGAAATTACTCTATTTAATGTTACAAAAGGTCATAGGAAATTTGTAACACATTTTGAAATGTTAGAATAAACTAACATACCCTGCTATTCTCATTATTTTCAACAAAAACTGTGATAATAGAATTCAAGATGGAAATATATGGTTCTCATCATTTTAACTAAAAGCAGGGCTAACATACACAAATGCTACTCTGAAAATTTAACTGTAAATCCATTACCAGCTCTAACTCCTATGTCCACAAGATTTGGTCTCCGAAATGTAATCACACACACATGTGCTTGCATACATAATCAATTTTCAAGAGGACTGTAATTCAAAGCCTATTAAAGCAACTAATTTGAGATTTCACACACGCATTCTCCTTGGGAGCGAGAAAACACAGAAGAAATACTAGATTAAAAATAAGAAGAAGATCAAAGACGGAATTACAAAGATCATTTTCTTAAAATTTCCTGTGTGAATCAGAACTGTGACTGCCATAACTAAAAAAAAAAACATACACAAGTATGTTTCCCTTTAATGATATTCTTCATGCATTTAGACACATGCTTCACTGAGATGCTGAGTGCCGCGTATTTCCATCAACCAGTCCCAGAAACTAACATGCCCACAGCAATCAAACAGATACAAGGTCAAGAATAATCTTTTTTTTTTAATAAAGAGAATTACACAATAGATATTTCAAGGTACCATGACCAGCAAATGGAAGACATTTCCTTCCATTATGTAACTCTTAGCTACACTATTCACTTACAGGTTACTGTGCAAAGATAGGGTCTCTCCTAGCAAAGTGGATTCAAAATATTATCTAATCAGGCAGCAGATGTCCAAAGCTACTTTAAGTGAACATCAAAGTGCAAAGTACTGAAAAATAAAATTTGTTACACTTGTGTTACCTGCTAAAGTATTCCTGATTATTCCCAGCAGTAATGAAACATCAGAGGCCTCCGAGACCAGACTCCCAGTCTATCAGAAAAAAAACAAATCACTTAATAAACACATCAGTAGAATAAATTAATTAATAAATTACGTCTAATCCACTGAATCAATAATTATGACAATTCAGTTTGTGGGGCTCTGAAGAAAGTCAGTTGTCAGAGATTTGCCAGACTAAAAGCTGTATAAAGATTGGAATAAAAGCTGTATAAGGATTGGAAACAGCATCAATGGATCAGAAATATTGTTTGCCCAGTTAAGTGTTATTTCATTTTATTCTTTTTCATTTCACTTAGAATCTGTACTATAACTAAAAATTCAGAGGGTATATAAAATTTAGAGAGTGACATCAAACTTCCAGAAATAGTCCATGAACATACCCTAAAGTTTAAATTTACTACATCCACTTGTCCAAAGTTTTCTGTACCTTTTTTCATATTTCATGCAGGCATTCAGTTCTCTTCCTGGGAGACATTTATTTATAAATATAATCTTACAAAATGGAAAAAAATTACTTAGTCCACCAAGTCCACCCCTTCTCTTTTTCTTATCTTAGTTCTCCTGCTTTCATACTATAGTCATTTATCATTTCTTTGTTTGAAATTTATCTAGCACTTGGCTTAAATTTCTGCATTCACCGTAACATATTGGTATTTTATTAAAAATGGGGTTTGTTCATTGCATAACACAGTTTAAATTAAACTCTCTATTCAGTATTTTATTTCCATATTTTATTCGGTATTATAACTTACCATGACCTTGTCTTTGTGAAGAACTTACCTGATGTGGTCTATTTCTTTTGTCACGTAAGGAACATTTGTTTGAAAGAAGGAAAAGAGACAACTGGTTCTCCTTACAAAGAATTAAAGAACAATAGGGCTGTCACAGTTCAAAACAACAGTACCTATGTACTTGAACGTGGAACTGAAAAACCACCTAGTCAAGGGCCCTGCAAGCACAGGTAACTACGTAGAACATTTTAAATGGAGAAAGGTCAATGAACATCCAATGCATATATTTTTCAAACTGGTATTAAGTCCATGCACTACCTCAAGGGAGCTTCCTCCAGTAATCTTTAATCAGTAGCATGTGCCAGATAAAATGACACGGCAGGAAGTCATATTGAAATAATACTATTCATTGCTTCTAAGTGGGACTAATGCTATTTTAATATGTACATTGGTTTGAATTTCATAGAGGACTGGGAAAATGCAGAGACAATATATCATGAGGTTTCTTCATTTCCACTCTGACCTCCCTGCCTCCTCATCCTGCACTATACACAGCATGGCCAGTTGTTATATTCACTGGCAGTGGGACAAGAACAAAACTAGTTCTATCATTCATAGGTTCAAAGCTAGAGTCAGAGCATCAAAGAGGAAAACTACTTTTAATATCCAATAATACCGTTTAACAGGCCTATTAGAGAAAATTTATGATACTACTTGGATCAAGGTCTTAGGGTACACATACAACTTGTGCAATCCTGAACCAAATCAAGCATATTAGAACTTTTAAATATACTTAAAATATGATTAATTAAGGATATGATGCATTACTACTTGGTTCCTGGGACAAGTAGTAAAAGATTTGGTCTTAAAAAAAAAAACCCCACGCACAGAATTCTTAATAAGATTATTCTGCATTAAACATGTTGCATAGCTGTAGCATTTTCCTCTCCATTTGATATGAGTAACTACAATCCTACTACTTAGTTATCTTCAAACTTGTTGAATATGAAAAGGCTTTCAAAGAACTGATAAATTATTCTGTATTACTGTCCTGAAAATTTCTCTTTAACTCATGTCAACATGAACTTACATGAAATTTAATAGAACTTCTAATCACTTTATACAATAATGAGGTATATTTCCTTTAAAGGTATTTTTTTTCTCATAGAGTGGGAACCATTATGAAAGTATAATCTCAAATATCTCATAACATGTATTAAAACCACTTGGCAATATTTTTTAGTCCATTTTGGCCACACTACATATATTGACAGAGATAAATATTCACAGCCAAGTAGAACCTAAGCAGAGAATCGAAAGATGCAATGGAAATATACTGCAGTCGAAAACCTCCCACTTATAATAATATCAAAATTGTCATACAATATAATGAAAATTAACAACTTGTATGTTTTTTAAGACCTTGACTATACAACTCTTTCAAAAAAATCCTCTAAGCATCAGAGATGGCACCTTTCATGTTAAGGGTTCCACAAATGATGTTGTGTGTGTGCCCTGTTAATCACATCAAGTGGGTGTTGAATTGGGACTGAGGTATCTACATAGTTTAAACACATAGCTGAATATTGTCTTTCAAAATGCAAATTAACGTAATTGTTCCTTTCAAGTCCATAGAGTTTATGATTCTGCAATTGTTTATAATGAAAGCCTAAATTCAATTCAAGATGTGATTGTGACTTTAAAAGTTCAAAACAATGAGGCTGGTTCAGTTGCACATCTCAGCATTATAGACATGGAAACCTACATTCCAAACACCCAGCTATGGCTTTCAAAACTCATTTATTTCCTGAATGTTGCATGTCAGATAGCCTTTAGAATTTTATACCTTGTTAATCTTTTATGTGTTTATCTTTCTGTAATAAAAGATGTCTTTTTGTCATAGTAATTTTTGCCACAGATGGAAGCAATCACTGAAAACAACGGAGCCGTGAGCATCCTGCTGTCTTAATTTATGCCGCTTTCTTTAAAACACTACTTAAATTATTGTCCTCTTTTTCTCCTGCTCCCACTTTGTGATGGCTGCCTATCCCAAAATCAAATACAATAAAATGAAGAAGAAATAGAACTTCATATGTGAATTTCATCAAATACTTCAGAAGATAAAAAAAATTCCCTAGCAGCAATGAGTTTGGGTTTGGTTTTTTCTTTCTTTTTTTTTTAATCTCAAAGCTTTGGGGAACAGAAGACTCAGCCATTCTTTCAGAAGCCGGAAAGTTAGTAACTAACAGTGCCTACCAGATTGGCACTTTCAAGGGACAGAGGAGAAAAAAAAAACACATCTCTTGACCATCAAGGTAGAAGTACATCTAGTGCTAGTGTCTACTGATGATATGCATGAAATAAATCTTTATGAATTTACATGAATGAATTTTAATGAAATTTTCCATTAGACAAGGACAATGAATATTTTGTGAAACAGAATCTGACTTGAACAGGCCAAGTTACTTCATCTAAACAATGGATATTCTGCTAACAACTATACCCTCAAAGAGAAGGTGAAAAACTGATTAAAAAAGAAACATCTTGCCCCAGAAGGTGCTAAAAGCTGGATGATTGTCAAAGGAGCATGAAATAAGGAATGACCTGCATGGGAAAGGGAGAACCAAGATAAGTGAAGAGGAGCACGGCAGACATGGCCCTGAAAGAGCAGGATGATGCCATAAATCTGCCAGAATAAAGAAACACCAAGATAGGCTCAAGGAGAGCAAACCTACTGAAGAAGCCCAAATAGATAAGGAGGGTTCCAGAGTATGAAAACATTTATTAAATTAAGGGGATGCCTATGCTTACAGGTGCATAACATTGATAAAGGTTGTGAATGGTCAACCAAATTCCACTAATTCGTGTCCTTAAAGTGAACTCTCTCATTATAATATGAAAACCACACCTCTAGTGCTAAAATCGCCCCATCCTCAGATAAAGACTCCTACTCACCAAGCATAGGTAGTAAATTTAAGAAGTATTGTATCTTTAAACTAACACAAGAAAAGAACTAACCAATTGTAGTTAAGTAGGTGTGACCAAAAGGAGAACTGTTATTCTGAATTGTATAAATATGTAATGCAATTGTAACCAGGTGTGCTAGCTTTGTGGATTTACCATCTAGCACTGATCTCTGTGCAGAAATGAAATAAATACGTCCATCTGCTCTGTGTATCAGATTGGCATACTGTACACTGTGTAAACAAACCCAGATTTGGGACAACACTGAGACAAAGAATTACTTGCTTCATTGGTTATATCTGTAAGCCAACCCCCCAAAAATTCCAATATTTAACCAGTACAGAACCTGAAAGTATCCAAAAGGCCAAGAATCCCACTTTTCTTAAAAAATTAAGACTCTGGATTTTACCTGAAGTCTAAATGACAGTGGAATCTGAAAAGAGAACCTTTTATTTGTCAGATGTACTGAATTATTACGGTCTCTGACAGAATGCTGAGCCAGCAAAGCAAATATACACAGTGGGTTCATTTTTCCACCTGTGCTGTAACAGGATGGCAACATCTACATACCTAAAATTTCTAAAGCAACATATCCTCACCTCTCTCACATACACTCCTCCATAAATAAAATATTTTTTAAGTAAAACTCTTCTTCCCAACTTTCCATAGAGAAGCACTAATTCAAGCAGTTCAACAATAGGAGCATCAAACTGTACATAAATACATACATAAATGGATATTTGTAGCCTCTAAGAAAAACATCAAACATCAAAAAATATCAAATGTGCCCATGTCTTTTATCTCTAGGTACATATGAACCGAAGTAAAGTAATTCTTCATATAATATCCTCTCCATACTGTAAAGAAAATTTTCTCTTAATGTTCTAGAATGCTAGTAGAATCTTTAGCTGCTATAACTCAGAATATTTGAATATATTCCAATAATGCTGCACAGTTATGTCACAACGCAAATTTTCACACTTTCCATAATTAAAGTTTAATCCTCTGGTGCTTTGATCTACAAACACCCTGTGGGACAGCTATTTGTTTTCAAGATTGGTTTGTTAAAAATATAAGAAATTTCACCATGAAAATTGCATTATTTCTTCACTCTTGCCCATGCAACCTTTTCTTATTCCAGTTATGATTATATCATACAGAAAACCAGTTTTGTTTCATGGCTTAAAATTTTTGTCTAAAATTGTGTGGAAAGATAAAGCATAGACCTGTGTAATTACCTCCATTTTATAATAGTAATACCTCTGCCTGTGTTTATGTGGTGACATTATGTGATTAAAGAGTAAGAAAAACACAGAGCACTTAAAAATTAGTTATCTCACTCTTGAAAATTTTTGTTCCACATCACAAGATAGTTATTTGTGAGCAGGGCGGCTTGTTTGACTTAATGTATTCAGGTCTGCTTTTACAATTGATCCAATCTCTACACCGAGAAACTTGGTACTGATAAGAGACAAAAACAACATTCTTATAGTGTAATTAATTTTATGTACTCCCAAGTCAAGAAGCCTAAGAAAAATGTGTATACATGATTTAAATACCACAGGAGTAAACCTAGCAATTTATCTTTCAAGTAAAGTCCTGAAAGCACAAGGATGAAGTCAGAAATAAAGTTTTACATAGCAATCAGAACCAAGTAACTGGAGTCAAAGAGGTCTTGAGTTTTGTGTGGAACTGATAGAAGAAATGGTTCCTTTTATCTTGTCCATTAGAAAAATCACATCTGTGGCTATCATTCCTAAGGAACACTGTTCTCTAGGGCTGCCACAGTTACCAAAGAAGAATCTGCACCTGACCCTGCTGGAGATTGCCCCTAGAAAACATCTGAACAGCCTGGAGGGAGAACCATCCAGTGGAGAGAGCAGGGCAGTCAGAACACCACCAGCACAAATGGCTCACAGACCTCTGTCATGCCAAGCAAAGGGGTTGTTGCTTGTCAAACTAGCAGAAAATTTGTGACACATGTAGTTTTAGTTTCAAAACAGATTTCAGTAATTCAACCTGGATCCCTAAATGGGCAGGTATCACCCCAACTACATCTAACATGAAACAGAACAATACACTGCATTTGGATACAGAATACGATTTATGGTTGCATTCCCAACAAAGTCTACTCAAATTTATCACTACAAGTCTAGATCATTCATTGCAAGCTTAAGATTTGGAAAGCGAGCTAAGACTGGACTTTATTTTTAAAACCTTATTTTCCATCGGGAAACTAAAAGAAGAATGGGAATTAAAGAGAAAAGGTGGGAGCAAGAGGAAATGAAATAGTATTACAGAAAGGAAAATACCCTCCAAAATGCAGCCTCATGAGACAGGTACATAAAGTCCTGGACGCCGTTCAGCTAAGTAAAGACAAAAGAGGAGCTGCAAAGAAACGATAGGAAAAAGAAATCTATCCTTAACAGTCCTTTTCAGCTGTTCATGTAAAAAATGCTAGTGTGTCCCATTGAAATGGTGCTAAATAGGGAAGAACATTTAAAGTGCAAATTACCTGTAAAAGATACAGATAGTAAGGAAGACAGAGATCAGAACTGACTGATGTTTGACTAGAAACAGAGTGTCTGCTGCTACTATTATTCACATTCCCTTGCAGTCTACATTTTTAATATGTACCAATTTTTTAACTTTTTTTTTTCTTCCTGCTGTTGTAAGCTTCATAAAAGATGGAAGAGATAAAAAGGATTAATTTTCTTTGCATTACATTCAGCTGAGAAGTCACAGCAGTGTCAGTTTCTCATATCTTTAAAGATTTTTACCTTCCTGGTGTTTTGGGTTTATTTTTTACCCCTCCCTCTTAAGGGAAGTCTTGGAAACACCCATTGCTCTGACTATTTAAAGTAGAAAGCTTTCTTGATAACTTAACCATCATTATGCACTAACTGCTGTGCTCTACATGATATCTGAGTTTTGGGGGTTTTTTTTGTTTTATTCTTTTCCTAGGCTTCTTGAAGGGAAGTCTTTCCTACAATGCATGAAGTGCCTAGATGATTGCATCAAGTACTCCAGCATACTTCTAAATGAAAAAGCATCAAGCTTCAATAGTTTTACAGCATTGTCCTCTCATAGACTGAAAAAGGAATTGGCATATCAGCCAAAATACTTAATTCGAAAAAACTTCCTTCACTTTCTACTGGTATTTGCCCTAACTTCAAATAAAACACAAGGCCATGACCATCATGGTTAAGACCTGACCAGTCATATTGAGCAATTCAGTGAGCAATTTGAGAGTATCTAAGTGGATCTCACCTTCAGAGAATGTTGAACTGACAATCTTGACAAACCTGGTTCTACAAGGGCTTTCAAGCTGGACACCCAAAAAAGTGGAAGTGTCTGGTAGTCACACCGCTTTGAAAAATCTAAGATCAATGTTGGTTTAATAATTCTCAGGTCCATTTGGGGGTTGGAGGAGGAGCACAAATCAACACTGTTTCCATGACAGATATGCTTTAAGTTAGGCATACTTGATTTATGGTGTTTCTATGTACTTTACAAGTGCATATTTCCTTAGCATGTAAAAACTGATTTTTTAATATATAAAAACTATGATTATGAAACACATCTTCATAAACAGAATAAATAAAACACTTCCTATCACTTACATTTTTCTACTAGTACCTTCATTGTATAGAATTACGTAACTGCATGTTCTTATCTATGGTAGATATTTCTTCACATCAGCAAAGAAGGAAAACAAGAAAAAAAATAAAACATGTATTCTACATTTGCCACCAATTTCCCTCTCAGCAGGGACAATTTCTATTGACATTCAGAAAGTGTTAACTACGCTACAGAACTACAGAAAGGGGAGATCCAAAGCTCACTGTTTTCCAGTTCATTCCAATGGTTTGTCAGCTTTTTTTTTTTTTTTTCTTTAAGCATCCACTCAGGAATACAATAATGAGTCTGAACAATTATACCCAAGACCGAATAGAACATCTACGTAAACAAGATATGCTGTTTATTGAATTATTTTCTGAAGTCTTACAAAATCATTACAGCATGAGCCAACATTTTAAGAACTATAAAATCAAATTGATTGCATAGGAAATACATGTTCTCACAACCATATAATATTTGTGCTACAACAATATCCTCAAAAAAAAAAATGAGGTCCTGCTGTGCTGGGCACTGTACGCATAGTATGAAGAATCTCTACTTGAGAACAGAGCAATCCACACCAAGATAAAGAGTGAGTGATTGTGACAAATGTAATTTTCACTGTATTACCATTCAAATGAATATTTTCATATGTAGTAATTTCTGCTTCTGAATTTGACTGATCTGAAAATTTGTACAGAACTCAACAGCTCAAAGAAAACACAGCAGAAGACATCTAGTTTCCCTCTACTTTCCTGTCAGAAATATATTTAAACGAACAATTGCTAAGGATTTCAGTACAATCTATAAAATCAGTGCAGATCATTCACTTCTGAACACAATATAAGGAAGGTTAATAAAATTAACTCCTGCTTCACTGTCAGACTAATGAGTTGAAACTTGAGAACAAAATATCGTGATTAGAAATAGGTTTTCATTTACTGGCTAGAATTCCATGGACATTCATATTTCACAACAGGCCAAATCTATCATCACCCTTCAGTTTACATGAAAGATACTCTTATTTTTTCATATCTAACCAGAACACTTCTCTAAACCCATAGAATATTATCCTATCAACAAACATTTCACTTTTTTTCTTTAATTTATACATGCCTTTATTGTGATCAGACACCTTATCACTTTTAATTTACTTGGAAAAACATTTAAATGGCAAGAATTCACTCATGCATTCATGTCACTCACATTGAAGAGTCATATAAACAGTAAGACATTTACTGAAAAGCTAGCCTTCTTTCTCTTTGAACTCATATTCTATCAGTCAGATGTCTCACTGATTAGTCTACAAAGAATGTTTAATCATCAACAAGAAATTTCAGGTGTTCAGTTAGCCACCAGATGGAGCCCACATAGTCTCAAAACTCATCAGAAACATAGGGCCATTAACCATGAAAAATGAGTACAAATTTTGTAAAGCAGCTACAGAATACATCCTGTAAATCAAATCAGGCTCCATATGAGACTAGACTTTCATAGGATTTAAATTACACTCACCATATGTTTTTTAACCTGCAAAAAAAAAAAAAGTCTGTGGTTTCATCTGCATGATTCTCTACCAATGAAACACCTGCTGACATTGGGTTTTTTTGCAATATAAGGTTTTGTAGAAAACACACAGGAATAATAAAAAATGCCACCTCATGAATGTTAGAACAGATTATTTTACTCCATTTTAAATACAATTTTCTTCAGTAAATGACCAATGCTTTATTTATTGGTAGGAGTCTTTTTAAAATAAAATAATTTAGATGCTTAGATGAGATTTAGGTTCTTGTTTTCATAAGGCATATAAAATACTTTGCACACATCCACAACAAAGTGAGTATAGGTAGTCAATATTAGCTTATAAAATACAGAAAGTGAGGCAAATAGGAAAAAAATTTTCTTCCTACAGACTGCATGCCTAGTAAAAACCTGGGATTATAATTCAGGAAACCTTGAGCCAAAGCTAGCAAGACTTTATCTGCAGCATGATCATGTTACCCCAGTAACAAGAGGCTGAAACTGAGAGAAGATGAAAAAAAGCCAAGAGTCAGAAGACAGGGCTTGCTGCTGCCATCAGTACTAGAGAGGGATGATTAGGATTGGGAATGACAGCAGCCAGCACACGGGATTAAAATTTCTCTGAGAAATGATCACTGATCTGCCTTCCTTACCGTTCTGCCAGAGGCAGCAGTAGCAGGCAGCTTGATTTTCCTGGGCCTGGTGCGGAGAACAGGCATCTTGCTGCCATCATTACCACCACCAAGCAGCCTGTTGCTCAGCCCCTTGCACACATTGAGTCAAGACCTCTCCTGGCTCTGGTTCAGCCAGCCCCGCTGCTGCTCCACTCAAGTGCTCTCAGACACCTTTAGCAAGCAGGCATGACAGCAAAGGTTAAATAGTACCACCCACTGCCTGATTTTACATTTCCTGCATTAAGAACTAAAGCTGAGAGTGAACACAGCAAAGCCTCTCTTGACTGTAAAAGCAACAGTAAAATGTATAATTTTTGCACAGCGGTTTGAACTGTAGTTCAGTTACTGACAATTCGATTCCTTATGGACAGACCTGGCTAAGCACATCCTAGACAACAACTAGCTCATGTTTCAACACATCACATCTTTCACTTTCCAAAATGCTGAGTAACTGGACACCAAAGTCAGAAGGAGAGGAAAAAAAAGGAAACTCTTATGGCCAGGCTCTGCCTTTTGTTTCTCATATACATCCTTCTGAGAATCAAAGACATTATACAGAAGGGGCAGAGTGGAATTAATTCTGAGTTTATCTGCAAAGAGAGGAGTTTTTTCTCCATGTATGAGCTTCAAATACTACTTTTCCTACTGAGCTCTCGGCAATATTCTTTTTCACGGCTATGAACATTAAAAATGTTACTGATGTCCAGTTTCTGTAATCATACAGCGGAGTAATTTAATTCAAAACACAAAATGGGGGAGAAAGTTATTATTTATCTTATTTTTAGTAATTATGCAATTATGGTTTCATTTTATGTTTTCTTCCTGGCCCCTAACTCCCACTGTGAGAGTGAATAGTGCTGGGTACACTGCAAGAGTAAACCAAGACCACATGCTGCAAAAAGCTGAATTTAAGTTTTTCCTTGAACTCTTCTCTGATGGATAGTTTATGACTTCACTTATAGTGAAGCAAAAAAAATTGCAGTCCTGTGCTGTTACTTTTACTAAAATGCTAATGATTTTATAATTTTTATGCTGCTGTAAAGAACACTCTTCAGACACAAAGAAGATGGCGATGAAAACATGGCATATGATCACAAAAATGCTAAAGTTTTAAAAAATTCAAATAATCTTACTGAAAATGTCCCCGCAGTTACTTGTTATAGTTGGGGGGGGGAGGGGGGATTCCAGTATAATTTGATGAGAAAATAATGATTTATCACCTCTGAGGAAATCTTTCTCAGTCCACAACAGAAGCTCTAGTGAAAGCCTTAAGACACGCACACACACACACACTAGAACCAGCAGTGCCACTTTTCATTGGGAGTACATACAACCTTATTTTAGAACAGGGAAGCAAATTGAGTTCTTCTGTGTCCCAGACACACTTGGCCAAGAGAAAAGTGTGTTTTTCTCTCAGAAGAGAGATGATCAGTGGCTGGTGGATCAACCATATCACTGAGGTACAACTGATTCTCTGTTAGTTTTGTGCCACCTGTCCACTCAGCCCCAGGTCTATTTTGTTAGGCAATTCTTTAGAACCACATTTCATAACTGATGGACACTGGGAGTTACTGGAGAAGACATGAAGTACCAACCTCACTTCTGACTATATAATTCTACATGCTATGCTATGTTTAGACTACAGGAAGTAATTGCATTTATATATAAACAATATGCTTATCTTTCACTTTTCTTCTTAATTCATAACAATATCTCCAAATACTGTTAACAAGATTGTGACTTCAAACAGATTTTACAGCCAAATAACATTAAAGTGTGGCAATTAGTGCCTTTTAAAACTCACAGTCTGATTTGTGAAAGAGGATTTTAAGTAATAAGCCATCTGTTGCTCTCAATTCTAATTGTTGCACAAATTATGTATTTTTAATGGTGATCCTAATTTAGATCACACTTTATCACCAGGAAATAAAAGGCGCTATTTGTTTTCATCATTTTACTGAAATACTTTGAATACTTTCATCTGTTCTAGTACAGAAAAAAAAAGATCAGCTTCTGTTGAAATGAAAGTGTGCTTTTGGACTTGGCAGGAGTCTGCATATAGCAGAAGCAAAACAAACTAATGTCAATAAACCCAATTCATCTTTGGTCCTCCGTTTCTAGAAAGCATTTTCCTACCATTTCTGTCAAGCAGCCCCTGTGCTTGTAAAGACATAAATAAGCACTGACCTGTAACATACGGCCAAAATTGTCTGTGGATATTACAGACTCCTTGCCATGCCATAATCTATATTAAGCCCAGAAATGACCAGAGAACTCCTCCTGGGTTAAAAAAACCCAAAACCTTCAACATAAAGGAAAAGAGGCAGTTGCTTTCTATCATCTTTGTTTCCTGGTAGCAAGAGTAAATCAGATTACATAGCTGGTCACAAATGGAAAGCTTCTTCAAGCAAATATTCTGCAATCTTTCCTGTTTGGAAAGCGGCATGGTGTGGTTCATTCAGCGAAGATCTCTGTGTCAGGAACACAGCCCAGACTAATCTGAAATTAGACACAGTCCTAAGTCAAAGTCCGTAACAATCAGACCACTGTAACTTCTGCACAGTTTTAGAGAAAAATATTATGCTAAGACCAGAGTGAGAAAATCTAAAATAGACAGATTTAAAGGTAGGATATTGATTCAAACTTCCTCTTAGAAGTCATGAGAGTTAACGCATCCCAGAAAGAGGTTGTATTGGCTAGGAAATACACTTTATAATACACAGCTATGCTTCTGCTTACTAAAAACCTCCACTTACCCACCTTTGTTATCCCATTGCTCCTATAATACCAAGACATAAATTGAAGGCATAAAAGCATAACACTTTATACAACCTCAAACCATTTAACAATTTAAAACTCTGTCTTAATTCCATGACAGTATCAAGGATATGTATGTTCTGCTTAGGTAAAATCCGCTTTACATTTCAACACTGAAATCTCGAGATAAACTTTATTAAAATTAAGAGGCATTTGATCTTTGCTTCAGGCTATCAAAAAAAAAAAAAAAGAATGAAGTCAGAAAAATGAATTAAGAATGACAGCATAGGCCTTACTGCAATCTAAAAGTGTCCCTCTCTTGAGTCACATCCGAGGAATACGAAGAAGGCTTAAGCTTTTTCCAGATTTATATTCTTAATGTCTCCCTTTGTAAGGACACCATACAGTCTTCCTCAATCCATTCCATGAGCATTCAATTTTCAGTAAAACAAACATTTTCCTTATGAAAATCAGAAGATAATGAAAATACTCAAATTTATTAATAAATTGAATGTCCCCATGAGAACTGCAGCAGAGGATAGGAGATGATCATGTTCAAACAGATTACTAGATTCAAATAAACAGAGAAAATAAACTTTTTTTCTCAACTGGAAAAGACAGCTTAGCTAAAATACATCTCATGCCTCTGCAAAACTCTCTGAAAACTATTTCTACTGAGAAAGATCATCCTATTTCATCACATAAAATAGCTTGGGCCAATCAGAAAACACAAAAATTACTAAGCAACTTTTTTATAAATTGTCAGCTTCACCTTTCAAGCTGAACTCTAATTTCACCATTAAAAGTTATAATTTACTCATGCTGAGAGGTATTTGAGATAAGCATAGAAAAACTCAGAATGTATCGGAGATACTACTCTGTGGCAACCATTGGTAAATGCTGTTTGAATGGCAGCTCTGCATGCTCAAGCTTAAAATACAGCCTGAACTGCAGCATTACAGGCAACAGGCAGTGGGGAGAGAACAAATCAAGGTCCATGAGGAGCTGCGTTGAAGAATTTTTTCCCCTTCTTTTTAACAAAGCTAAATTTAGTCAAAGTTCAAATGCAAAGCATGAGTGATTTACAAACACTGTTTATCCAAACATTTGGAACAACTAAAATCATTGTTAACTTTTTAAAATTCATATTTACAGGAAAAAAAACAAACAAAGCATTAATTTTTCTTCTTTTTTTTCTTTTTAGCCTTCTGGGACTGAAAGGAGAGGGAGTTATAATAGTTTTTAGATGCTCATTTGTTGAGTCCTTTTCACAGAGTGTGTATGTCGAAGAACAAAACACATTTGGCCCTACCTTGCCCTCAGGATCCAACTAAATTTTCATTACTGTATAGTCTTAGTGTCTCTCTTTTAGCATTAGTTTAGGTTCATCTTTTAATTTGCCAATTTGTTAGACAAGTGCACAGTCCAGGAAAAAAAAAAAAATAAAAAAAAACAACACGAAGTTCTGTCATGCCTGATATTATTACTTTTTTAAAATACCAAATTCCACTGAGAATGTATGCCCAATTTTTGGTGAAAAACAAAACAAAACAAAATCCCTCCAAAAAAAAAAAAAAATCCCCACACCACGACCTGACAGAGAAATACAATGATAAAATTGATTCAGACAAAAGAGTAAAATAAATATTAAAATCTCCACAACCACAAATGAACACTTCATGTCTTCACTACTTCTTTTACAATCGTTTTTCACATACACGCACACTCATGTGCCCCAGCTGGCAGGTTGATGCATACACTTTTTATAGCACCCAGTAGCTCCAGAGAAAGCAGACCAGGAGGCAAAAATGATAAATTTTGCATTGCAGTGACTGAAATCACAGTTGTGAAGCATTGGTTCAGCTGCAAGTACTGAGGTCACAGACATTAAAGCTCCTTTAATAGCCATACTTCGTGTAGATGCTTGGAAGATATTCTGATGATGGAGGCCAGAGAAGTGAGAAGACAGAAACATATTTATTTTACAAAACAATTTTGTAATGGTTTGATAAAGATCAGAGTAGAATCTCATTGCTTATGAACACTTTATTAAGGACCAAATCCATGTGTCCTGAACGCTGGTCAGGGCAATCCCAGGCACAAATACAGGCTGGGTGGCGAATGGATTGAGAGCAGTCCTGAGGAGAAGGACTTGGGTCTGCTAGTAGACGAGAAGCTCAACATGAGTGGGCAATACACCCTTGCGGCCCAGAAGGCCAACCGCATCCTGGGCTGCATCACGAGGAGCGTGGCCAGCAGGTCGAGGGAGGTGATTCTGCCCCTCTACTCTGCCCTGGTGAGACCCCACCTGGAGTACTGTGTCCAGTTCTGGAGTCCCCAACATAAGAAGGACATGGACCAGTTGGAGAGGGTCCAGAGGAGGGCCACAAAGATGATCAGAGGGCTGGAGCAACTCTCCTATGAGGACAGGCTGAGAGAGTTGGTTCTGTTCAGCCTGGAGAAGAGGAGGCTCCTTACAGCACTCTTCTAATACCTAAAAGGGGGTTATAAGAAAGATGGGGAGAAACTCTTCAGCAGAACTTGTTGTGATAGGGCAAGAGGTAATGGTTTTAAAAGAGTAGGAGATAGATTCAGACTAGATATAAGTAAGAAGTCTTTTACAATGAGGGTGGTGGAACACTGGAATGGGTTGCCCAGAGAGGGGGTGGATGCCCCATCCCTGGAAACGTTCAAGGCCAGGGTGGATAAGGCTCTGAGCAACCTGATCTGGTTGACGATATCCCTGCTTCTTGCAGGGAGGTTGGACTAGATTACTTTTAAAGGTCCCTTCCAAATCAAACGATTCTACAATTCTATGATTGAAAATCCTCTCTGCTTTATCCATATGATTCAGACTATGCAGTGAACATTTCTTTTTTCTTATTACAAATTCTCTACAGACATACGCATCACTTTGGCTGTACACTTCTGAGAAGAAATGAGCTTTAGTGCTTTTGGCAAAGCAGCAAGAGCGGTGCTAGCAAGACAAAGCTGAAAACATTCATGTAGTTTTTATACCAGTTCCAACATCCTGCTTCCACTGAGATGAAGGGGGGAGGAGTAGCCAGCCATCTATTGCCAGTGCACTCCCAAGCACCATGTATCTACTGAAAGCAACACCAGAAGGCAGCTTGAAGATTAATGCTTGGCAGTGTCGGACAACAAAGTATTCCCTCTTTGCCCCCAAGGACAGGTTGTAAGTCGAATTTGCACTAGAATCTCCACAGGGCTTGTGGCAGAAATGCACCATGAATTCTTTTCCTCTTATGTCTCTCCTGAATGTTTTAAGTTGATATTCTCTGATATGAAAGAGTACTCAGTTCCAGGACTGTGTGCATTTAGAGAGTCTTGTCGAATAAACACTGAATTTTCTGATGGTCCTCAAAGTAAATCAGTCTCTCTTGGGAGAATGTTTTGTTGGCTGAAGCATTGGAAAAACTCAATAATATATTTGCTTTGATGACAGCTGAAATGTGAAAAAAACTTTGGTACTAGGTAATGTTACAAGCAATACAGATTTCAACAGTACAAAAAAACCAGTAATACTCACACACATCAGATTTTATCTTCTTTCTTCTCCTGTTACCTTGGCTTCTACAATAAACAGATCATCTTTGACCAATTTTGCGTTCTGGAAATACACAAAGACTAAAACTATCCAACTTCAGGGTTCATAAATTTACAGGAATGATATAATAAGTATAGATTATATCTTAAGGATTTCATACTGCTGAATTTTAAAGCACTAAGCTTTTCATTTACTATGCACTTCTTTTTTCTGGGTACATTTTTATGAACAGCTGGGTATTTCTGTATTTATTTAGTGATAAAGTGGCTGTTGTGTTTATTAAATAGATTTCATTTAACATAAAAAATGTACCTCGGTGCTGAAAGCATAAGCATTTACTCATATTGAGGAAGTAAATTGTATTCATAATTTCATGCTAAGATTTTCAAATCATAAATTAATGTGAATAAAGCTACACATTGTCAGCTAATTCAAAGTTACTGAATGGAATCAAAACAGTTGAAAAATATTTTTGAAAGAGATTATAAAAGATATCATTTTTGCATCCCTTTTTCAAAATGGGTTTCTCATACATTTTCAAAGATATTAATGCAGCCGCTTAGAATTATTTGAAGCAGTACAAGCTTGGAAAATATAAAGTACCCTACTAGTATTGGCATGCACTGAAGAGTTAATGCTTATTGCTGAATGATTACCTGGGAAGCATCAACAGGTGAAGATTTCTAAATAATCAGAAAAATTGATTCAGTGGGATCAATTAAATGCAAGAATTAATCTTTCTCAGTGAGTTTATTTTCTTACTACATTTTCTCTCTTTCTGTTTTTTCTAAGGGCATAAACAAAGAGCACTCTTTTCTGCTAGAGGTATTTGTTTTTCTTCTTCACTGCAGCCAGACAAGTCCCTCTGGGACTCTGCTGCACTGAAAGGGTGAATGCCAAGGTACCATGTGCTCTAGTGAGACTACCAGCTTCTCCAGCTGCCAGAGTGATGCCTCATCAGGAATCTTGCACTACCCAACCAGAGGATTCTGTAGTCTGAAAGTAGACTAGGTGAGAAGTACAAATCTCTGAATAAAGTTTGCTTTCTTCTGCAAGAGAAGAAGTGTTGCAAGCTGTTGCACAAAATCAGCTACAAAAGGCAAGAGACACAAAGTGTAGCAGGAAAAATATTCCACAAATATCAGTAGCATGCAGGAAAGGAAATGAGAGGTCAATGTAATTAACAGGCAGCATCAGGAATGTGAAACCTTTATTTGTTAATCAGTATCAGCTTCGACTTTCACTGAATATCTCTTAAAGCTCAAATTTGTTGACAACTAGCATCACTAGTGGGTGAGAACCAGGTTATATAAGGGATAGAACTGGCTAATGATTCTCAGTTAGTTACAAAGTGCTGATGAAACTCAGTCTACAACACTAAGAACTGAAGTCAGTCTCCATTTTACTTTTGAGAAAGGGTAAAATGGGTTCAGAAGACCAGAAAATTACTCCTTTTAAAATACAGCAAAAGTGGGTAAATGCAAGAGAATTACAGACCAGTTAAATACTAATTCTTGGGAAAACCCTGTCAAAAAGACATTCTAAAAATAATTTGTAAGCACATAAAAGGAAAAAAAATATGGTCGCTATCAAAGATAAAATATGTTCAACTGATCTCACTTTTTTCTGCAGAGAGTTAGGGGATTTGGTAGAGAGTCAGATGCCGTAGAAGGAAGGTATTTTGGCTTTATCTAGGTTTTTGAAGCTTGTTTAACATAACATGCTCATAAAACAAGATAGGGTAAAGTAGTTGAAATGGAAATATTGCCAAGGAAGAGTCATCACTAGTTCACCGTCAAAACGAGAAACACACAAAGCAAGGTTTTGGAGGAGTCTGTCCTGCTTCTGCTACTATTCAACTGAGTCTTTAATTATTTGGATGGAAGAGTGGATGCATTAAATTTGCATGTTGAAAGCAGCAGCAAGCACATCAGACAACAGGATCAATTACGACTCCAACCAGATAATAAACTGAGAGAAGGTACCTAGAAAAAGATGCTGTTTATTGAGGACAGAGGCAAAATTCCACACCACGTCCTGTGGAAGTAAAGGACATACAATGAATTGCAATGTGATCATGAAACAAGAATATCAGGCTGCTAAAATACATATCCATAAATAGAAACATAATTTTAAAGTGTGAAATAACTTTACTACTATCCAGTTGAAAGCTTACAAGCATAGACTAGCACAATTTCCAGTCTGCCCACAGCAACTGAGGGATACGAATCAAGTGGTGGTAGGACAGATAAGTGACGAAAATGATCAGTGATGCAGAACACAGAACCTATGAGAACAGACTGAAAGAATTTGGAAATGCTAGTTGCAGAAGACTAATCTCTCTTTGAAGATAAAATCTTAATAGTGGTTTTCAGATATGCAAGAATGAGAATCAGAGTAGAGAAACTCTTCTATTAAACTGTATGGAGAAAGGTTTCTTTGGGTATTTAAAGCTTCTCAATAGTAAGCTTTTAAGTAGCAAGGAAAGTTATGTATTGGAAGAGAGTGTGGTGTCTGCATCAGTGGATAATTTCAAGAGGAAGTTGGACAAATACCTATCACAAATACAATTCATCCTGTCTTTGAGCAAAGTTTCTGTTTCAAGATCTGTTTTCTGTAACAGACTGATGTGATTTCACTTATTTCTTTCACTAGGGCAGGAAATTAATAGAGATCATTTCCCTGTCAATAGAATTTCCACAGGCTCCTATTTCCTTTCCACGAGAGGACTGAAGCTGCAGAAATAGGTTACACTCACCTGAATTCTCTATGTGCTATACACTAAGTAAGCAGCTTCTAGTTATAAGAAGCTACAAATAAAAGTTACAAAGGTTTAAAAATTAATCTACAAAGTTCTTACAAAGACAATGATTAAAAGTTTAATAAAGCTCAAGCTTTACTGTGATTATAGTTGACATTTCTGGTAGCCGGTGAATTCTCCAGGTCATATGACCAAGATACTGTACAGTTCTCTTTATCAATAAGATTGACCCAATGCCTAGTACTTGTAAGGCTCATCTCCTCTCACAAATCAATACCAGCAGATAGTTTAGTCTCAATGAAATAGCCTTTGTGGTAGCTCATTGATTCTTCTGGTAATATCATGTCATTGTTTGTTCTTCAGATGAAGTAAGCATTTGCTCTCTCTCAATGCCTTGGAAAATAAAACTGAAAATAAGTCACTTTCTCAACTATAAGTAAGAAAAAAGTCACTCCCCTTTCATGTTGGATACAATTTGCTTTATTGGTGCTATTTTCTTGAGAAAATTGTGAAGGAAAAAATACATATGAAGGGGTCTTCTTAAAATGACTGCTTTCAAAATACCAGCTAGAACATGTTTCTGGTTCTTTTCTGCAGCTCTTGTTGACTTAAAATCATGACAGACATGTTACTGAATCTGATGATTTTCCACTACAGATATTGCTTATGGGGTTAGAAAATTTGCTTTGAAAGTGCCTAGGCTGAGAAGCTGATATATTGTTTGCTTGTCAAGCAGCTTGAAGAGCTAGACAATACCATTAGACATGGTACTGAAATGATGAATAGATGCATGGATTATCCTCATCTGCTGTGTGTTGTTCGCTAAAGGCATTTTAGTAATACTTCCTACTCCTTTCAGTGCTAACAAATTACCTCGAAAATGTGCAGTCATCTAACCTAAAAAAAAAGACCCCCAAAATAGAAAAAATAAAAATCACAGTAATTAATGCAATACAAAGGTATACCACATACTGCTTTGCTAGCAAGTGCTTCTACTTGACTTTAGTTCAAAGTCACCTCTCAAATACGAGCTATATTCCTTTTTAAGGACCTAATGATGAACTTCTAAATACTTAGACCCTTTATGACAGTCCATTGCTATTTCTAGCCTAATCATTTTCTTTTGGCTGCTTCCACTCTCCTGTTAATTTCTTTAATTAAATTTCATTTCTTCAATTAAAATTTCATGGTTTCTGTTCAGTCTTGGAGTGTGATATATTTTATTGTCCTGATTTCTTAACCCTTCATACTGTTTTCTGTCTCTTACAAATTATATTTTAATATCTGAATGTCTTCACATGTGGGATTGCTCTTCTATTGTGTTTCATATTTTTAAAACATTTTTTTTTAAGTTTGTCATATTGGGTAGAGCAGAGGATAAATGCTAACACTCTAAATAAAAAAAAAAAATTAAATTGTTAAGGAGAATGACTCCTCTATTATTTTTAACTGGGCCATAGCGAAACCTGATATCAACAGCTATGAAGAACTAGATAGCAAAATCACTAAAAACACTGTATATTCACTTACAAATCTCATTTTTCAGGAGTCCTGTACAATTTCACAATTAACTTGAGCTTTATCACATGAAGGTAGAATATGGTTCATAGATGTGTTGGTGAAGATTGTAATAAACCTCTGTATTTGCATCAGTTCACGCACATCCATCTTGGCATCGCCTTCCTACTATTTCAGAAACTGCCCTCTGTTACATGGTTGAGAAATTATCCAGGTGGATTAATCTTCATGACAGGATTTAGCACCATTTGTATATCTGTCAGAGTGAGAAAGTTTGGAAAAACTGGCAGAAGAGGAAACGCTTACACCAGTAAAGCTTATAGTGCCAATTTCTCTGTTCTTGCATTCTTTTGCTATCACTTTAAAGCATATTCTAAGGCACTATTAATTATCTGAGAGCCACATAAACTCAGAGACACCAAATTTTAGAGAGAGAGAGACTGGTATACTCTAAAAACTTTAGAAGGGAACTCCTGGACTTACCACCTATTATTGCAGCCCTGGAAAACTATTTTTAAAATAGTTAACAGACTCAACAGTCTATCAGGAGACCATGTCTCTGATTTCAGTTAATGTTCCGCAGAGATAATAAGTACCTGTTTTATCATTAGTTAATGCAGTCCTCTACGTCATCATTACAACCTAAGATCATTGAATGTGGAAAGGATACTGAAACTTTTTTTAATATTCCCACCAGAGAGACATTTGGTCATTTTTCACAGTAAAATAGGGCATTATTCAAAGTCTGATTCAAAAACGGACTGAAGACATGAGTCAATCTCTCTTTTGTCTAAGTCACTTATCTCTGCCATTACCACTATAATGTTACCTTCAGTAAGAACTGAGCGGTCTACTGGGTTGCAGCCTAGTAATAGAATTATTCACATACACTTCATTAACCCACAAGTCTATAATAGATCTTTTCCTATCATTACACATATAATGAAAGTTTGCCTCCTAAGTAACATCATACACTTATTTAAACCAGCTGGTTGCCTTTGTATAGTAGTAATATTTTTCAGTTTAATAAATCATTTTCTTTGTTATCCTTCAGTTACTGAACAACTGCAGTATATATTACAAAGTAGCAGCCAGCAAAGTACTTTAAAATAAAAACCACCAATTTAAAAGTACAGTAGAAGAGCCAAAACAGTTTTTCATTCTGCAAAAATAATAGCAACTCCATTTTATTCTGCTTTTGAAACAACACATGTTAGAGGATAAGATCCCTTCCTTCACAAAATGAATTTTAAGTGTTAACATCTAAAAGATCACAGTCCCTCAAACTGTTCAGTTTAGTTAGCATACTTACCTGAAATTGTATTTGTCTCAGAGTTAGATATCTAATCTAATATTTGCAGGAATTCTGAGGCAGGTCCCTCTAGTGGAACATTTATCCACACTAAAATAAATGTTGACAAAATACTTTTCTGGATTTGTTTAGAAGAAGAATCACAAAGTCATTTAGGTTGGAAGAGACCTCTTGAAAACATTTAGACCACTGCCCAGCTCAAGCAGGGTCATCTAGAGCCAATTATCCAGGACCACTTGAGTTAAACATGTCTCACCTACACACTTGTTTGCAACACATCCAGCAGCCTCTTAGGACAGCTAGCGCTAAGCAGCTTCATATCCGTTTCAGAACAAATGCCCCTGGGATTCCAAACTCAGATCTACCCTATGGCCCTAAGGCCTGGCCTACTCAGAGTACACTAGTGACCACCTATAGAAGTCCAAGCCTTAAACACAGCACAGCTAAAGATCCACTCTTTACTTCCTATGCTTTGTCCAGTTCACCAAAATATACTTTGGCTAGGTGTTTAATACTTTGCAAGCATCAGATAAGTGAGGTGCTGGAACTTCTGCAGAAGTTTTTAGATCATAGAATCACAGAATGGTTAGAGTTGAAAAGGACCTTCAAAGGTCTGGTCCAACCCCCCTGCAAGGAGCAGGGACATCCCTGACTAGATCAGGTTGCTCAGAGCCTCATCCAACCTGGCCTTGAATGTTTCCAGGCCTCCCTCTAATTTAAAACCATTACCCCTCATCCTATCACAACAGGCCCTACTGAACAGCCTCTCCCCATCTTTCCTGTAGGTACTGGAAGACCGCTGTCAGGTCTCCCCGGAGCCTCCTCTTCTCCAGGCTGAACAGCCCCAACTCTCTCAGCCTGTCCTCATAGGAGAGGTGCTCCAGCCCTCTGATCATCTTTGTGGCCCTCCTTTGCACCCTCTCCAACTGGTCCATGTCCTTCTTATGTTGGGGACTCCCGAACTGGACCCAGTACTCCAGGTGGGGTCTCAGCAGGGCAGAGTAGAGGGGGAGAATCACCTCCCTCGACCCGGTGGCCACGCTCCTCTTGATGCAGCCCAGGACGTGGTTGGCCTTCTGGGCCGCAAGGGCGCATTGCCGGCTCATGTTGAGCCTCTCGTCCACCATCACTCCCAAGTCCTTCTCCTCAGGGCTGGTCTCAATCCATTCTCTGCCCAATCTGTATTTGTGCCTGAGATCAAAAACCTTAATCAGATTTGAGATGGATGCTGAACCACTTCAAGTGATAGTCTGAGGTGGCTGTGGCTACAATGCAAGAGAACTATAGATCTGTACTTAGTGACCCAAGCACTCCCTTCAACTCAGCAGCTGTCTTGCAAAACTGAACAGCTTCAGTGGAGGCAACTAAAAGACAAAGATTTTTTCCCCTTCTAGAATGAACTAAACCATGGTGGTTAGGAAAGGCTGAGTTGAACATTGTCAAACAAAAGAACATGTGAAGGCTAAGATAGGAAAGGATACAAACTTCACAACAATGTGTTAAAGAAAGGATGCATGTACAACACCTGGATATCCAAGGTCTGCAAACGGTCTTGGTGCACAAATCCTGGACTTCTCCACGTCTGCCCTGAAACATCTGAGTTAACTCCCTTCATTCTCAAGATGGATGCCAAAAAAGGTATACAACATAACTTGCATCAGTTTTTCCCCCCTATTATTTAGAATGTTAGACATCATCCTGTTCAGCATACTGACTGTTATGATTCACATCCTATGGCGTGTAATTGACCTCCACACTTACTCACTGCCTAAGAAGCCAGGCCACCTACCAGAGCTGCTGAGTCCGTTTTACAAGCAATGCACAACTTAAAGTTCACTAGTAATGATCAGCAAATTGAGTCTTGTCCTAACTTGTTTTCCATTGTGCTGACTTCACTTTCCCCACAGAAATGAGAATTTGTAGTGGCAACATGGACACAATCCTCATTAGTGAAGTTATATAGCTTCACTTAGAGGTATGCCTAGATCACTGTAATATTCCTTCTATTCTTGCATGTATCTGCAGTATACTTGCACTGAAGTGACTCAAAATAGATGTTGCCTTTATGCAATTAATCAGAAAATATTTAGTGAAAAAGAAGTTCCATGTACAAATTCTGAGCATTCTCTTTGGCACTTCATGTAAATAACAGAAACCCAGCTGACAAAAATATTTACACCTTACTTACACCTTAATGTATTACCTCTCATCATTCCAAATCCTAGGACAAGCACCCATAAACATGATCAAGGGCAGCTCATTGATTTCCCTGTGTTTTCCTCTCTACATGCATGTTTCTATGCAATATAAGCATAAGTCAGCACACATTTCAAAGCAAGAGAGGTTTTTTTACAGATATATGTGTTATTGCATATAGTGATACGGACTCACATTTGGTTCTCCCACAATTTACACAATTTATGCTGACTACATTTATACAGAATGGAAATCCATAATGGAAGACTCAGACCTCTGTCTTTATTCTGTCCTTAGATCATGGGATCTCAGAGAACAAAAATCAGAAAAGACACTGTCGTTCTCTTTCACAGTACATCTTTTCCATGTTATCTTCTTTAGGTGAAGACTAAAATCCATTTTTGTAGCAAGGAAATTAGGAGAAAATACATTCTTAAGGGTCTGATTAAATATTTATTCAGATCATGTGCACCTCTAATTCCCTGGACAGAGCTCAAGAGACTATGAACTCCACAGAGAGCTCAGTACATCAGGAACAAGATCAAAGTTAATTACAGCAAGATATATAAACTTCTTCCAAAATGTAGGACATGTGATAAGGAATTCAACGCATAGTTTTAAGAGACTGGTATAGATAACTTGAGACAGGGGGATTGAGTCCACTTTTGTTAGCATTTCCATTGGTAACAGAAACATTTATTCTGAGGTGCAGCAACATCAGGCAGTAACTAAAATGCACAAGACGAAATTAAGAAACACTTCCATCTTGTAACATGCTGCCATAAGAAGCCAAGTAGCTGTTCCCCTACTGTTGGTGATTACTATAAGAATCTATTAATTGCAAAGAAATAGTTTTTATACTCATACAGCTCTCGTGGTTTAACTCTAGTCAGCAATCTCATACCTCACAGCCACTCACTCACCCTCCCCCTCACCAGTGGGATGGGGAAAGAACCAGAAAGAAAGGAAAAGTCGTGGGTTGAGATGAAGATGGTTCACTGGGATAGCAAAGGAAGATGATAACAATAATAAAATATAGGCATACTAAAGTATATAAAATGAATGATGCACAATTTCTCACCATCCGATGACCTGATGACCAATCTGGCCCGTCCTGAGCAGCAATCATGGAAGGAAACCAAAAGTGATCCTGAAACAATCCTGAGAGAGCTGCCCACTTACATACTGAACATGGTGTTTATTGTATAGATTGGGTCAACTGTACTGTCTATACCCCTCCTAGCTTCTTGCATCTGCACAGTGGTGAAACCTGGGAAGCTGAAAAAGTCTTTGGTCTCTTTAGCAACAACTAATAACATCAATGTATTATCAATATTCTTTACATACCAAATCTCATCCTAAATCCAAAACACAACAGCTACTGGGAAGAAAATTCAGTCTGTCCCAGCTGAAATCAGGACAACAAATAATGAGATGTCACTGCAGTACTGCAGTTACTTTAAAGATTTTTCACTCAGAGATAAAGAGAGATTTTTGTAGAGTAGCAATATCTCAAGATACACTTAATAAGAAAATACTCAGAAAAAAAATATTTAGATAAAAAATCCTTTTGGATAAGAAATTGTCTTTTTCTTCGGAAATGAAGCACACAGTAGAAGTAACTGCTAAAATACAGTTCAAGGTCAAAAGATCAAAAAAAAAAAAAATCCTAAGTGCATATTTAACATCATAAGCAATTTAATGTCAGTTTATTGACATAAAATCCACTACAATATTATATTACAGAAAATCCTCAGCAATGAAAAATAAATAAATAAATAAATCATGCTACACATGATAAACCTGGAAAGTCACCAATCTTCCAGAAACATTTAGAGTAAAATAGAAAAAAAAAGAGAAGAAAAATGGTTTGTATATACAGTTGTGAGAATTTACAGAAGGTGATCTGGTGGATGAGGAGCGGCAGTAGAATGTAGTACCATCTCTTTTGATATCCATTTTATATACTTCACTAGCTATATGTGGTTTTGCTTTATTGTTCTGGGGCTTATGCACTCCTAAGTCAACACAGGTATGTACTCAGAGCCACAGCTCTGCGTTGTGCTGACTTTGAATAATTGCTACATTGATCAGATACCGAGCAGCTACAGGAAAATTAGAGTAGTTGATGATCTCCCTTGTAACAATCTAGTTTGCCTTGTAAAGTTTGTATGTTAAAAAAGGGTTTCAAGGGTAGTGCTTTTCTGGGAACAGTGTCTAAGCAAATGCAGAAGCACTGCTGTTGGCAGCAAAAAGCAAATTAGATTGCAAGACAAACAATGGAAGGAACAATATTGAAGCTGATTTTTAAAAACTTCTGCCTGGATTCACCATCTTTCAGCAGCATAAAAAGTCATCATCGGAGCTGACATATACCATTAGCTGTTTTCTTTTGGGGGTTTTTTTGACCCATCCAAGTGTTAGTTCAGTTACAAGAAGATAAGCATTTTCACTCAAAGTTTGAAAAATTGTGTCAAAGAGAAGAGCCAATTAGTTGGGTTGTAACTTATCCGGAATGAAGCCACATCTTGAAGTACAAATTCAAGTATTTAAGCTGCAACCCCATCAGTGTGATATATTGTTAGTAGTGCTGATAACAGGATTTATAAAAGCACTATAGATCGCCTCTGTGATATAAATAAATAGAGATTCAAAATGGATATGCAATTCATGTGCTTGAGAGTTTTAACACTACTGACTCTGCTTCAGAGCTACCATTGCTGGTTCAGGGCTCTTGGATCATTTTTCGAAGCGTCTTGAGAAAAAGATGGCCTTCATTTTTATCCACTGCTATTTAGTATGGTCCAGAGCACATAAGTACTGATTACCAAAAGAACAAATGCATTAAATTTTACTGTGAAGTCCTCATAGTATTTTTGTATATGATACTACCCATTTAAAAAAAAAAAAATTATAGAAGTTACCAAAAATTTAACCTGATACTCTACCCATATATATGTTTTGTGATTTAATAAAAATTTTAAAATTCAATTTAAATTATTATTTATATTTAATTATATATTAAATGCTGTAAAAATATACCTTGCACTTATTTGTTTTTATACAAATAAGAAAAATCTGAGGGTATTTTGATAACACTTTTATTATTTAGTAGATCTATGGATTTTTTTTCCTCTGTGAGAAATATCAGTTCACCAACTTTTGCTGCTGCTGTAATCTAATCTCCAAGAGCTTATGTTTATCATTACCAGGACTGACAAGTCCAAATAACTTCATCTAAAAGACGTGTCGTAAGCCTCCTGATGGTATGTTTGGGAGAGGAGAAGGCCAAAGACTGGGAGAGGAAAATTGATTTTAAATTAGAGTTGCAATATCACAAACAGAGTCTTCATTACCTAGCAGTTACAATCCTATTCCAAAACAGATTGCTGAAGAGATAACCAGATAACTTCTTAATTAAAATCTTATTGATATACTCTATCTACAGAGATAATTAAATACAACACCAAGTTTTGCATACAAAAATAAATTTGTACTGCCAAGAAAATAAATGGGGAAAATTACTTGGCGGCTAAGACTTAGAATCAACTATAGAATCAAAGAGAACCAGGTTGGAAGGGATCTCAAGGATCATTTTGTCCAACCTTTCTTGGCAAAAGCACAAGATGGACCAGCACCCTCTCCAGCTGACTCTTAAAAGTGTCCAGTGTTGGGGAATCCACCACTTCACTGGGGAGATTATTACAATGGCTGATTGTTCTCATTGTAAAAAATTTTTCTCTTCTGTCCAGTTGGAATATCCCCAGGAGTAACTTGTACCCATTACCCCTTATCTTCTCCATGTAATTAGTTGTAAAAAGGCAGTGAGTCTCTGTCTTTGTAGCCACCTCTTAAGTACTGGAGTTCATGTAAATATTTTTGTTAATTGGCTTCTATTATCTGCATTACATGCAATGACTGCAGATTATTTTTTTTTAAACTGACCAAGCAACAAAATACAGAATGGTAAAATAAATGTGCCCCTCAATAAATTAGTTCAAGCAAGGTAAGTTCAATTGGACTGTGAAATGGTCTGGAAAACTAACATTTTATGCGCTACCCATATTCATCGACAATTTCTCTATTTTAAGTGATCAATGAACTACTAAATGTACTTTTCTATTTTTAACACACATTTCTCAAAAGCTCCATGTAGATCTACCATTGTCAGATTGTATGTAAGCCTCGAAAAGAGCAACTTATTGTTTATAAACATTATGCACAGGCAATATTTGTACCATTAATTCAGTTGTCATTTTCACTGCTAGCCAGCAAAATAAAAGGGAAAAAGTTATGTTGCGGAATTCATCCATCTTTCAATCAGTATTTTAAAGAACTAGTCCCAGAAAAGTACAATAGAAAGAAGCAGTGAAAACACACTCAACTTGCAGAGTGTTCAGGGCTTAGTAGGAAACACAAGTTTAGCAGGAAATAGAATTTAACTACTGCTTGCTGACCGCGTGAGTGTTTCATTTTAATTAACACCAAGATGCAGCATATGGGAACATCTCAGTACTGTCATTATCACATTTTACTCCAATGACAGTCATACTCTAAGTTCAAATATTGGAGAATATTTCCTAACAACCCTATTATAATATTGAAAGTTCAGAAAATGTAACCAAACAAATGCAGACTGGAAGAAAAGCTTATTCTTCTATTTTAAATAGGTAGGGATGCAGCAGATGCTACATCAATAGTCTTTAAAACACCAAAAAAGTATTTGGATCTGTATATAATCTTACCACAAATTTTACTGGACTATTTCAAGTATAGTCAAGGAGAGATAAAATACATTTCTTCCTTCATGTTCACTGTGCCTTCACAGATTGTGATTACTTTTAGCAAGTTAATAGTTATTCTCTATAAAAAAAGAAAAAAAAGGCATGGATTTATTGGTATAAAATCACTCGTTTAAATTTACAGCCAGTAAGTTCATTACCAAATACTTTTCAAGGCTTTAAAAATAAAAGTCTCTCTTGAAAGATTATTAGTGATGCTAGCAAAATAATTTTCTTAGATTTTTTTTCTGTCCAGTAATGTATTCTGAAAGTTCATTGTATCCAGAATAAAGAAGCATACTATATGATAGATTAGGTGGTTAGCCAGAGGTACCTTTATCTGCAGACTTTGTTTTGCCTGTGTCCCTATTCTTCAGAAACACAACACTATTATGTGTTACATTACTTGTTCGAATGCTGTAAGAGCAACCCAATTGTGGTTTCCTGCATCCACTCATGATAGGGATGACAACGTAATTATATGAAATCCTTAAATATCCATTGGATCAGTGGCTGACTTTCAGAAGTAGGCATCTGGAAATGTATTCTCCAACTTTTTTAAGTAAACAGTCATATTGTTAGCCTATTACATATTTAAGCGTTCAAGTTAGAAATCATCAACAGAGCAACTAAGATCTACTTCTTACAATGAAGTAGATATTTACTGACATCGATAGAAAAACCATTTTTCCAAATTAAGATTATTTTAGTGATCTTGTTAAATCTACTGATATGTATATGTATATGTATATGTATATGTTCATCGAGCATCTGGAGATGAACAAAATACAAACATAGACTATCATGTGAAAGGGAAAGTATGAGGTGATCTGATAAAATAAAACAAATCCAGGAAAGTATCTGAGGAAAAATCCACTACATCATAAGCACAAGAAAGTAGATAATACTGACATAATAAAAGCTGCAGAAAACCAGACCAACAAAATTGTTCATACAAATTACTGCTGGACAGAAATACCAAGAAACTTCGTTTAAAATCTCCCAAACACGAAAGATCAGAAAAGGGCTGGAGGAAATTACACGTCATCAAGTCAATATTTTCATAACCCTGAATTATAAACTTTGGTAATGGTCATTTGCAACAATGTACAAAGAAAAAAATGTTGCAGAAGGTGAGCATAGGAGGAGTGCAGATTGCCTAACTTACGT
>WHYT01016330.1:244961-286570 GCA_009806455.1 Tetrax tetrax | reverse complement strand
GTAACCAAACAAATGCAGACTGGAAGAAAAGCTTATTCTTCTATTTTAAATAGGTAGGGATGCAGCAGATGCTACATCAATAGTCTTTAAAACACCAAAAAAGTATTTGGATCTGTATATAATCTTTCTTACCACAAATTTTACTGGACTGTTTCAAGTATAGTCAAGGAGAGACAAAATACATTTCTTCCTTCATGTTCACTGTGCCTTCACAGATTGTGATTACTTTTAGCAAGTTAATAGTTATTCTCTATAAAAAAGAAAAAAAAGGCATGGATTTATTGGTACAAAATCACTCGTTTAAATTTACAGCCAGTAAGTTCATTACCAAATACTTTTCAAGGCTTTAAAAATAAAAGTCTCTCTTGAGAGATTATTAGTGATGCTAGCAAAATAATTTTCTTAGATTTTTTTTCTGTCCAGTAATGTATTCTGAAAGTTCATTGTATCCAGAATAAAGAAGCATACTATATGATGGATTAGGTGGTTAGCCAGAGGTACCTTTATCTGCAGACTTTGTTTTGCCTGTGTCCTTATTCTTCAGAAACACAACACTATTATGTGTTACATTACTTGTTCGAATGCTGTAAGAGCAACCCAATTGTGGTTTCCTGCATCTACTCATGATAGGGATGACAACGTAATTATACGAAATCCTTAAATATCCATTGGATCAGTGGCTGACTTTCAGAAGTAGGCATCTGGAAATGTATTCTCCAACTTTTTTAAGTAAACAGTCATATTGTTAGCCTATTACATATTTAAGCGTTCAAGTTAGAAATCATCAACAGAGCAACTAAGATCTACTTCTTACAATGAAGTAGATATTTACTGACATCGATAGAAAAACCATTTTTCCAAATTAAGATTATTTTAGTGATCTTGTTAAATCTACTGATAGGTATATGTATATGTATATGTATATGTATATGTATATGTATATGTATATGTTCATCGAGCATCTGGAGATGAACAAAATACAAACATAAACTATCATGTGAAAGGGAAAGTATGAGGTGATCTGATAAAATAAAACAAATCCAGGAAAGTATCTGAGGAAAAATCCACTACATCATAAGCACAAGAAAGTAGATAATACTGACATAATAAAAGCTGCAGAAAACCAGACCAACAAAATTGTTCATACAAATTACTGCTGGACAGAAATACCAAGAAACTTCGTTTAAAATCTCCCAAACATGAAAGATCAGAAAAGGGCTGGAGGAAATTACACATCATCAAGTCAATATTTTCATAACCCTGAATTATAAACTTTGGTAATGGTCATTTGCAACAATGTACAAAGAAAAAAATGTTGCAGAAGGTGAGCATAGGAGGAGTGCAGATTGCCTAACTTACGTACTATGTAAGTACAAAAATGCAGATGACATTCATCCCAGAGCATGCCTGCTCCTGAACTGATTTAAATGGATAGTGAAAAACACAGATGTGTCTGGGGCCATTAAACACATGCTGAACTGAAATAGCTTTTGTAAGTACAGAGGTCTATTTCATGGGGTGTAAAAATAAGCCTTTGTTTTCCAGGAAAAATAGAAAGTGCATTCATCCTAGTCTTCCTAACTTTTGGAAACTCAACTTGATTGCAAAGTTAATTCACCTAAGGCTTTACCCTCGACAGACTAAAAGTAAACAATACTCCAAGTTGGGGTATTCCCTGAAAAACAAATAAAATAAAAAAAAAAAGAGGCTAAGAGACTTAGTCTACTTTGATAGATTTCTTTGACAAGATTCAAGTCAAACAGCTATTAGATGTCTGTTTCTGAAGACACAACAGGTAAATAAACTGTTTCGGGTTTTTCAGAAGATCTGATGAAATTTGGTTGGCTTACCTTGACAAAGAAAAATCATTATTTACTACCCTATACACACTTGGTTTGGGAAATGATATCTTTTATATTTTTCCAACCATTTCAAAACAAAGTGGATGTGCCATATGTTGTCCACCATGATATTGCAGCAGCATTAAATGACACATTGATGTTCCTAATCATGTTTCTCTGTGGGGACTCTAATCCAGATGCTATGTTCCAGAGACGTACTCAAAATTTTTTTTGACAATTTATGTTAATCGTGATGAAATGCATTATCAGAGAAACAGAATTTAGTAATACTGAGTAGAGTGGAGAGATCGGGAATTATGCTGAAACAGATTTAGAAATTTGATAAGAGAATCTTAAAAAAACAGAGAAATAGTTTGTTCAAGGACTTTGAGATAAATTTGAGGAGGGATTAGTATAGTCACTATGGAGTCAAATGGATTTAAGTGAAGTCTTCTCTAAGACCATGGAATAAGTACCTAAATGCTGTTGGGAAACAGCAAATGAAACAGTGAATGACAATAAAACAAAATTTAAAAAGAAAATATAACAGAAGGTGAAGGAGACAAGAAAATGAAACAATGAGCAGAGAAAAATAGCAAAATAAACAGAGGATTATTTCAGCATGTCCAGCTACCCTGAAGCTGTTGGAATATTTTGTTTAATTTCTTATTTGAGGAAATATTGAAGGATATTGTGCCACTCGGTGCTTAAATGCTAAATTTAGTGAAATTTCTCAACTCTTCCATACATACGTCTTTCTAAGCACATCAGTTGTAGAGTTAATGTGCTGGTTCAAGCACTTGTATATATATATACATGTGTACTAGTATACACAGGCCAGCTGATACATTTACTTGGAGCAAGTCAAACAAATTTGTGACATCAAATTCACTAAAGATTAGTAAACCTGGGTGCAGAATATATGCATACCTTAGAAAGACGGAATTCATAGTGTGCACATTGCATGATACTCACACATGCATTTTTCTGAGAAAACCTTGAGAAAGTTTGATGATCTATGAGACTCCTGATGCTTTAAACACTCCCACAGACTATGAACCCTCAGAAATTCTTCTCTGCTGTTGTGATTTATGAGTTTCCTTCACACACATATTTGGTGCAGTGCAAAAGTTTTAAAATCTGTGGATCCAGGAAAAACTTCCTATAAAATCCATGAACGTCATCTGGTAAAAGTTATCTGAGTACGGACTATCTATCTTAGTTAGAAATCACCATTCTAGACATTTGCAGCATGAATTGAGTCTCCCACATACATTAACCAACATCTTTTTATTTACATACAAAACTAGGTACAAAATTGAGTGGTTTCCTTAATTTATTTTTCACAGGTTAGTGAAGCTATTCCCGTGAATTTTCCTCACTAGTGAGTTTATTTAAAACATATTAAAAATAGAGCTCCCATTGTATTGTTCTGCAAGAAAATGCAAGAAGAAAACAATATAAAAATTTGAGAAAAAACTTTTTGCAACTACACATTAGAAATCAGACACCAGGCTCAAGTAGATTTTTACCAGCATCCAACACATTTTACCTATTTTAGTTTCAGTAAGCTGAACCATGGTCACAGTTTTCTTTATTCCATATTAGCAAGGCATAAGCATATCTAAACTTTTTTTCTATAATTCTAAGGAATTAATACAATTTTAAAAGCAGCCCAAATGTAAAGATTAACCATAATCAAAAATTAAATGTATCTTGTACCTATTTAAATATTTTTTCCCCTAAACAAAAGTCATAACATAGCTAAATATTCCAAAACCATGCAAGATTCATTTTTGCAGGCAATGGAAATAGCATTGGGTGAAAATGTAGACAGATTGTCCCATAAAACTGGACATTTTGCAAAACTATTTGCACACAGAAAAAAAAAAAATATAATGTGGGACAAAAGAGAAAGAAAGATTGGGTATTTTTCATGTCTTTCATCTTAAGCAGCACAGCCTTCTTGGTTTACCTAAATTTGTTAAAGAACTAAAGATAAATTGTCCTAAAAATGCATGTGAATTATTTGCCTTCTTTTTACAGAGAGCTGTTCAATGCCTGGCAGCAATTTGTGGGTAATAGACTAGAGATGCCCATTTCTGTAAATGATTTCCTTAATGATTCTTTGGTTTACAATTTGACTAATACTGCTACATTCATCTTCCAGTCTCTGGCATAAGTCAGGAGACCCTAGCCTTTCTGTGCATTCTGATAGTGCATGCCCTGGGAATTGATAAATAGAAATAGTATTTGTTTGGTGAAATTACTTTCAGAAAGACTAGGCTCAGTAAAGCAAGGTCTTCCAATACACACTGACAATGTGGAAATCTGTTCTCAAGAAAGGCTTACCTACTGAGTACTCTACTTTATTCTACTGCGGGAATGCCATTGAAAATACCTAGCAAACAGTAAGTATAACAAAAATCTTTTGTTTTTCAGGAGTAGGAGGGCGGGGAGACTGTGAATTCATAGATTTATAAATGTAATAAGCATTAGAATAAGCATTTTCTTATACTTATACAAGACAGATTTATAGAAGTTAGTCCTTGAGAGTCTAAAAGAAAGAAAGAATATAGTAGTAATTTTGTTGGAAGAATTTGTACTATTTTCTGTTATTGTCTGGAACAACAGTGGGCAGCCAAAAAATAGCTCATTGACTGCTCTGGTTTTGTTTAGTGAGGGGGGCCTAAGATGGTAGCTTCTGTAGGAAACTGCTAGAAGTTGCTCGCCTTTGTTCAGTGGACTCGGCTGGGACTAGGGCAGACCCGTTGCTGGTCAAGGCCGAGCCAATTGGAAGCAGAATGTTCCGTGATAACGCCTCTGCGATAACGTATTTAAGAAGGGGAAAACAGAAAAAAAAAAGGGGAGAAGATGTGAGGCAGCTGAGCAGGGGCAGAAAGGGGGAAGCGCAAGCCTCATGGGCCTTGCAGGCTTCACCCTCTGGCCTCCCACCGGGCGGCCGACTGGGCACAACTCAGCCCGGCCCGGCTGCAAGAAGTGGAGAGGAGATGAGATGAGAATGAGATGTAAAAAGATCCTGAGAGGCACCTGCCAACCAGTTGTGAAAAATTTTTCTTCTGAGAGGAACGGCTGCAGACACCAAGATCAGTGAAGAAGGAGGGGGAGGAGTAATGCAGCTCCTGGCCAAGATTCCCCTGCAGCCTGTGGTGATGACCATGGTGGAGCAGGTTGTCCCCCTGCAGCCCATGGAGGCCCATGGAGGAGCAGAGATCCACCTGCAGCCCGTGGAGGAGCCCACGCTGGAGCAGGCGGGTGCCTGAAGGAGGCTGTGGCCCATGGAGGGCCCGCTGGGGCAGCTGTTCTGGAGGGACTGCACTCCGTAGAAGAGATGACCCACGCCGGAGCAGTTTCACAAAGGACTGTGGCCCGTGGGAGGGACCCCACAATGGAGCAGAGGAGGAATGCGAGGAGTTCCTCCCCCGACGATAAAGCAGCGGCATGAAACAACGCGTGATGAACTGACCGCGACCCCCATTCCTTCTTCCCCACTGTGCAACTCGGGGGGGGCGGAAGGTAGTAGAGATAATGTTAAGCCCTTGAAGAGGGAGGGGTGGGGAGAGGTTATCTTGTTCTCTGTCTTGTTATCCTGCTAGCTTTAGTAATAAATGAATAATTTTCCCCAAGTCGAGTCTGTTTTGCCCATGACGGTAACTTTAAGGATTTGTCCCGGTCCTTATCTCAAACCTCGAGCCATTTTTTCTTATATTATCTCTCCCTATTCCCTCGAAGGGTGGGGGGAGTGAGAGAGAGACTGCATAGTCTGGTCCCAATCGGGGTTGATGAACTACAACATTGACTAACCCCTCCAGGCACCTTTTTTGATAAAAATCAATTCAGGCAATAATATTCTGTGCCTTTTCTGTAGCCCGCCTTAAAGTTGATTTCATACGCTTATATTGGTCATTTTCACTCATGGTCTTAATTAAATTATTTTTCCTCCTGTTAAGTTTCTCTTCTGAACCCTGCATTTTTGGAAAATCTTTATTCTATGAATGAGGAAAAAAAGTACTCTTGAAAGGTTATTACTTTACATAAGCCATATATCTGATGTCTGTATTTGTTTTCAGTTTTAGCATTCATTTTAAATTCTGTCTGTCTGAAACATTGTGGAGCGTTAGGAGATAGAGATGCAAAAAAAAGGAAAATCAGGTAAGCAGAGTACTAGAGATAATAACATGTGGTTTGTTTAAGCTTCTATGATCTCCAGTGCTTCATGTTCTCCTGGATCCAGTAGAAGCACACACTAGATCAGAAATACCACTTACAGCAACATTCTTTCCAAGCCATTCTTTTTCCGGTCCCAACAGTACCTCTCAATGTTAGAGCACATTCTTCATTTCAAGCATCAATAATATTTAGAAACTCACTAGCAGTTCACCCCAAGGAGTCTCCAGCTGCAAAAAAAAAAAAAAAAAAAAAGATTTTTGTTTCCTTATGAACTTTTCATTGCTTATACACTGTGTTAATAATTGATACATCTCAAGACTTTAGACTAAACTTCCAGCTCTAGTTTCAGCACATTGCTCTTCTTAGTCCTCCTAGAATTTTAATCTGTGCTTTCTGACTGCTTGCAACATTGCAAC
Source organism: Tetrax tetrax (assembly GCA_009806455.1). Taxonomy (NCBI): domain Eukaryota; kingdom Metazoa; phylum Chordata; class Aves; order Otidiformes; family Otididae; genus Tetrax; species Tetrax tetrax. The sequence goes on along the minus strand of WHYT01016330.1, from coordinate 280,122 downwards.
AGGCCTTAATACCACTCTTGGAATCACAAAAACTGAAGTTTTAACTGAACATACATTTCATATTCTTGATAGTTATTATGTTATTCATGGCTTCCAATTCTAGAATGTCTATAAATAAATTATGTGCTGGACGTTTGGGAGGATGACTACCTTATGATTTCAATATTCTATCGGCAAACTGCACAAAAAAAAAAGCTAAAAATCATAGTCAGTGCATATCTCTGCCAATTTTACAGCTAAGAATTATTCAAATGTTTGATAATTTTAAACTTTTAATTTAAATTACTAATCTCAGCCTTAAACATTTTGTTGTATTGAATTCTAGTTTTGGCTTACCTTCCCATGCTTTTGAAGCTGAGCAAGCAGGGGAAAAACGTACAGGTCATAGTAATCCGCTAAGAAACTATACATTTTCCCCATGCCAGAGAGGATGTGGAGTTACACTGGGCAATACAGATATCAAAGTAGATATTCATATGGATTTTAAATATCCAAACTGCATTCAGTTTGTTTCATGGAAAATAAGTTTATTATCTTCCCACACCATGGCAGCTAGCAACTTCTGCTGACCAGTACAAAGGGAAGGTCGAGCCAGTGCTCCAGTTTGAGTGTATGATCCAATACCTCTGCAGATAACCCAGATCTCTAGGAATATCAGTACTCAAAAACTCTTCCTCACTGGCACTTTTCCTTTTAATGAAACACAAGTCTCCAGACAAGGGTAGCTGGATTACATGCTTGTGATCTATAGAAAGATAAATTAGATGATATTTTTTAACCTCTAATTCTGCTTAAAACTGTGCATATGCTGGAGGGGGAGGGAGGTATAGGGAGTTGATATGTCCTTCGAGATCAACAAAACCCAGCTGCCAGTTTCAGCCTGGCTGTGACAACAGATATAAAAAGAACAGAAAATAAAATACCTAAATAAAGTCAAGATAGCTTCAGGTTCCTAGAGCTTAATGAAATTCACTTCTGAATCCTGAGGTTATTGCCTTCAGCAAACTCACAGAGAAGAGTCTAAAGAGGATTTGAGAGGTTTCATTAGTCCACAAAAGGACAGAGATGGATTTACAGACAAGTCTCTTTTTAGGGGGAAAAAAAATGCCTGTTGTGTAAGCAGCTCGAAGAGAAGTCACAAATAAAAGTCACCAACATTTTTGAGGGGAAATCTTTGGGGAAAGGTGTAAGCAGTTTGAAGAGAAGTTACAAGTAAAAGTCACCAACATTTTTGAGGGAGAATCTTTGGGGAAAGGTGGTGGCTGAGGGACAGATCAAGGTACACCTAACTGAAAGTGTGAATAAAGAGCCCAGGAACCTGACAGATTCCCCGGAGCCTCCAAGGCAATGGCTGATCCCCTGGAAGGGCCACTGTTTCTTAAAGAGAGATTCTTACTCTGACATAAAAATTGTCTATTGAAAACTAGTCTTAATGAATTACACCACTGATATCAAACCAGCCTGATTTCCTGACCCTCTAAATAGAGGCAGCAGATGGGGTATATCTTTATATCTGCAAGATTGTTGATGCATTCACACTCATTTTGTGAAAAAGTTATTCAGTCATTATGTGTTCAGTTAACTGAAAGGACATACAGAGAGTGTTGGTTTGATCCATTTCTGGTCCAAACACCACTAAATATGTTTATTAATATTTGGATGATAAATTATACATTCAGATTTTATAATCTGTTAATTTGAAAAATTACTCCACATTGAAAGTATTGAAAGTACTTTCGGAGTGTAAAATTAGAAACTAAAAATTATATTGATAAGCCAGAAAAAGTATTCTGGAAAATAATTCAATAGAACACTCTCCTTTACACTTGTCACGGGAAATAATAATCAATTGCATAAATGCAAGATATGGAAATATGGAAAATTTTGTAGACTAAGTATCCTTCTTTCTGGATGGAGAGCTATTCCCAAGCAGAAGAATCCTACCTCTCCTTTCCGATATAGTCCTTATTAGTGTAGGTCAAATTTCCATGTATGGCAACATATGGAAATCAATACTGAAATCCAAGGAAGAGCAATTTGAAAAACACCATGCATTAAACATGACCAGGAGTTGGCTCAGGGTGTCCTCCCTAGCTTTTCATGCTACTGTCTACACTCACATTTTGATCTTACACAGCGTATTTGGTTATCATCCTTAAATCTTTTTTGATTTCATGTTTCAGAGATTAGTGTTCCTTTTAACAATGGGGAAAGGGCTGACATGATGTTGACGCTGATACAAGCTGGAAATTAGCTGTATAAACCAAGTTTGTGAAAGTCTATTGAAAAAGTCAGATGGACTAAAAAAAAAAAAATTAAAATCAGCCTTTCAGCTATTCTGGTGGGTATATCTTGAAATTACTATAAAAATCGAGCTCCACAGTTGTAGAAGAGAGTATCTGTAGTAAATAAACAGAAGCCAACGGTTTGCAGGCCTATTGACCTTGTTTGAAAAGAAAAATATTTCTGTTCAGTTTTGATGTTTCTCTTAATGTCTGTAAAATTTTATACACTTGTTTGACAATAAATTCCAAAAAGATCCAATCATATATTAGTTGTGATAACTCAAATAAAGTCTGAATTCACCCTGAACTTAGACATGTCCCATCCAATCTAGCTTAAAATTACAACTCATAAATACAGGAGGCATTAAATATATATAAACCAAACAACTGTCTCATTCATGTTGCTTAAGCCTGTAATCTCTCTCACCTTGACAACTTTGACAAAGTGTCTTTTATCAATTGCTTGGAAGAGACAAGATAAAGTAAAATAGATCTTCAGGTTAGAAGGTCTGAGCAACTGATGAAGGATATCATAAGATGGCTACTACCTAGAGGTTCACTATTTCATATTCATTTAGGAGTAATTTTGCCTGAGTAAGTGAACATGAATCAGTTTGTCCGCTGAGCTAAATATCTTTAGGAAAAAAAAAATGGTAGATTTCTGGCAGGGGAAAAAGAGACTATCTTTTAAAATTACACTGCTGGCTGCCCAAGGACATGTGAATGAGGGAGTCAGGACCATTATGGTTACTGACAGACGATAACACTGTTTATACTTAGAGCACTTATTTTTCCTTTGAAGAACTGGACTCCTTTTTTTTCTGACACCCACATACATCAAAAACTCAGCTGAATTTTGTTAACTGTATTAATTAATGTAAAATTAAACATGGAGCACTAGAATATTGAAATGCAAGAACATTGTGAAGCACCATAAGCACAGCCACACTGATATTAAGGGAGGGGGAAAAAACAAAACCAGAACAATACGTCTGGACACACGTGGACTGAGGGAAGATATTCAGGGATATAAAACGATATCTGGCTAAACGGCATTCTTTCCATTCTCCCTCCCACTCATTTTTTATTAAAATGCTGAATGATAGTTACAACAACAACATCCTGAGGAACTCAAAGGAATAAGAAAAGCCAAACTGTACTGGATTAAAAACAGAGAAATTATGAGTACGTTACATTTACTTTGGGAAAACAAAAAAATCCTGCAGAAGGTTGGAAGTCCTAAGCCTAGAAGATTATTATTCTATCCCATCATTTTGATGGCAAAACCAGCTAACAAAATACAGCAAAGGACATATAAATCACAACAGACTCTAGCATTTTCTACTTTCTGAAGGATTAGTAGATAATTAGTAAGGCAAATGAAAACACTTCCAAAAAGAAATGCTGCCAATGGAAAACATGGCTACGTTTTACAGATTTAAACGTCTTGTGTTTTCTGAATATTTATGCAGCAAAACTGTCTCAAAACCAGTTTGCAAGAAAAACGCAGCTGCTCAGGCACCTCCACATCAGTATTATAAGGAGTTCAGAGTACAGAGGCTCTTTTCAGTTATCTCAGCATCTTAAGGAGGGAAATATTATGGTCCTCTGTCAAAACAGTAGAGTGTCAGAGCAGAGGTGCGGGACCAGAGGACAGTGGGAAGAAATGCAGGACTCAGTTTCATTGATACTCTATACATCCAAGGTAAGAGAATGTGCACTTGTCTGCTTGACCAGATATTTCAGCACTGGGGCATTAAAGTATATCCATTGTTTCAGAACAAAAGAAAAAAAAAGAGTATAAGAACTCCTTTCTTTACCAGAAAGAAAGAAGATGCAATGATCACTTGGCAAGAAGGGCAGTATGCACACTCTCGTGTCGGTGCAGAAAGACAATAAAACAGAAAAAAAAGTTCTATTAGGAGACCTGTGGCATATTACAGCATGGACTTACTCATGGTGCAAGTGAGACAAAGTTTATTTTTACAAGCAGTGTATTATACTCTACCTGGACGCTTGTTGTCTACGATTTCTATTCCTATATGGCAATTATTTGCACAAGCTCTACCACCTCACCATTTGTCCAATCAGCTTCACCCTCCTGGCTGGTATTGTAGCATTGTTCTTCATCATGTACTTCTTATTTTCTCCATCATATGGTTTCTTCTCAGCACGTACTCTCGCTTTATCCATTGTGCTCAGATCCTGTTCATTTCGATACATTCATGCATATTCCCATCCGCCTTACTCACTTCAATACATTTGCTCATATTCCCATCCACCACAGAGACCGTGTATGCTGTACACGAGGACAGACACGTAGGCTTCCACAGATCAGAAAGACATGAATCAGGCTGAATCATGTGAAGAAAAAAAGAGAGCTTTCCTTGAAATAAAATAAAAAAGCTTCAATGGCATGAAACCAGCATGCCAATCTGATACTAGTGTCCCTTCTTAAAAATATATATTTTTTTAAAAATTAAAAAATAAAGAAATCGATTAGTTTTTCCATTGGAGTCAACACACACCCAGTCAACCCTCATATATAAATATCAGGTTCATTACAACTGCTAACTTGGAAGCAATTTAAATTAAGCATTTAGTATTTAGAACACTTCCCGGACAATAACATTAGATATTGCCTTTAAAAAAAAAATGTAGAGCAGGTTTCAGAACTTGTGCAAATGAAAAAACTGATTTGAGGAGGAGCATACCACTGAAATTGCATGGAACTGGAAATTTTCCTCTCTAAGCAGTCTTCATGGTAGCAAGATTCCACCAGGAATTTTTACAAGTTGAAAAGAGATTTTTGATGTTTTCTTTTAAAAATTTACTTTGACAAAAAACATTGTTCTAAGACCAAAACCAAATTGGATTTCACACAAAGTAGTAGAATTACCTAAAAACAAAGTATGCAAACATTTACAGAAACAGAATATATTGTAGTAACAACATTTTTGAGAAACCCACATTCTCAATCAAAGATGGTTTCAATATAAAGTTTTCAACTACCCTATCTAACAAGCAGTAGCAAAGTCATAGATGCCCTTCCATCCCTTCAAAAGTTACCCCAAGTCCATGATAAAGAGCAAGGCTACTGAAATGCAAAAAATCATTTAGTGTGAGACAAAGTGTCAAAAGAAATAAGCAGCCACAACGGTTCATATCCAAGGAAACAGTATATACTGGGCATCAACCTGACCTCGGTTCCAGATTCTTTTATTGCTCTGCTGAATTACTTTGGACCAACAACTTCTTTTCCTAAACTTGTCAACTGTGTTGATATCTGTCATGAAGGACTTTGCTTTTTGAGAGATAAAAAGATTTACAGAACAGCTTGATACTCCTATTTTTGAAGTCAGAGCAGCAAATCTTAATAATAAGAGATAAAATGAAAGGTCAAACTTTTTCTTTCTGAAGAAAAAACTCAGTTTCTTATGAAAAGTTATATGTTCGCTCTGAAGTACAGCGTGAGAGGCCTATGTTAATACTCCAGATGACAGTTCCCATGCCTTTATTTCTTCTCCCATTCAGTACCCCAAAGTACATGAGAATTGCTCAACATAAGTTTTTAAAACAGCAGCAGTTGAAAAAGAAAAGTCTGGTCTGAAATCTGAGGAGCTGTAATAAGTTCAGCAAAGATTTGGGTACAAAGTCCAACAAATTTTGCAACATTTTGGACACAACGACTTCTGACACAGCCCAAAAGAGCCGGAGCTATAGTTGCTTCTGAGTGACATGAGTGAAATCACAAGACAACAATGAATGAAAATAGTATAAAGTTTAAATATATATATATATATTTCTACTTTGATTATAATTTATCTGACTCTAGACTCCTGAATGACCCAAATACTTCATCCATAGCATTCTTGCATATATTTTTTTCTTTGCATAGCTTCCAGTTTAAAGCTAAAATAGTAAGTAGATTCAATGAAAATCAATTTCTGTATGTTCTCAAATAAGACAGGCTGCAAAGGAGGAAGAAAACAGCAGCACACATCCAGAACAAGAAAACAGTAACTCAAAGACTCCTACCAAAATGGGAAAGTGTGTAGCATTTTTTAAAGGGATTTAAAAAAAAAAAAAAGATAAAATGTAATTGGCTGGCTTTCAGTTGCAAAAAATTTAAGTATGAAAGAACAAATATGCATACTATTACCAACCTGCCTTACTTACAAAATGTAGTTACATCTTTCCCAAAGTTTGTCATTCTCGCATCAAGACCAGATGCTTTCTGAAAAACGATACAGAGCTTAGTACAGGGACTTTACTACAGGCACTGCAGTCCTCTGGATTTTAATGAATTATGATATACCAAGATCCAGCTGATGGTGTACTGGTCCATAATGGCCTTATTCTTCTCAAATCTAGTTACATAGCAGCAGAATTTGTGCAATTGCTTTGTACTGTCAGAATTCGGATCCTTTGATTTATCCTCACAACTTTATTTCCTTCCTTGTAAGGATGTAAAAGGAATTTTATGCTCCCTTGGTGATCTGGAAGTACTCAAGAGTTTGAAACTCTTGACCATCATGGTCTTTTACAAAAGTGTTTGTTTGAGTTGTGACTGAAGAACACTAACAAATGCAAACCAAGAAAACCTTAAAATCAGATTAAAAGCTAATTTCCTATATAGGTAAATAAGCTTTATAGAAAAAAATAAAAATAATACCTGCTAAAATATAAGTATGTTTACTCATATAATTTCCACCATAATTTGAAGGCTAAAAACTTCTACAAAGAAACTGTGAAGTGAAATTATTTCTTACCAAATCGTTGAAGTGAATGTTCAGCAACAAGTTTTAATGGTTTACATACAGTATTTTGTTTCAAATAAAATGAGACAGAGGACCTTATTAATCCTTGAGCTTCCAGGACAGTCCTGAAAGGGGAAAAAAAATTTGCCTGCATAAAAAACCAAAATATTAATCTGTATGCAAGTTAACATGGAATTCTAGTGTTGCACACTGCAGGAACTAGCATTCCACTGATACAGGGTCCAGGCTTTCTTCACCTAAACCAACAAATACTTCACTGCAATAACCCAACAGTTTCTGTCTTCAATAACAAAGTCTCCAGAGCCCAATTAAAATTCCAAAGCGTCTAAATTAAGTTGTCTTTATCCTTCCTTATTTCCTAGCTTAAGAAAGGTATAACAAACCCATCATCTCAGAATTTCCACTGCACAACTTGCTTTGTGTGTGCCTTGAAGTTTAGGGATTAGAAACTCCTGTAAAAATTCATTGTCAATATTGCAATGTTTGAAACTCTGGTCAGTGTTCTCAGCACACGGTCCACTCAGTCTATTTATCTCTTCCAAAATGTAAACTGCCTATCCAACATGCCAAAAAGCTGCTTTAACCTGATCACAGACTATTTTTCTCATAATCTCACCTTAACTCTGAGAATTAAATTGAAGCAGTTTCTGATTTGTTATTGTTAAACAAATTTAATTAATCACAGAATCACAGAATTATCATGATTGGAAAAGACCTAAAAGATCATCCAGTCCAACCATCACCAATACTTCTCAGCTAAATCATATCCCTCAACACAACATCCAAACTTTTCTTGAACACCCCCATGGTCGGTGACTCCACCACCTCCCTGGGCAGTGCATTCCAGTGCCTGACTACCCTTTCCGAGAAGTGATATTTCCTAATCTTTAAGTGTCAGTCCTCTTTGATACTCCTCTGAAGTAAAGCAAGAAAAGAACTAAAAGGCAAATGCTAGAGCCTATATAAGTAAAACAGAATTAATCAATGGGGAGAAATAAGCGTCTCTCATACTTAATTTATATCACATTCACCCACCTAATCACACCATGTGCAACAGAAGAGTTTTATAGACAACAGAACTTCCAAAGGTAAAGGTGAAAAAAGGGTCTTCAACGGCCACAGCTTTACAGAGCACCAGGCCACCACGTTGCGCTGGGTCTTCATATATGGCAACATTTCTACAACCAAGTAGTAGCAGGGGTTTTGCAGAGTACTGGGAAACAAGTTATGAAGGCTTTCCTACAAAATGTGACATCTCCAAGTAAAAATACTTATTTCAAAATTCCTTTCTAGTCCCTTTCCATGTGCAAGGAATAAATATATCAGAATGGAAGAGAAATATTTCTATCAATTGGGGTTTTTTTTTTGTCTTTGTTTATGCAGTAAATCCATGCTACCTATCCATGGAATGAGAAAGCACATAAAAACTGGAAAGGATGAATTAAAATGCAAGCAAGCAGAACTGTGCACTCTTTTAAAAAAGGGAAGAACATTAGAATCTACAGAAGAAGCCGTTGGAAGTGTAAGTGTTAACGTTACATTTTATGTATAGAATACCTGAGTCCAAATATTTGCTATATGTCTGCTCAGTCGTTCTCAGACAAACTTTGCTGCGGATGTAGACATGTCCTTTCCCTCTACGTTGCATCCCACAAATTTTATACTCTGCTTTGACTGCATTTAGAACCCAATTCTGTGATGTTTTATACCCAAATATTCACAGAAAGTATCTATTATTGATGAATTTGAATGAGAAGTTTTAGGTTGACAAGGTCTTACCAAGTGTTTCCAAGACACAAACTATCCCAGTTTAAGCATGGGTGAAAGAAAGGGGAAGATACAGAGCTATTAAAAACAAGAATAAAAATAATAGCCATAGTAAAATAGCCCAAGTAAAAAAATCCTAGTGCAACAAAATTTGTCAGATATAAAACATGTAAACATCTTTTCTTCGTCTTCTGTTTTCCCTAACAAGGTAAATAATATCTTTATTCTTGCAAGTAGAGCAATGACAGTAACCTTTCCACTTTGGTAATTGAATATATTAGGTAATTGAGCGCCTAAAATTTAAAGTCACCATATTTAGAACAGTTCATCCAGATCAAACCCACCTGAAACATAATCAAATTTAACTCTTATAAAAGTCAGTCTGTCAATTCAAAATATTCCCCATAAAGGAGAAAGACAAACCCTAACCAGGGGTACACTGAAATAAATGCAATTTAGCCATATCACAAGGGAAACCTTTAAGATGTTACTGAGAACTCATGATGCACCAGCTCTTTTCCAAGTTTGAGAGTTTTAGTCAAATTCTTTAATACTACACATATCCATATCTCCCAACAGAGAAAGCATCTCTGTTCTGAATTACATGGGCACAAAACCTATCCAGAAGTACTGAAGCAATTTCACCTGTATCACATAAGCCTTTCTCCACAGCCGAATGCAGTGCCATGATTACTGGAATGTTTCCTCCCCTCTCCCATGAATGTCAGACTTGAAATGCAGAAAGCTGTGAAAATACATCCAGGAAATAAGCCATGTGCAGCTGTACATGTTCAATACTTTCAGCTACAGGAGATGAGGAGAACAGCACCAGCCATTAGCAAAAATCTCAATTTTGTTCTCAGACACCACACACACCCCTCACCAAACTTTTTTAACAAACTCTCAGGTAATGGAACATATGTGCAAAGACTGTGCTCACTTACGCATAGTCTGCCTCAAAGAGCTGGAGATTGATTGCATTTTTTGGCTACAACATTTCCTCAAACAATAAGGCTATGGAATATAGATTTGAGAATATGCATAGGAGCATATTTTAATGTATTTTTTCCTGTCCAGGATAATTTTCTACTTAAAGAAATACTGGCATTCATGTTTGTGTACTATTATGTGTACAGGGACACATAAATGCTTATGCTTCACTCTAAAACCTTCTATTGCAGAAAGAAAAGTCAATTCTTTATCTCTTGTAGTATAAATGCAATAAATTTCTTGGTTACAGCCTGTCACTCAACTGCTTGGAAAAGCATAAGATTTTGTGCCAGTATATTTTGTTATTGAACTCTAACAACATATATTCTTTGTCTGATGTCTCCTAATAGCTCTGAAACTTTGGTTCCTTCTCTCCTATTTGCCTTATTATACCCTCATTTATTCAAAATTTCAACCTCTTCAATAAACAGTATTTTAAGAACTTTTGTTAAACAAAGTTTTTCTACATACAAGTGCTTCTGTAAATTAGTTCATACTGCCATAAGTAGTTGGAAAGTATGTTTTCATCAGCAGTTTTCCATCATTTGAAATCTAATAAGTCATTGAATTCAGGCTAAACAGAGGTCAGACAATGACTCATTGCTTTTGATCTGGGAAATGTTGCTTTTTGACATATTCTGTAATTGTTAACAGCTTTTTGACATAAGTGATCACGGTGTGAAGAATTGATGGCCATGTTTCTAGTGGTTTAGGATTCATTTGTCAATAGCCCACAGAGTTTCAATGAATACATTATCCAATGCTTTTTGTACTCAGTCCACAGTTCTGCAAAACAATGTTGCATTGCTTTTTTTCGTTGCATCTTTTATGTACTTTGTAATGTCTACTTATTTTCATTGCTTGTTATGAGGTGGTAGGGAGAGATTATAAAAGAGAGCTTAGAGCAGAGTACAGAGCTCCCAGTTCTGGGTAACTTTATTTTGAATCTCAGCAGATCTTAATCTGCAGAAAATCCCCAAATGACTCTGTAGATTGAAGTGTGTGGAAACATAGCATAACAGCAGGGTTAAAGTCCTTCTTAGTAGTTCTTAAAAAAGGAGAGCAGACTAAGCAAGATTGATTCCCCACTTTCACACTCTCTCTTCAAAATTAAAACTTGAGAGGTGTTCCACAAAGTTAAAGAATGGATTCTGTACTTGTTGCCTTTTATTCTGTAGCTTCAGGCTAAGTAAATTTCTCCATACATACTGGAACAATGAATCACAAACTTGGCCTACTTTCACACTTCTGCAAAGGGACAGTAGGTACAACATGCCTCACAGCTTAGATTCTCAGCAGAAATGAGTCAGTAGAATTATGTCTGGGTACCCTGTAAGTTAAGCTTATTTTATCTGCACTTACTCTATAGTCCTGAAATGGAAGTAGTGAAATAAAAGAAAGATAACCCTGACTTTTAAGGCTTTACCTCAACATAGCTGCCAATTTCCCAGATAACAACTGTTCTTTGAAAAATAGCAAATCAAAGACTACTTTCATGCCCACCTGTAGTCCTTGCAAGACCCTCAACATCAAACTTTCCGTGATAAAATACCTACTACTGTAATAACATCACAGCAAAACACCAAGAGACTGAACAGTTCTTGCATCTTAAGAATTGAATTTGGTAGATTATCACAGTGTCATATTAATTTGCTACATTTTTAAAGCTTAAAGCATCCTAATATGAATTGCTGCAGAAGAACAACCTTTAAATGACAGGGAGGTTTATACCTATAGAAGCAAGCTGTCCCCTCTGCCAGTGTACAAATTCCTTCCAGAAGGAAAGCACTCTACTTTTAAAATGTGTTTAATCCTGATTATGAGGGATTATCTTTTAGAAAACTATCATCTGAGACAACAAAGGAAGAAGTATAAAGAAGAAAAAAAAAAAAAAGAGCACGTCTGTTACTACTTGAAGATAGGAAAAATTTTTTTAGTTAAAATCATGACTGTTCATGTAAGATTTCTAGACAATTGGAAGGAGCAAATTTACCTATATGGAGAAAAATCTCCAGTATTATTTTTTATGCTTTATTTAACACAGCACTATATTTTTGCAGGTTTTTGCTTTAGCACTTCAAAAATTCACTCTATTGTGTCATTCTTTTAAATGCCATCATGAAAAGTTTAAGTGACAAAACACTCTCTTACTTTTCTCGGTGTGACCTCACAGGCTACAGTTCCAGACTTCCAGCTGTCCAGATCATTGAGTCATTAGATGTTACTCTGCAAGAGTACTTACTGCAAGAAGCCTTATAGTACCACGGGGTACCTTTTACTTATCCCTTTACATACTGTTTAGCACATCCTATCTTTTAACCACTTAAAAAAAAAAAAAAGAAAGAAAGAAAGAAAAGGGGATGCTTTCAGAGATTATATCAACAATTTTGTGAAAGTAAAGGCATGTTCAACTCAGGAGGCCTACACTAAATTCCAAGTTCATTGGGGGAGCTTACGCTGTGGTGACGACCTTGTGAATCTTCACGCTTCTTCTTCTTTCTTCGTGACCATGCTCCTTGCAAACTTACTTTCCCATCTTTCTTATTTCCAGCCACACTCCACCAGCTTCTGCTCAAATTTTCATCTACTGTTATCCTCTTGCTGTCCATCCCTGACTGGTGCCAGAGCATCACACTTTACCACTGGTTCTTGTCCTTCCTCTTTCCTGAACAGCTATGATTTTTTTCGTGTCTTTATGTTTTCCCCTCACACACCTGAGTCCTGCTCATTTGACTCAGCCTACTCTCCTTTCACACTCTATGACTAATGCTGACGCTTTGACATGTCTTGACCTCAGGGAACCAGAAAAAATACCTAAGTATTCTGGATTTTTATAGTTTTTTGAGAAATTTCCTATATTCTAGAACCATTTTTTTTTCTAGAAAAACGAACACACAAAACTCCACACACAATATATATAGGCTGCATATTTTTTTAAACTAAACAGAATACTGACACACGTGTTTCAAGGCTTTAAGAAACTAATTGGGTGCCAACTTCACTTTAAAAAATTTAGAGGTTGAGTTGTGAGAAAATTAAGATCTCATTGCATTGGCAGGTACTAACATCAGCAGAAAAATAATTCAATGCAACAGGACCACTGCTTCAGGGAAAATTCTTTTTTATCTAATCACTAATATAAAGTCACATTATCACAAATGTAAGTAGATATACTTAATTTGTCACCTGTTTTCTAGACAGAGTAGATCTAATCTTTAGCTTGAGGGTTTTTCACACTCCTTAGCTACCAATATTCCCAGTTTTCTTTCCTTCATGTATCTTCTTCATCTCACATACACTCAAAGTCCAAATTTATAAAGCCCTACCTTAAGCAGCTTTTGCAAAAGAAAAAAAAACATATACATGTAGATGTCAAACATATATAGATACAGACCCAAAACAACCAGGAAAGATCCCATTTTATCTTGGCATCTCTACATCAATGCACCCCCCACTGATTTTGTGAGGAGGACATGTTTATAACATTGCACACTATAAGAGGTAGGGCAACAGATGACCCTGAATGCAAATAAAATCTTTAGAAAGCTTCCCTTCCAGCTTCTCAAAAGACTCTACTTATCATGCGCAACTTAAACTACCATTACCCACAAACTTTGACCAAACTGGCATAACATTTTGACAAAAACAGCAAATTGTATACATAGCACAAGGATAGTTCTCTTTCCAAAAATTGTCAGTCACTGTTCTAAGCCAGTTTCTTTTTCCTCGGATGCTTGCTAATATATTTTTTCCCCATCTGAGACTCTAGAGCTGTTTCATCTAAACCTTCATTTTAAAAAAAAAAAAGTGAAACAACCAAGAAACCCAGAAACAACAAAAAAAAAAAAAAAAAAAAAGCCATATTCTTTTCAGTGATGTCCAGTGACAGGACCAGAGGCAATGGGCACAAATTGAAACACAGGAGATTCCATCTGAACATAAATAAACATTTTTTTTTACTGTGAGGGAGACTAAGCACTGGCATAGGTTGCCCAGAATGGGTGTGGAGTCTCCATCCTTGGAAATATTCAAAGTCATCTGGACACAGTCCTGGGCAGTGGGCAGCCTGATCTGGGTGACCCTGCCTGAGCAGGAGGGATCTACCAGACGACTTCCAGAGGTCCCTTCCAGCCTCCGCTATTCTGTGTTTGGTACTCTCCACAACATTATAAAAAATATTTCTGACTCATTTTAATAGTGCAAAAGTATGTTTTTATTATAAATGAATTTAGTCTCAAATTTGTGACAGAACAAATCTACCAGTACATCATTTCTATCAATGGCTTTATACTTGCTTCAGAGCTTTTCTACTCAGTGTATTTTCTTCTGCAGGTATACTGTGTACATGTACCCATGAATTAGGTACAGAGGTTAGGGATCCATTTTGTAGGCTACTAATCCTTAGTTCTTGTTTCATAACCCTTGTGAAAGGATACAAAGAATTACTTCCATAGGAAGATTAACATTAAAGGATATAGAAAACAAAATAAAAAAAGGTAAAAGAAAACCAACTCTAGCTGTCTAGCTGTTCTAGAATACAATTATGAAAATAATTCAGAGTTCTAAGAAAAAATGAAACAAATTAAATATAGTTAGGTTAGATAAACAACGAGCTTTAATGCAAACACAGAAAGAAAGTAGAATAGGATTCTAACTCCCTCTACTGGACTACATGTGTTGTACTAATAACACTGTAATCGTAAAGCATTTTCCTTTCTCGGATTCTTGGACAGCTTGGGCAGCTTCTTTTAATGAATTATTTTTCTTTTCCCTAAAAGAACACCTGTAAATAACTTTAAATGATAGTGTAACTCTTGGAAACATTTTTTTTCTGAAAGAAATCCTAAGATTGAAGGAAAGTCAAACAGCAAAAAGAGATTTTATGCAACTGTTCAAAGCTCACAGTGAAATTTTCTTATGAACTGTTCCAGAAATAGGTAAAACAAGTCATTAACTACTGTTTGTATTATTCTCCTTGTCCAACTTACACATTTTTGTCCCTTACATCTGTTAGATAAGCTGTACCAGAGACAAAAACTGAAAAATTTAGTAGAAGATGCAAGTCACCACTTCTTAAGAAGCAAATTCAGAGGACTGTTATATAACTGTCCATTGAATATATGTATTTCTGTACACTAGAATACTTCCAAAAAGTCAAAAACAACAAGAATAAAACTTCCATTATCTTATAATGTAAACACATCCTCATCAGCAACCTAGATCATAGCCTTTTCTTCTCCTTCCTCTCTCAGGAATGAAATAATAATTTTCCCTTGTGGGTGTATATTTTCCAACACAAATTCAATCTGACTGCAGCCTCCTTGAGGACACTTGCTTTAGGTGAAATCTTAATCCCTAAGCCACGGAAAATACATTATTGCTTTTCTTAACCTTAGGTTACTCTATGTTGTTAATTTAAGTAACTGCTGATACTGAAACTGCTTAGGGACAAACAGGCAACTGAGATCCAAATTAACATCTCAGGAGATAAAAATCTTAAAGGAGTCCTGTGATGCTGAGTCAACTTTAGCTCTATACTTAAATCCAGAATTGCTTTTTGAGGAAACTTCAAGACTACAGGATGATTAGCACAGAGCTATTAATGAAAAAAAAAGAAAGGTCCTAGTCCTTAGAAATTACTTGAAACTATAGAGGTTTTAGCTTTGAATAAGTGTCGAGGAAGCTTTAACTTTCAATAATGGAGAACTTGTTTCCATGGAGCCTCAATAGTTAAACAAGGAGATCACACACAACAGCAACTGAACACAAAAGACTTTAGAAAACACATTCTTCCCAAGTATACCATAGTGTCTTGCAAGTTATTTTCTCCCAACTTTACTGAGTTTCATTTCAAAACCAAAGAAGGAAAGAAGGAGCTAGTTCAAAATAATACATGATATAACCAATGCACCTCTCAGAGAAAACACTGGTATTCCAGCCCGTAGGGAACCAGAGAACACATTGTTGTGAATCAGAAACTTTTTCTTTTTAAACAAAATAGAGAGGTTTAAAATCATTATTACAAATGACCCACTCATTACCAGCATATGCAAGATAATGAAGGTGCGCCTTTAGCCCACCCAGACTTGAGTAGTGATATTTGCAAATACACTGCTGAAAAAAATGTATATGGTTATTAAATAAATATTAAAATTAACTCAAGAAATGTGAAATTTATTTTGATCCATTCACCGGCACACACTGGCATTGTTATTGTACTCTTCAGGAAGGGGAGAAAAAAGAAAGTGAGAGCAATAATTTGGAGACTTTGGTCCCCACTTCTTCACAGCTTCTCATCATGTTTTCCCATACATAAACATAAAATTATTTGTTTTAAAAGCAGTTTAGCAATGGGAGCTGGTGTTTTAAAGTAAATCAGTAATAAATGGCCTAAAAAAACCCAAAATCTTGTTCCACCATCTTGAAGATTATGAATGTGTGGATGTAATAATATTAGGGAAATTATTTCACATGTCACTGTCTTCATCTATACATATGGCTTGCCAACATGGCTTTGACATGTTCAGGATGTCTGATAAATACATACAGCAAAAAGAATGAACTTCATCCTGAGCAGTACCTGTAACACTTCAAAGAACTGAAAATACACACCACCACAGTTTTATGTTGTTATTAGAAGTTCTTTAACTATTCAGATATTGATTTACATTGGGGGGTGAAGAGGAAAAAAGGGAAGATGGGAAGAAAAAGAAGGGAGAGAGCTGCTAGGGGAGGACATAAAGGTCAAGCAGTATTGAGGTCTCTCACCTTCACTTTTTAGAATTCTTCACTGCTTCTTATCCTGGCTTCCTGCAGATAAAACAAAACATTTTTTAAATTTCCTAGGGGAAAATAATAGAGCATCTGTGTGTATTTATATAGACACACATACATGGAGAGAAAGGGAACATGTCTAGTTTTTTTCACTACACCTAATTACTGCTAATAATCTATTAATTTAAAACAGCTAAACTCCAGTTATACTCTATTGTTAATGAAAGTTTGGTAAAAAAAAAAACCGCTGCACTTTAGCTAAAGCATTTACAATCCACAATATTCCTCATATGCTAAATGAAAGTGACTGAGGATGGCAGAAAAACAGAACACCGTGTTATACCCAAAGTGCCTTTGGATAAGTATCTTCAAATACTACTAAATCATCAAGCTAGTTAAACAGGACCCAATAAGATCTTTCATCATGTGATGGAATTCTTCTCTGTGTCTGTGGACATATATCCATTTCTATCAAGCTTTTACACAAAACATAAATCCACTTTCTGAAGTGATAATGTGCAAATGTGCTATATAGGATTCAAAGTTTATGAACTCAAATGAACAGCAGGTCTGATTTTTAGAAATGCTACAGCAATGGACACTAATTCTACTACACTTTTAACAGCAACCAAGTAACTCTTCCATGCTTTCAAAAAAATATAAGCAATCACTGAGAATAAAATCTTCTCTTTCCTTCTCCAAGGTCACATCTCCTACAAATACGTTTGAAATGAACTGCATTGTTTGTTAATCAGCACTTTCCTTCCACTTAAATTTCTTTTTAAAAATAAGAAAATGTTTGAGCCTCTTATTCTCTGTCTTCCACTGTTTCCCATCAAAACCGTTTTCCATTAGAGGCTCCCAGGAGTATTCCCTGAATAAATTATAATTGTTAGACTATGAAGAAGGCATGTCTCTCAAATGGGGTCAGTAGGGATAAGTTTCAGACAGGGCTAGCTTGGTTGTTATTGTGGTGGTTCATGATTTATTAAATTCGTGTACGTTATTTCAGCTTGAAGACAGAAACTGCAATTAACTTATTCAACATGAATGCCAGACATAGCTTTACTAAGAAAAGAGAAAACTAGAACAATATTTGGAAGGGGTTTTTTTTCCAAGTGAAGTCATTTTACTAAAAAGTAATATCCAGAACAACTTATTGTTGATTAATTTCTTGATTTTTTCTTACATACAAACATGGGTAATTCCAAACTGCAGCAGGCATATCTTTCTAAACTTGAAAGAAAACAGAAGTGGCCCACTTTTCTGAAGTGACCTGTTCTGTCAGCTTGCAATCTTGTTTCAAGGTGAAGTCAGACGTCTGCCACAAACAAGCAACGTAAAAAAGGAGCTGTACCGTAATGGCATCTACATAAAAACTCTCAGTAGCTAATAGCACATTGCCCCTTTTGTCACCAGCAGAGCCATACATGAACAGATATGACATTTCTGTAGCTTAGAAGCCATTAAGGTTATTAATTGTTCAGAAAATGTCTTACAGGTTTAAACATGCATAGAGTACCGAGTAATGACGAAGTACAGCCTGGCAGATGTGGATTATATCTAACAGGAAATTATGTCTAACAGGAAACTCTCCAAGTGTTTTGAGACTTTTCTGTCATCTGCCTCACAAAATTCAAATCAGAGAGGAAATGGCACACAGATTTAAACAAAAAACAGAAACATATGGCAACAAATAAGGAAAAGTTATATTATTCATATTGAAATTCATATGTATTCTAGTAAATATGGCCCATTAACATGATGTCCATGTGGGTTTAGTTCATGTACAAGCATATGCTAACTTCTCTAGCTCCATAGCTTCCCTAAAACAATGCAACGTCAACTCGCTACCTCAACAGCACGCTCACACCACCTTGAGGCAGGAGACCTTTACCTCACTGGCAGTCTACCAAGCTAACTATGGATATTTATTCCAGAAAAGTTTCACCTGTTTCACTTGGGCTATATTATCAAATGGACAAAGTTGGTTGTTTGGTGGTTTTTGGCAGTTTGGGGTTTTTGCTGGGGGTGAGAAGTATTTGTTTCTTATTTCTTTTCTTTGTGAAACCACTGGGATTAAAAAGCAAGAGCTGAGGATGTGGAGTTAACCATTCCAAAATTAATTGCATCAAAACAGCATTAGAGACTTATGGTCTATTTTTACTTTCCAGGTTTTCCTATCAGAATCCTAGAACTGTGCAACTCCTGGAAACTCTGCCTGCTACAGAAATGTTTCTGAATGCCACCTCTCTGCCTTACATTTTGATCAAATGCATTGTACTCATTTAGTACATACAAGATCCTGAATCAAAGCTAATGGTTCTATTATAATAGCTAGTGGGGGGCTGAAAAAAGGAAAAAGAAAACCACAGAAGATAACAACCTTGAGTCTGGGGAGAAGCTCAGAACACTTTACTGACAATAAAAAGGAAATAATTTCATCATCTTTCTCTACTCATAAGAGGGCTGAAATTGTCATTACTTTTTCAGTAATAAAAGCAAAATTCAATCAAACATACCAGGTTCATTCCACAGACTGTTCATTTTACACTAAACCTGTACTATCCTGGTAAGCCTGCTGCCAACTGTATAGGACTAGTTGAAATAAATGTTTTGGTGGATTATTGAAGTTTTCAGAGGGCCCCACCTAAAACTACAGCTGACTTGGGTGCTCTATATAAATATTATACCTGCACAGAAAGGGATACTGTATACTTCAAACATTTTGTAGTATGCTGGTGGTCAGAAACCAGGGGCCTAAGGTTCATTCAAGGTTTTAGAATTTGGAATTGCAGATCAGGAAGAAAATTCAAGAATCTGGAACATTTCAATAGAGCTGGATTTGTACAACACTTCAGTCAGAAATCAGGAAATATTCTGCTGCCAGAACATTTGTATTTCTATATGAAAAATTAATCCCTAGACAGCTGGAGACACCTCATCATCTTTTATATGATTTGGTTTTTTGTTGTTTTTTTCACCAGTTTGAAGAATGGTCATGTCCTGGAAGTGCAAGGACTTTACACATGGCTCTAGATTACCTTGCTACACAGAAGCCAGAAACTCAAACACTATGGTGCCTACAACTAAGCCATTCAAGTTCTATTTTCTATCTAATGTGCACAGTGATTTTCCAAGGTCACAAAGAAAGTATGTAGAGCTGGGAATAGGATTCAGCTTGTCTTCAGTTTAAACCAAGAGGAAGCAGTACTCTTTTCCATGCAATACCTAACTAATTTACAAAACACTTATCTATAGGACATAGGATGCAAAAAACATAAGAAACCTGAAAGTTCAACAGATTCATGGATACAAGTGTGTAGGAGGTTATTATACACCACAGTTGGCCTTCTGCCATCGACTCAGGAAGTTCCTAATTCACTAACCACCAGAAAGAGCAAGGATATGCTAGCAGTAGGATCATTCAAAAAATACAATTTTTCTTCACAATTTCCGTAAGGATTTACTACTTGTCACTGACCTACACCAACATGAATGAAAGACTGTTTTTACTATATGGTTACCAGATTCACATGCAAGAGGAATGTAATGACTACATGGTGACAAGGGAAATCAAAGGCAGACAAATCTTGTAAGAATGACCATAATTACTACATAAATGTAATAACAATATACATGAAAGCTCTGCAAGTGTCAGCGTTGTACAAAGTTCAAAGAAACTGGTTTTCTTAAATGTCAACAGTTCTGTCTTGCAATGGCCTGTGCTATTATTCCTCATCTCAGCAGTAGTAAAAACACAGGAGCCAGTATAAGAAATAAGCATCGTCATGCCAGTATGCAAGACTGCCAGAGCTGGCATTTGCACTAGAAGAGCATCTGGTCCCGTTCCTATGAACCCTTTGAAATCTGGGCTCCCCGCAGCAGAACTGTGAGAAGCACAGCTACACGACTCATTGAAGTGTCTGATGTTTGTATGTCACAGCCTGTATTTTGTGTAAGAAGATGAAAGTAAAGGGAGTGGTGCTACAGCCAGGGCTTTAGGTATCCAGACCACGGGGCGTGCTTTGAAAAGCCTGGGCTGCTAGGGGCGGATGGCATACACCTAAACGAGAAGGGGAAGAGTGTGCTTGGACAAAGGCTTGCCAGACTTGTCCAGAGGGCTTTAAACTAGTGTTGCTGGGGGAGGGGGAGCACAGTTCAGCCCACTGCTGTCAGCATGGCGCCAGTGCCAGCACCGAGGGCCCAGAAGCTGAAGAAGGATCTCGGCTATGTGCAAATGAACTTAAACTGCAGTCCAAAAGAATTCCAGTTGCTCCAGCCAGCAAGTCGGCTTTGTTGGGGGCCCAGCTGAAGTGTCTCTGTACCAATGCACGCGGCATGGGAATAAACAGGAGATGCGTGCACACGAGCAGGGCTACAACCTTGCTGGCATCACGGAGACATGGTGGGACAACTCATATGACGGGAGCGTCAACATGGAGGGGTATATGCTTTTTAGAAAGGACAGGAAGGGGAGACGAGGAGGGGGTGTCACTCTCTATGTCAGCAACCGGCTGGAGTGCGTGGAGCTCTGCCTGGGGATGGAGGAGGAGCTGACAGAGAGCTTATGGGTCAAGATTAGAGGACAGGGACAGACAGGGGATGTTACGGTGGGGTCTGTTACAGGCCACCTGGCCAGGAAGACAGAGCGGATTGGGCGCTCTACAGCCAGATAGGAGCAGCCTCACAGTCACAAGCCCTGGTCCTCATGGGGGACTTCAACCACCCTGACATCTGTTGGAGAGACAACACGGTGGGGCACAGGCAGTCCAAGAGATTCCTGGAATGTGTGGACGATAACTTCCTCCTGCAGGCGATAGAAGAGCCGACAAGGAGGGGTGCCATGCTCGATCTTGTGCTCACCAACAGGGAGGGGCTGGTGGGGGATGTGAAACTGAAGGACAACCTTGGCTGCAGCGACCACGACACGGTGGAGTTCAAGATCCATGGGGCAGCGAGGAAACTACATGGCAAGCTCTCAGCCCTAGGCTTCAAGAAGACGGACTTCGGCCTCTTCAGGGATCTGATGGGTAAAGTGGGAAGAGGGGCCCAGGAAAGTTGGTCCACATTCAAGGAGCACCTCCTC
Source organism: Tetrax tetrax (assembly GCA_009806455.1). NCBI lineage: Eukaryota > Metazoa > Chordata > Aves > Otidiformes > Otididae > Tetrax > Tetrax tetrax. The sequence continues at coordinate 258,436 of WHYT01016330.1, read as the reverse complement.
CAAGCTCAGCAGAGGTGCATCCCGATGAAGAACAAGTCGGGCAAAAAGGCCAGGATGCCTGTGTGGATGAGCAAGGAGCTCCTGGACCAACTGAAAGTAAAGAAGAGGCTAGAAGGGGAGACAGGTAGCCTGGGAGGACTACAAAGAGGCTGTGCAAGTGGCCAGGGATTGGGTGAGGAAGGCTAAAGCCCTGACCGAATTGAATCTGGCCAGGGATATGAAAAGCAACAAGAAAAGCTTCTATAGGTATGTAGGGGACAAAAGAAAGTCCAAGGAGAATGTAGGCCCCCTCCAGAAGGAAATGGGTGTCGTGGTTACCCGGGACATGGAGAAGGCTGAGGTACTCAATGACTTTTTTGCCTCAGTCTTCACCAACAAGGGCTCTTGTCTCACCACCCAAGCTGTGGAAGGCACAAGCAGGGACTGCAAAGATGAAGAACCGCCCACTGTACTTGAAGAGCAGGTTCGGGAACATCTGAGGAACTTGAAGGTGCACGAGTCCATGGGACCTGATGAGATCCATCCGCACATTCTGAGGGAACTGGCGGATGAAGTTGCCAAGCCACTGGCCATTGTATTTGAGAAATCGTGGCGGTCTGGTGAGGTTCCCGATGACTGGAAGAGAGGGAACATAACACCCATTTTTAACAAGGGAAACAAGGAGGACCCGGGCAACTACAGGCCGGTCAGCCTCACCTCTGTGCCTGGCAAGGTCATGGAGCAGATTCTCCTGGAAACCATGCTAAGGCGCATGGAGAGCAAGGAGGTGGTTGGTGACAGCCAGCATGGCTTCACCAAGGGCAGATCGTGCCTGACCAATTTGGTGGCCTTCTGTGATGGGGTAACAGCATCGGTGGACAAGGGACGGGCAACGGACATCATCTACCTGGACTTGTGCAAGGCATTTGACACTGTCCCGCACGACATCCTTCTCTCTAAACTAGAGAGGCACGGGTTCGATGGATGGACCATTTGGTGGATAAGGAGTTGGCTGGGTGGCCGCACTCAGAGAGTGGTGGTCAACGGCTCAGTGTCCAAGTGGAGACCAGTCATTAGTGGCATCCCTCAGCGGTCCGTGTTGGCCCAGCCCTTTTCAACATCTTTGACAGTGACATGGACAGTGGGATAGAGTGCACCCTCAGCAAGTTTGGTGACGACACCAAGCTGTGTGGTGCTGTCGACACGCTGGAAGGGAGGGATGCCATCCAGAGGGATCTGGACAGGCTGGAGAGGTGGGCCCGTGCCAACCTCATGAAGTTCAACCAGGCCAAGTGCAAGGTCCCGCACCTGGGTCGTGGCAATCCCAGGCACAAATACAGGCTGGGCAGAGAATGGATGGAGAGCAGCCCTGAGGAAAAGGACTTGGGAGTGATGGTGGACAAGAGGCTCAACATGAGCCGGGAATGCACTCTTGCGGCCGGAAGGCCAACCGCATCCTGGGCTGCATCAAGAGGAGCATGGCCAGCAGGTCGAGGGAGGTGATTCTCCCCCTCTACTCTGCCCTGCTGAGACTCCACCTGGAGTACTGTGTCCATCTCTGGAGTCCCCAACATAAGAAGACATGGACCAGTTGGAGAAGGCCCAGAGGAGGGCCATGAAGATGATCAGAGGGCTGGAGCACCTCTCCTATGAGGACAGGCTAAGAGAGTTGGGGCTGTTCAGCCTGGAGAAGAGGAGGCTCCGGGGAGACCTGACCTGATAGCGGTCTTCAGTACCTCAAGGGGGCCTACAGGAAAGATGGGGAGAGGCTGTTCAGTAGGGCCTGTTGTGATAGGAGGAGGGGTAATGGTTTTAAAATAGAGGGAGGTAGATTTAGATTGGATATTAGGAAAAAAATTTTACAATGCAAATTGTGGAACACTGGCACAGGTTGCCCAAAGAGGCGGTGGATGCCCCATCCCTGGAAGTGTTCAAGGATAGACTATGAAGCTTGGCTCTGAACTTTCCAACTGAATACGAGCAACAGAAACTCATATGAAGTAAAGAAGATAAAACCTTGGCTGCACAGTAGAGATTAGAAAACAGTAATAAGGTAAAAAATAATAAAAAGAATGGTGTCATTGGTTTCCAGTCCAGTATTTACTTGAACTTCCAGATTAAATCCTTGCTAAACATGTTGGCAAGCTCAAAAAATAACATTCCTCTTTCATACTGTTATCACATAGAGTGAATATAAAAAAAAAAAACCCACCATATTTTCCCTATATGCTAATTTTTTTAAATATTCAGGATTATTTGATATGTGAAAATACTTTGGGTTGTATTTTTCACCCCAGAAGTGAAAGAGTAGAAAGATGTTTCCTTTAAAAATATAATGACTTTTAGAGAAATAATGAATTGTCTCTAGCACAGCCTGTTTTTCCTGTTAATAACACTGAGGCGTTAAGCTTTTCTGTTAAAACAGGACAAAGTTATTAGGTTCAAAACATTTTATAACAATGTGGTTTTTGTGTACTTCTGTCTTCAAAACATTTCACAGTTTTAATAAAGTAAACTTTTCTTTGAAAAGCTAGTTTTCCCTTTATTAAACTAATCCTGCATGTTCAACATAAAATGTTATTTTAGTAAGCAGATATGTTATGGTAGCTTCTCCATAAAAATAAGAAAGACCTATTTGTCTTGAGAAAAGATTAGCCTATAATTTAAGGAAAGATTGATTATTATTTTGTGGATAAAGCTTTCCGTAACAAGTATTTTCAGTTTTTATTTTTCTTTTAAAAATGTGGTGTTATTTAGAGAGAGATCTACAACAGAGAACTCACTTGCTTTGCAGAGTAAAAGTCCTCCTGGAAAGAAGGGAGTGGGGCTTTTTAAATATTAATCTTCATATTAATATGTATTTCTGCAAGGTTCAGAAATGAAATTTGAACAGCATCGCCCTTGTTGCTATGACACTCCACTGACGAATGTTGCAGGGGAAGAGGAGGCCAACTGAAGACAAATAAAATCCTTTTTGGTTGCAAAACTTGCTTTAAAGTACTTGCAAATATCTGAGCACAAACATCAACTTATAGCAAGCATTACTTAGGTCTGAAAGTGCCTTTCAAAGATGTGAATAAAACATTCACCTTTAAAAAGGTAAAGTTATCTGTTCAGTTAAGCACTACTACAAAATGCTAGATCTACACCTAAGACTACTTCATACTTATCTAGAGGACATGAGGGAAGCCTGGCATACTGGGAAGCAATGGAGCAGAAACACATGAAGAGCTTTCTTCTTTGATACAAGCAGTTGAGCTGGAGATGCTCCTTCTACCAGTAAACAACAGAGATGCTAGTCCAGACATAAGAGAAACTTCCAGTTTGAGTCAATCAAGCTAATTGCATTTTTCCTACCTTCACTTACCAAGGTAGTTTTAGGTGTCTTATTCTCCCCTTTTATGGTCGAGAGCTGCCTCCCAGCATAGCTACACGGTGCTAAGCCACTGATGTCCGTTCATGAAGCGAGTGTATGATCTGCACGGTGCTGTAAAGTGCTGAGCTTTCAAGTAAGGCACTCTAGATTTCTACATTTATTGCTTATTTAGCCTTTGTATTTCTTAGCAGAAAGTGGCACTAATAAGCAAAAAGTGTAGCATCACTAGTAAAACCACGCAAAGATGTTTTCTTTCCTCAATTAATGCAAATATTTTTGTTGTGCATAGGTGTATGAAATTCAATACTGTTCTTTGATCACCAAGTTTAGCAAGCTTCAGATTATGACCATTATCCTTGGAAGAACATGATCCAATTGCAAAATTATATAAAGTATTTGTCAGTAACTGTTGCTTAAAAAGTACTAGCATTAAAAAGGTCTTTGTGTAGGTGGGAAAGAAAAAAATAAGACTCAAAAATCAGCTAGGTTTGATCTTTACTAGCACTGGAACTGAATAACAAATATTTGATGTTTGGCTTTTCCCACTATACTATTCTTCCTATGACATTGATTAGGTCAAAGATAATTTTATCAAGACACATTGTTTTAGTAAACCCTCAATCTATTTCAGCCTCACAAAATAGAGAAATAATATTTTACGTTTGAGTAAATAAAAAGTGATTGATTGTCAGCAAGACGATCACAGACCATATTCAGGTCTGCTCACTGAAAATGAAGCAATATTTACTTCCACTGCTCTATAACGTGGCCTGATGTAACCTGAGTTCTGCTTCTGTAAGTCACTGCATAATTTCTGCAAGATTAAACCCTATTTTATTCTTTTTGGCATATTTTATACTTTGAGTATGCAAAAAAATATTCTACAGCATTAAGAATTATACAAAATAACATTACTTGCCCATTTATTTTTCTCTATATAACATCTGTAATCAGAAACAGCTTGTCATGCTTTTTTTCACTCTGAAATATTTCCCAGTATCTCTTTTGCATCACGAACTAGAAATACATAGAAATACATTGAAATATTTCTATATATTGAGCATGAAGAAAAAACTAACATTGATAAATCCTGAAAACATTGTATCTTATGTTTAAAAATAAGAAAAAATATTAACAGAGTCAACCATTCATACACTAAAGAAAGTCAGTATTTGCAACACCCACTAGCACTATAATTTTTAAAAGTTTACCAGTTGGAACTAACAATCATCTTCCAGAAAACACACACAAAACAAGTTTGCTTACCCAAACAGCAATTCTAATGTTTCAGGAACACACAGCTACAGTTTCTATCTACAAAAAAAAAAAAAAAAGAGGTAAATTAGAAGGATAAATACAACTAGACAGCTGGCAATAGGTAGGAATATTTCCAGCATGATATAGTAGTATTTGGTTCTTTTTGTTCCAGCAGTATCAAGGCAGAACGGAGTCAACAGCAAATAAAGTATATTCACAACTTTCCACTACAACTAAAACATTATTAAGTTCATGTCTTAGGATAACTCTAAGTTTATAATCCACCAAACTGAAATCAGTTCTCACACCAGAAAACTTGTATTATATATACTACCAAGGTTTTCCTAAATATTTGTTAATGAAAAACCTTGAAGGTAAGGAATAAGAATAAAGAAATCCTCCTTAAAATTTGTGGATGAAGCTGTAACCGCAGATCAGAAAGAGATAGTGGGCCTATGAGCAGCAAGAAACAGTGAAAGTGTCAGAATTTTGGTGTCAAGAACAGATGGAGCCTGCAGCCATCTGCAAAATACAGAACAGAATCCTACTCAAAGATGGTAAACAAAAGCTTCCAACTCTCATCATGGACCATTGACCAGTGAAAAGAAATTAAGAAGGTCAAAAAGTTACTGAGTTTGTAATATTTGGGGAGAAAAATATTTTCTGTCACCAACTGAAGGAATTATAAAGTCTAGGGAAAAAAAGGGGGGGGGGGTGTCTTTGTATTCACTTTGAATGTTGCTTGAAGTATGTTCTTTTAAAATTGCTTCTATTTTCTCCAAATATAAATACTGAAATATTAAAAAATAAGAAAACAGTAGTAGACCATTTGAAGAAATTAAGAGAAGAGGAAAGCAAAAAAAAAGAAAAATATCCCCAAGCGAGTTAGACTAGACTATTAAAAAAAAAAGCGTGCTAACAATCCAATCAAAACTTGAAGCTCTCTTTGCAAGATCTTTTATTTTTTCTTTCAAGATACTGACAGAAACATGTCTCATGATAGAAGTCTTTGTTTTAAATGAATTATTTTTATGCGTTAGGAAGATACACCAAGCTGTCTATCTTGATGGGCTTTGATCCCTACTGAATCAGGCAAGTTGCCCTATTAAATTCAAAGATTTTCAAATGCTCTTGTAAATTAGAGATGTACTTCAATACTTCCAGCAGTAAGGGAATAATTTTTTGCTGCATCTTCTTTCTACAGAAATAACACGTTTTCTGTAGGAAAGATAGATATTTGGGTGATGTTATTTGGGTAGTTATTATCCGACCTTCCTGTCACATAGGAAATGAAACAACACTGGTCTTTCCTTTTTCAGAGAAACGTGATAATCCTTACAAAATCTTTTCCAGTAATGCTAATATGAATAATGCCAAAGGTACTAAAAATCTATATTAATTAAATAAATAAATAAAAAGCAGAACTTTAGTTACTGTATTGGTGTCACCATAGAATCATGGCATTGTGATTTATATAACTACAAAATAACACCATTTTGTGAAAACATTCCTAAATAAAAGTTTTACAAGTAGATTAGTCAGTAATTTATGATAGATTTTTCCCACTTACTATCATTTGCTTTTATTTAAAGGGTATTTGCTTGCTGCAAGCATGAATGAGGTAATAGCAAAGACTGATATTTCCAGTCACAACTTCAAAAAATAATGATCTTTAATTCTTTATTTTGACTTATCTGGAAGAGCACATGAGTCCTTTAAGAATTAAGAAAAAAGTTGATCTTATAGAGGGAAAAGAGTAGGCATCCATTGAAAGAAGAAGGCTTAAGGCTTGACGGAGGACTTAGGGTAGAGAAGCCTATGAGAGAAGACCTGTTCTTTTAAGGTATCAGAGTTTTGGATGTTAGTCTTCACTTCTGTTCTTGACCCATAACTAGCCAAAGACACTGTTTATACTCATCCCAGAGAATTAAAAAAGACTTATTTGAATTTTTCCCTCCTTCTGTTTGTCAAAGATTGTGCATCAGTTTGTTTACCAAGCTTTCAGGCAAAGAGACAAGTGCATGTGATCCACAGGAAAAACACTGTTCACCCAACCTGTTCAGCTAATACACTGGCAAAGCATAATACTCATAATTATCATCCTCATAAATTCAGCTATCTATAAATACAAATGTTATCTTTTAAGGCTATGCTTGTTAATACAATGAATGGGTGTCTTTAAGGTCTTTAGTTGCTTGACTGCTGCCAATGGTTACAAGAGAGTACTTGACTGATCTTTCACTTTCCACAACTAATGTTCTCATCTTGCATTTTAGAATCCTTACATAGATCTTATATTATTACTACTGGAGACATTAATATTAATATATTAATACTGTCTTTTTTGCAGCAATTTCAAGGCCAGATTTTTAGGTCTTTCTCAATTTACATGATCTAGATAGTTGAACATTTTCCCTCCTACAAATACTTAGGCAAGTTTTGCCTTTGTCTTTCCTTCTATTCATTCCTGATATATTCAAAGACAATATACAAGTCCTTTCCATGAACAAACAAGCAATTATTTAGGCAACATTCTATTACCCCAAATTTTCAGATGATTTTGTTCATGTACACAGCTCCCCATTTGCTTCCTGAAAATACATTGGACCTTTAGAACAAAATATTCTGCTTACATATATGATACTTTTGAGTTCTCATATCTTTCTTAATTTACTTTTGCTTTGGTAAAGCTTGGAGTTCTCAAAAGTCCTAAAACTCATCAATGGTGCTGCTAGTTCTCTTCAAGACGTATTTTAGATGATGAATCATCTCTGTCCTATAAACACCATCCAAAAACATTCAGGTAATAGTTAGGTGTGACATAAACACATTTACTTTTACTCAAAAACAATTAATAAACCTTAAATATTGTGATGATTCATCCAACCACTGTCTTGCATTCTCATGAAAGGCATATTTGAAGTAAAGGACAATTACAGTGCTTCTTGCATGTATCTGTATATTTCTAGGGATATCTATGTCTAAGATGAAACAATGCCCATGGTCAGGCATCAAGTTCAGATCAATCAACAAGACTGTGAAGTCCTGGTATTGATCTGGGACACGTCTGAAAGAGAACAACATCCTGCTATACATTTCTGCGTTCACAGCTGTAGTAGCATCACAAGATGGAGTACTGTCTAGGCTGCAGTAAACATGCAGACTGTTATACAAAACAGCATAAAAAAAACATCTTAGACTTCCCTTGACTGCACACTGGAAGCTAAACATTCCCATAGTAATCGCAAGACTTACAAGGGTTATAGTGGCTATCAACGCATAGGCTTTTAGTAGAGTTTTCTGAAAATATTGTCTAACTTGCAGAAGGGATTTGAATGTCTGCCTTTACCCCAGGCAAATATCCTGACCACTGAGCTGTTAGAAATCGGAATGAAAAAGATCATCACTGTCTTCTCCAAGTTTCTCTTTTACAGGGCATTAAGAGCATTCAAATCTTCTAGAGAATCAGATCTGAAAAAGTGAAGTACTAAATATCTCCAAGATCAAAAACAATTCCTTTTCTTTCCCTTTGGTGTTTCAGCCTAAATTTAAAGATGGTTTCTCAATAACTAATTTGCCGGAGTCATCATCTGGTATTACTTTAGGCTGATTTAAATGGAATTACCATGCAGAATGCCAGAAAAAGCCTATTTATTCCATCTTACTCCTAGAGAATTCAGAGTCTGAATTACATCTGATAAAATCATGAAACATCAAGAGCAGAGTATGGCAAAGGGTCTGGACACAGCAGAGAAGCGTACAAACTGAAGAAAATAGAGTGTGTTTCAATATCCACATGTTTTAATCCCCAGAGCAAAGAAAGGGGGAAAAAAGAGAGAGAGAAGCAAAGAAAGATTACATAAAGATTATTAAAAAAAAAAAAACAACAAACAAGTCGAAGAGTGGAAAGTTACATCAAGGTATGGTGAGGAAAGTTTGAACTTTACTGGCAGAATCATGGTTTATACAAGGTCAAGCAAGGTCAACTATGTTCTTAAAAATCGGGCTTTGTCCTACTCCTGTAATTAATCTGGTTCTCAGGTGTTATAAACTGATATTTTAGAAGACTATTTTTATCTAGCATAAGCTTGCGTTTTCTTATTATTTCCCTGATCTAGATCAGAAAGCAGGTATATAAAATCTGCTTAGTCTTTATCCAAAAAACAGAATCCAGAGACTTAAGGCTTTGCTTTTATTTGAACCTTACCCAAACATAATTATATTGTTTTCCGAGAAATATTAAATTTTGTCTCTATTAAATAGTTATGCTAAGGAAACTATTCAGTTCTCCAACTGCAAGTAAACTAAAGCTAGAATAAATCATAAGTTTTATACATTTCAGAAACAACTAAAAGAGTCAAGCATCAAATAAAGACTGCAGCTGCTCTGGGGGGAAAAAAATGAATTTAAGGAAATAGATTTACTTTTTAATAAAGCCAAAGACAGATTTTTGAGTTCTACTCTTACACAATAGGCATTGCAAAATGTTATCTGTATACAGACTTAAAAAATAAGGCAGAAGATGCATCAGAACCTAAATTGACATACTTTGTTGGTGGTAAGGACAACAGTAAACTGTTTTATCACTGAGAGCAGCCAGCACTATATATGGTTGTGACATGCTCACATGCACTTAGGCTTTTTCGTATTCAGACACTGCATATCTGTCTTTTGAAGTAGACTATTCAATTCATCATCCAACTCCACATTCACAGTTTTAAAGATACTTCAGGCAAAGGATGTTCTTTCAGTTGATCTATTTATTGTTGCAGCACCAGTTCATTTTCTACGCATAATCCATTACTTAGGGCCAAGAGAACAATACAAATAATAAAAAAAAAAGTACAACATTCTCCCAGATCCTCATAAACCTATCCAGCTGCATTACAAGCAGCTTTTACATAGCTCAGAGACAACCCTAAATTTGTCAGTGTCTTAATACCTACTGCACGTCTTTAACCAGCTTATTCCAAAAACTGAGCAAGAAGAATGCATTCTCTAATATTACTAAGCAATATCCACAGAGGACCTGCAGAGCTCACAATTATTTTATGTAGATGGGTGGTTTAGATAATATTTTGAGCACAGTTACCATCTTTCTTTTGATGTCCAGGCGTGATAGTTGCATAAGACCATTACTTTAGGCTACCCAACAAGTAATCTGTATATGCAAATACCACAGACTTTCATTACAGAAAAAAAGAAGCAGAGGTTAACACAAATTTCCAGACTTTCTCCGATTTCTAGCTTACATTAAAAAGAAGATATGCATGCACCTGTATTCACACACATATATGCATAGACAAATCATACTGGGATCCCAAAAACTTGCCTGTTGGGTTCTCAAAGTCATCTTTTCAGTTAATGTACTTATACGTCTATCATTAAAATGGTCCTGCAATAATTTTATCCACTGCAATTGCTCAAAGACAGAAGCAAGTACTCAAGAAGTTTCCAGACTTTCACAGGAAAGCATAACATATAAAAATTAATCAAAAGTACAATTTAGAGTTGTGCAATAAAATAATTTTTTATTATTATTAAGCCACACATGTGGTCAAACCTGCTTTAGCTAAAGTTTCAGGTTTTCAGAAATGTAGCAACACAAGCTGTCCAAATCTAGCCTCATTCTTTTATTACAGTGAACTAGGCATGATAGAAGTGTGGCTTGACTACCCAGAGGAATTGCCATTTTTAAAACTAGTGCTAACAAATTATTTATGGATTACATTTTTTGTAATTTTATTTTTCCCATTTAAAGCTACAAAGAGAAGCACCAATGCAGGCAATTCACATATTCAGTGAAAACGTAAGTGCAGGACGAGGTTACTGTATGTGAGTTATGCCACTGAAGTGAGCTGCTGGAGAATTAACCTGTACAACACACAGGAAAAAACACCTTAGTACTATTTTACCTATAGCATTAGGATCTGTGACTCATTTCCACCACTGCCACCAAGTGGTATTTATGATCCTGATGGGTACAAGCGTAGGCAGTTTAGCAGTACAGTAGCTCCTCTCTGGATTAGGTTAGCCAAGATGCTCCAACTCAGATGCTAGTCACCACAGAGGACTTCACAACAGAAACATAAGTCAAGAGGCACAAACTAATGATTAAAACAGGTATCTTGGTTCAGAAGTCAAAGCCCAAATAAATAAACAGTAGTTCTTTTCTAACAAACCTCCCAGGGTCTGACTGCAGATAGGAATGACAGGTGAGAGATCCAGCTCTTCAATTCTGCGCATCTCAATTTCCCCATTTTTAGAAAAAAAAAAAAGACTGCAGGTAAGAAAGTAAGTATACTGCTATTATTTAGATATTTAGTTACCGATCTAAAAATAAGGGAGGGGGATGAAATGAACTGACTCTGTAAGAAGCTTTCATATGAATCCAGATGTTCTACTTGTGAAGTTCCAATATAGTGGTTAAGGTGAAGTGTGATTTTTTTCTTACGAGCCAACAATTTCTACAAGTAGTCCCTTCACCTATGAGTTTTGCTTATTGTCCAATAAGCTACAGTTACAAGTTTATGCCAGGTTGTCCCTCCCACAAAAGCACGACCTAAATAACACTGTAGCAGCCTTCCAGGAAACAAGAAGTAGGCTGACTTCATTGTTGATTTTTGCACCCGTTCATATGAGTGTAAGAATTCATGCTTACTGGCACATTTTGCCACTGACGTGTTTATTCTACTTTAGGAAGAAAGAATAAGATATGAAACGTGACAATATAATATTTCTCAATATTACAGTACTCACTATTAAGAGTTACTGAAAACCAAACAAACATAGCTTGCACGGGAAAAAAAAGTACTTTGTGCTTTTTTGTCTAATTCCTGTTCAGTCTTTACTGTCAGCTCTCAGTTTCAACCATAGTCAGCTAATACTACCCAATTTCCTGAACCTATGTGAGGAAGTATCTTTATTCTGTCTGCAGCATATCTGTTATATTTCCTTGTTCTCACAGAAACATGAGATAACAGAGTGACAAGGCATGTCTTCTTTTTATTTTTTTTAATATAACCATAAAATGGTTGTTCGTCATTGTGTTAATTCCCAGCATGGGAAGGGTCTCATGAAAGGTCCAATGCAGCACCCTGTTGAGTCCAGTTCAGTCTTTTTCATTAAAGCTTTGTAAGTTTCAACTCACATCATTCAAAGGGCTTTAATCTTTTATTTCTACTGATAAAAGTCAAATATAAATACAATTACATTCTTCAAAGAGTTCAAGTTTACAGTTTACATCAAAAAAATATTCGAATACAATTGCAAAACATTCAACAAAACCTCATGATTTTGAGGACATCAACAAATCACCTTCCTATGATTAGACAGTTCTAAGATTTAGAAATCTTAAACATCTGATACCACAAGGAATTAATTTTCCAGTGGGGGATAATGTGCTCTTCCATGAACTATGTGGCAATGTTGAACAGTGCATGAAATTGAAAATGGGCTACAACTTACAAATCAAAAGCAGTGATAAACCTTGCTCTCTAGCAACCCTATAATCAGTTTCTCAGAGCTGCCTCATAATCAGATGGTCTTCCTCATGTCAGCGCTTTGGAACACTTAAGATTATTCATCAAGTATTGTAGTTTTATTGACAGCATTCAACAAAATGTTTCACCTACTTCTGAAGCTTTGGTTCTGCACTTCTTGCCTATATATTCTGCCTGTCAAGATCTGAACAAAACCTACAAGGTAGACCTATGCAAACCCAGCACTTATGGCATGAAATTCGGAACTATCAATCAATCTTTTTTTCTTTAGAGCAAACACTACTTTTTATTACAGTTGCATCAGTTTTCAAGGGCTATTTTCCAGCAACAGAAATTCACGAGCAATTACAATTTTTCATACTATATCATCTCATTACTTCCTTTAAAATGTAGCTCACAGTAATAAGAGGAACAGTAACAAATCATAGGAAAAGAAAATGAGTAGGACCTTGGAAAAAAGTATAGAGCACTTAGGAGTTTTTTTTTTTCTAAACATTTTATCATTGCTTGCTTTTTAAGGAAATTGTTATGCCAGGAGATGCTTGCATTAGAGATATCAAGAGATCCACAGAATCACAAGATTGAGTGAATTCAGCTTCAGAAGGAAGACAGTGGAATTCATAATTTTCACATCTGGCAATGTAAAAGTAAGAGATAGGCAAAGGACTGAGGAATGTCAGCAGACAAATCTCACCAAAGTCCTGTGAACACCATGCATAATGCTGGAGGGGGCGGGGGGGAAGCAAATATCTTTCTTTTTCATGTTTTCATACAGAGTCTTTCCCATAATCTCCATTCTCCTTTTCTGTCAAACCATGCTTATCATCAGAGTCATTGCACATGGACCTCATTCAGTCAGACTATTACTACTTCCAGCTTGTCAGAAAACCTGTAGAGTGCACAAAACTGAACACCCAGGATCAAGGGAAGCTCTCAGGCAAGTAGAAAAATGTCTTCAAACATTTCAGGTAGACACATTTCAAGCCTGAAGATTTAGTCTGAACTCTTGGCACTTGATAGCAAACACAGTACATGCCCCCTATCTGCTACACAAATTTCTCTCCTTATCTCACTTTCTTGTGTCCTAAATATAAATAAATAAGCAGGGAAATTATATAAGCAACGAAAAATAAATAAGCAACGAAAAGGGAGTCTTCCTTTCAAGTAAAAAACAAAGCAAAAAGAAAAGCCACATTCTTTGCATATTCACTGTACTGTATTATGCAACATGCATTAGCTCTCCAGGTTGTACTTAGACTTTTTTTACCAGCACCAGCAATATTCACTGCTCTCAAATTGAAATGAAAAAAAAAAAAAAGTGCAAAGAGACTAATACATAGCATGGCCAGCAGAGACTTCAA
>WHYT01016330.1:182902-223595 GCA_009806455.1 Tetrax tetrax | reverse complement strand
AGACCAGTAGCACTGCTTTTCAGTATATATGCACACAGACATCCCAGAAAGAAATCTGAAACTAACCATGTACAAGGGGAAACAATCCTAGCACCCATTGCTAATATTATCAGGGTTAGTATTTACACAATACATAAAAAAAATCATTATGAATCTAATACAATGGCAATGTATATAATGGTGTATAGTATGGGCAATTTAGAAGACTGTTACAGCAGAAAGTGCCCTGAAGGACAAAGCCTACTAATTAAGGTGCAAAATAGAAATGGAAATCAAGACACTTTAATGAGGAAGAAAAGAAAGGACCTAGTCCCTACATTGCTATGTAGGGTCCCAGTATGCAGTCACAGAGAAGACAGATTAAGTGTAGATGAGTGAGCAAGAAAGTAGTTTTCCTAGTTCTGGCCATGTGGTGCTGGAAGAGCTCTTGTAGATGCTAATTAATTATCCGTAATAACTACCTGAGGTGGTACAACAGACAAAGGTGATTTTTTTAGTATGTGCATCCTGGGTTTTGTTATTTTTTCTCTTTGCATAACATTCTTTTTTATTATTGCAAATACAAGGGGTTTTTTTTTAAAAAAAAAAAAAAACAAACAGCATACTCCTTAACTCTTTATCTCATTATACAACTCTGGCAGTCAGTATCTTTACATACACCCTCGTATTATTCCTCCAGGTATCCAGAGACTGGCAGGCTCCTGCCAACTGCATGAACTGACCTAAGAATTGGTAACACAGGTGTCTTTGAGGGTCGTGCTAGCCCAAGGGCAAGGTAATTCCAGTTGTGGACAGAAGGTCCAGTGGGAATACTCAGGTCAGAGTAGAAGCTGCAGAAACCAGAGGAATCGCTGACTGCAAACAGGGCATGTCACTCTCTTTCTTCAGAACTCATAAAATCTTTAGAGCTTGTAGCACTACCAGAATAAACTCATAATGCCTAAGCTCAGCAAGAATTCTTAATGAGAAAATATAGTGTACAAGGAGTTATTGTATAGATTATAATCTCTTAGCAGTTAAAGATCAAAATTCCTTCCTCTCATTCTTTTTAGCATATAAGTGGCAGGGGAACACTCCTGCTTTGTTCTTTCCCTGATATTCCAGGTCCAATTTACCTACCCTTAACATACATCAAGAGGAGCGTGGCCAGCAGATCGAGAGAGGTGATTCTCCCCCTCTACTCTGCCCTGGTGAGACCCCACCTGGAGTACTGCGTCCAGTTCTGGAGCCCCCAACAGAAGAAGGACATGGACCAGTTGGAGAGGGTCCAGAGGAGGGCCACGAAGATGATAAGAGGGCTGGAGCACCTCTCCTATGAGGACAAGCTGAGAGAGTTGTTCTGTTCAGCCTGGAGAAGAGGAGGCTCTGGGGAGACCTGATAGAGGTCTTCCAATACCTCCAGGGGGCCTACAGGAAAGATGGGGACAGACTGTTCAGTAGGGCCTGTTGTGATAGGACGAAGGGTAATGGGTTTAAATTAGAAGGAGGTAGGTTTAGATTAGATATTAGAAAAAAATTTTTTACAATGAGAGTTGTAGAGCACTGGCACAGGTTGCCCAGAGAGGTGGTGGATGCCCCATCCCTGGAAACGTTCAAGGCCAGGCTGGATGAGGCCCTGAGCAACCTGATCTAGTCAGGGATGTCCCTGCTTCTTGCAGGGGGGTTGGACTAGATGACCTTTGAAGGTCCCTTCCAACTCTAACCATTCTATGATTTTTTACTTTTGGCTAACAAGTATCAATCTAGATCAATTACACAAAAGTCTACAAGTGTTTTGTCATTTACAATTTTGTAAAATGTTTAAAGCCTTTGAAGAAATATATATCTCAATGAACCACTTGATTTTTAAGTCTATTCAGCGATAATTTCCTCATTTCAAAAAAGATTTGCCTGGATTTATGGTAATAACACTTAATCCAAGTTGAGGCACTATAGATTCATAGAAATCCCGATGTGCAACTGAAGTAATTTCCTTTCTACACACCAATGCTTGGTTCAAGATGCCCACAAATTGGTTGGATAACCTTCCCAATGCAACAAAAAAAAAGTCAGGATGTGGGAACTGAGTATGACTATTCCCCTCAATGCTCTAAATCACTTCTGGGCAAAGTTCTTTACTGTGTCTTATAAACTAGAAACTTGCTACGACTGTGAGGACTGTGGTCCCAATGATTGTGGCACCATTTTACTTTCAGCATCATATACTGCAGATAAATATAATTCACAAGATAGAAATAGTGACAGGTCAAATACAGAGCAAATTAAAAGTCGAAATGAAAAATGAAAATCTAGTACAAATCTGAAAAGAAGGGACTGTGCAACCAACATGACAGAGAAGAGATTATGAAAAACAGTATTTTCTGCACTCTACTGGATGAAATGCTTGTGAACATGAGAATGATATCTCATCAAATTTTCAGAAGCCACAAACAACTTTTACTCCTAAAGAAAGAAATGAAGTCTTAAGAAAAGAGAGATATCTCAGAAGTATCTATTTCCTATGTTACCACTATCTGCTAACATGCTGGCAACAGACGAATCAACTTTGCAAGTGCAAGAGGATCATATGCTGTGTGCTACTCCCATTCCGTGAACCCTCAAATGGACCAATTTGGAGCAAATATTCACATCATTAACTATTTTCCTAAAGACAATGTAAGCCAGCAAATACATTCACCATTCAGGAAAAGAAAAATAAGATGTCTTCATTACATTTCACATAACATCCCTTTCCATAGGGGAGGTTACATTTCCAGAAACTAAAACACAGAAACACAATAAATCCAACCAAAATAGAGGCTGCTCACTCACTGTCTTTCTGAGCCAGAGGAAAAAAAGACATATTCTTCCAGTAATGGAACTTCTTCCATGAGCCTGTGCTGTTCCTAGATCATCTGTGTGATACACCATGACATTCACACGCTAGAATACATTTAACTTTTGGCAGTTCTTAAGAGCAAGCAGCATTGTAACTTTTATGAAAGTGTTTTATTATCTCAGCAGAAAGTGTCAAACAATTGTTGTAGCTCTAGGCTATTAGAAAATCTCTAACAACACACAGACGTTTCTGCAGTTCTTGCATATACTTTATAAGTTAGATTTTGCCAATACCAAAGCATAAGCATGTAAGCCCTTCAAAGATGTTTTAGTAAGGAGTCAGAACACAATCTTTAAAACCTTTGCTTTTTAACAAACTTTTTTAAAAAATTACTTTGTATACTAATAGAATCACAGGTTTATCATTCAATAAGTATACAAAAACATCTGTATGTTATGCTCTTTCCAAGCCTACAATATACCAGAAAACCAATAACATGACATCTGAGTTTGGACTTAATTTATTTTTAGATATATAAATATCCAGATTTATTAGATGGGTAAAAAAAAGCATCTGATGATACATGTATGGAGTGTTATAGTACCAAATGACATATATTTTAATTTAAGACCAAATGTAATTACTTCAGCACTATCTAAAAAACGTTACTATACTGTATTTCTTTACTCACTACAAAAATGATGTTAAAGATCATAGAGATCAAAAAGAGGAGCTATTTCCATCATATATATGTAAGCATATGCGTGGCTAGTTCCCTTAAGCTCTGTCTTAAGTCTACTGTCAAAGTGAAATATGTTCTTCTAACAGATCACAGAATCATACAATCATAGAGCAGTTCAGGTTGGAAAGCACCTTCAAAGGTCATCTAATCCAACTCCCCTCCAAGGAGCAGGGACATCTCCAACCAGATCAGGTTGCTCAAAGCCCCATCCAACCTGGCCTTGAATGTTTCCAGGGATGGAGCATCTACCACCTCTCTGGGCAATCTGTTCCAGGGTTCCACTACATTCATTGTAAAAAATGTTTTCATTATGTCCAGTCTGAATCTATCTCCTTCTATTTTAAAACTGTTACCCATTGCCCTGTCACAACAGGCCCTGCTAAAGAGTTTCTCCTCATCTTTATTGTAGTCTCCTTTAAGTACTGGAAGGCTGCTATAAGATCTCCCCAGAGCCTTCTCTTCTCCATGCTGAAGAGAAGAGCCCCAACTCTTTCAGCCTTTCTTCATTAGAGAGGTGCTCCAGTCTTTTCATCACCTTTGTGGCCCTCCTCTGGACTCGCTCCAACAAGTCTATGTGCTTGATGATTCAGAGTGGCTATATTAGATTCTCCAATTCATTCTTTCACTGACAATAGAAGAACCCTATGGAGACTGGACTTCTAACTTAATCTCTAAAGTTTCAAATTTAACATTAGATAAGACAAATATCTCATTGTCCTACTTCAAAAATGAAATCAGAATGTAATTTTTACCACAGAATCTCACATTACTTTTTCGAACACATTTCAATTTCAAGGAATAATGAAGGCCAGAGCAGCAATAAAAATGTATTTCGTTCACTCCACCTCAGAATAAAATAGCCATTCCAGTGGTTCTGTTGTATGCATAGAAATAATTTGGAGTGATGAGATCGCATAAATAAATCATATAATCAGAGAATAATTTAGGCTGAACAGGACCTTCAGTCATCAGCTGGTCCCACTTCTATTCAAAGCTGGAGCAAGTTAGACTGTTCAGGACCATGTCAAATCAAGTTTTGACTACCAAGGTTGGATAGTCAAGCCTCCTTGGGCTAATATTCCAAAGCTTTTTCATCATGAGGATGATCAAAATTTCCATATAACTAATTAGAATTTGTTATCCAATAGTTATTCAGACTTGCTATCCAGTAGAAGCTCCAGAACATTTTCTGCTGACCTGTTTTGTAGTCAGTTGGTCCTTTACCTGTACTGACAAAAACTGCTGGTCTGTACCAGCAGTAGGAATTTTGCTTTCTCTCAGTCCTTTCTTAACAAAATTTGCCCAATTATGTACTTACATGAACTAATAATCAGCTTTCCGAATTATTTTCCCACTTGTCCACTCAGACAAAGAAGATTTCTCTTTTCTCCTGAACAGATGGCAACTACTTCACTAACTGCTCATTATAATCTGAAAGTAAACACTGGCTGGGGATCAAACAAGTTCTCAGCATAACCTCTGAGGCATCTGGCTGATTGAACCATTATAAAGACAATTAGATACTTAGAATGGTAAATTAGTAAAACATACCTACTGTAATAGTGTATTGAGCATGAACAAATACAGCATGCTTCTCCACCTACAGAGATAATTGTAGCCTACAGAAAGCTCAAGAAATCTGTGCAAAGATTCTCAGAGTATTTTTCCCAATGTCAGTGTTCAGGGCAGCTCTCAACCAAGAAAATTTTAAAATTATTATTCCTGTATACAGTTGCAGTTTTTTTAAAGCTAAATGTGACCATGAAGTCAACAACAGACAAAAAGATATTCCAGCAAAGACCTATTTCTGACACTGCACAAATACTATTGAGACAATGACTGGGAACTTGCGGGAAAAAAAAAAAAAAAACATTTATGATCCATTGGTGTAAAATAACTTAAGTTTCCCTAGATGAGACATGTGGTCAAGGATTTGTCCCATCATGTAACAGAAATCTTCCTGAGACCAGAAACAATACTTTTTAGTGGCTTTATATATGCTTGTTCAGAATGCATGAGCTGCCAAGCATCTAGATTATATCAAATGTATGCACATGGTAAAAGACTCAACAGTTTTTATTGCAGGAGGCATGGCGTGTTACAAAGGTAAGCCTAAAGAAAACGTTTTCCAATAAGATTATTCATTTTTTGTTGTTCTCTCTCTAAAACACGAAAAATGAGTTAAAGCTTCATTCAATTTATTGATGCAGTTCTTGGTTCTTACAGGAAGTTTTTATAAATGTTTGAGATGCAATTGATCCTGCCTTTTGGTTTTGGCATGGTGAGAACAGATGTTACTAATTTTTTTTTTAATCTGAATCTGATTAAACACGTTAGCAAAACAACTAATAAACTCAACATGCATTATTCTGATACTAAAACTTCAGTGTTTATTCTGTTCTCATTGTTATACTGCACATCTGTATTATTTATTTGTCCTGTTATAAAATATTCAAGTATTCATGAAGATTCTGCTTCGTTTTCCACCCCCTATTTTAAGAACCAGAATATATCAAAATTAAAGTGTTATTACAGTAACTATTTCATATTCAGTTTTAGGAAATTGGCTAATAACTATGACATATTTTCATTAAAATATGCACCTTTATATTCACAGTTTAAAAGCTTCTTTGCTTTTCCTTATATGTCCTATGAAACTGATGAAAATTACGTATGATAAATAACAAGAATAACATTAAACTTTTACAGAGCCATCTGGATGACATGGTTAGGAGAATGCAGTGAAATATGTAAAACCAGCAGAGCCACAAACCAGATCAAATAGTTTGGAGTTAAAAGTATAGTCTTATCATTAAGACCATAACATATTGCCTCCAAAAAGAAAACCTATCTCATGGATTTGGATAGCTTTCACTCTAAAAAATCAAGGCACTCCATCCCCTATTTGCTGTTCAGCCAGAGAGAAACAGTGAAGCAGCAGAGAATTCATCTTAATTGAGAGATAACTTCAAAGTGTGAAGATACTTCCAAAACAGAAATACCGCAGTCTCATCTAAGAAAGGTAATTATAGTACAGAGTCACAGTTAATGTTCCATAGAAGTAATTCCATCCTTAGCACTATTTTCACTACCTTTTAGCTTTGAAAAGATCCCTGCTGGGCTGAAATTTCTTATACTTAGTCTCAGCCCAAAGGGTTATTTTAAAGTTTAAATTAAAATGTTAAGAAAATCGAGTAAGTAAATGAATTTTTGCACCATGAAAAATGTTCTCATTTCTCGTTTGCTGAAACTGTTGCCACAACTCAGAAGTTTTACTTCCTACACTGACATGAATTTGATTGCTGAACAAAGCTTTTGAGCATGGACTTTGACTTCAGCTTAGATTGTACATGATATGCTGAGAAATCTGTATGCTGTATAATAAACATTAGCTTGGGATAGAAAAGCTATCAATGTCACTTCTACTTACTGGGGTTTGAATTATTTGCCTTTAAGTCAAACCAGGTGGCACTTTTTGGGTGAGGGAACAGGACAAAGGAAAATGTGGGACTACAACAATTAACAATTCCAGGCTAAAGACGGGAGACAATATGTCCATAAGGAGATACAGTTATCTTGCATTGGCTTATAGAGATGTGCAAGAAAGACTGCATAAAGGAAACGGTCATTAGCAAAACTCATGATAAATCAAACACAGCTATGCTGAGAACTAATGACACACCTAATGGGGGCCATCCCACAGTTTATGTCATCCAAAGTGTACTCACTTCTCATAAGCAATTTTAAGAGGATCTCCCAAGAAGAAAATTAGTATTGACCTGATGCTTCAAAAGGGAACTGGGATTTTAACAAAAATAATACTGTGTTACTAACTTACAATTTAATCCTATGACCTTTTATTTAGGTTTTCACTTGAATTAAATATTTGTAAAAGTATGCCTTAAATATGATTTCCACAATTGAGTAATGGTAGAAATATTTTTGCTTAACCATTACAAATTCATTTTTCTCAGGCAGCTTCAGTGTCCATCTTTACCTTTCACAGAGTCCTAAGCCTGTTCCAAAGAACTCAACATTTTTATTGCAGCTAAATTAAAATCTGAGAACAGCTGCAGCCTAACCAGTGCACCTTTGATTTTTTAACAATTTTTTTTTAATTAACGTGCCATAGCTCCCTCCTTTAAGCATAGCCTTAAGTATGGCTTTCAACCTGGCTTTAGAGCTTGAGTGATATTTATTTGCTGTAGGAACACTGTGGATTTCTGGAGCACAGATCTTTTTTCAACAATTTAATTCAGCATTTGTAGTGGTCTATAGAAATAGCGTATTTTTAATGGAATACGGTAGTTCTGGAAAAAGCATAGGATAAGTCTTAAAGTCTGAATCATGACTTCTAGCTATAGAACACGAATTTTAATGGAATACGTTAGTTCTGGTAAAGCATAGATAATCATCTATAACTTCTCTATAAAACCAACCACACTCATACATTTCTGCTTTGTGTGCCAAAAGCATTGCTATGGCAGTAACAGAAAATTAGAGAACACTGATTTCATACTCTTTCTGAAAGGTCAAGTACTTCCTCAGAACTAGAGAGAAAGTGGATGCTTTACACATACTCAGCGTTACTGTGTCCCAGCACAGATTAAAATCCCACTTAAAGATTAAGTATTTTATAAGACTTCCTAGCGTTGTCATCTACTTCTTTTTACAAGACTATTTGGCAGATTAATAAATATAAATGTTCACTTAGTGGTTGATCCAGACCATCATTCTTCAAGCAAGTAACTATAAGTTTAAAATAGCTCAAGACATCTTTCAGAAAAATGTCCAAACAAAGAGATAAAGAGTCCACCATATCTTTTACAAATTACTCCAACAGGTCATAGTTTTTTCCCAGAGAAAAAGACACATTAACCTGAATTTGCATGTGTTTCATTACAAGTCATTAGATAATGTTATGTCCCTGTCTGATATATAGCTCTCTAGTATCAGAAATCTAGTTCCAATTAAGGTACTTCCAGATGCTAATCAGACATTTTGAAATGTCTCTCTTAAATGAAATAGATTTGACTTCCTTAACCAGGCATGCACAGAGACAAAGAAACACATCATGTTTGACACATAGGTCAAAAACAGATACTTTATTTGCAACCAAGAGGCTTACAAATTAAATTGAAAAGAAGCTATCTTTTTAAAACAAACAAAAACCAGAACTTTATTTAACTGGGTCACTTTTTAATTGAATTATCTTTTTTAAAATAAAGATTGAACTTCAGGTATAAATGGTAACCAGTGGAGATGGTTTTACTTAAAATCTGTTCTAAGGTGGCTATTTGAGTTCAGAGAAGGTCGCATAGCGATTTTGTGAAAGGAGCTTGCAATCAATGCTACAATATCAAAGGACAGGGGGAAGAGGAAGCATTAAGTACAGAATACTGTAAAGCACAGGCCTTGGTGAAAGAGGGAATGGAAACAAGATTTTAAGTGTAATCAAGAGTCAAAAATATCCAGATCCATGAAGATAAGCACAAGTATTTTGACACTTTCTGGACTCAGCAAGGACTCAGATATATTTCTCATCCCAACATATGTTAAGTATTTGTTGTAGTCAAGGGGATATTAAATTCACAAGATTTACTTAGCATTATATACTATTTTTAAAAGGCTCTAATTTTATGAACCAGTGCAAAAACGTTCTGCCCTGATTAAAGTAAAAGAAGGTATATTTGTATGTGATCTTTTTAAAGACAGTAGACACATCATTGTCTCAATTACATGACATTTTCTTTATTATTAATTTCCCTGCTAGACAGCTACCGGAGACATCTCCTCCTGCATCTACTTAATTCATTGGAAATATAACTTCATTAGTGGTTAAAATTAATAAGAACATCTTTTGATATTCTTTCTCACAAGAATCTTCAAGAGTGATGGAGATTGTCACTGAAGAGTGTAGCACAGCTCTGGCCTTTGGCAACAAACCTTGCAGATTATATTGTCAAATAAAATAAATACATGAAGAAACCTTAAAAAAAAAATGTGTTGCTTTTGTTATTACTGGTCTGATAGTTCCCATGCTTTGGGAAATCAGCTTCACTCGTTAGTTTTTTGTGACCTGCTGAGGTGAAGAACAAATTCTTGAAAAACTGATACTGGCACCTCTTCTCTACAATAATGTTTATTCCAAGGTACGTAGAGCAGAACAGTCATTAAGAGCAGGATATCTGCTTTTATTCATATCCATTACACAGAAATTCACATATCTCTAAACCAAAGGGAGACAACTATATTTATAAACTGCATCTTTGCTTTAGTGAGGATCAGAACCTGGAAGTTTACAGAGTGCAAGACAACATTTCGTTTCTGATGTGAAAGACGGGTAATGGCCTTGCTTGATTCTAAAGAATATGCTGACTTTGCTATCTAGAAAGTCTTCCAGACTAGGAAGATGAAGTAAAGCAGACAATCGAAGCATATACATGCAATGAAGAATACTAGAGCTATGAAATGTGAGACTCTCAGCAGTCTACTCAAGAACACCTTAGTCAGAATATAATATTGACATTCATACAGACTGTATAGCTTTTAAGAAAGTGCAGAATAGTTTACAAAGAGCTATCTTTTGGATGGCTATAACATAATCCACCATCCTCAAATTATTAATTAATTACTAATATTAATATATTAATAGTATGGCACATCCATAAGTTACAGCTACATTTAGGGAGCAAAAGCCTGCCCTATTTCATGTCAGCATAAGATTAAAGCTTATATTGTTTAAAGAAGCCATGAAAACACAAAGGAACCATTACAATTGCATTACAGTATAGGAGGCATTAAAACTAGCTGAGTTACAATTCAGTATGTGGATGATTTGATCATTGTGGGAGAATGAAAAAAAAAGAAAATCTGTTTGGAAATCTGAAAGAAATTGAAAGAAAATAGAGTTTAAAGTTAACAACGCTAAAACTAAGTAGAAGACAATAAACCATTGAAAAAATAGGACTAGGATGTCTGGCATATTAATATGTCACTTAGTTGAGATATCTGGGACAATTCATTGTTACTACAGTATATGACATGGAAGAATATCAAGGTAGGTCAGTATGCAGTAATGCCTGATAATTTTCCCTAGAGATAGCTTGCAGCTCTAAATAATGCTAAAAAAAAACCCCTGCAGTTGTACAAAGTCATTAAGTGTGCCATTTTATGCAAATACAATGCCCAAATACCTGCTAAGAAAGAATAAACTCTGCAAATAAGTACTGAGATGAATTTTGAAGCTATTAAGGCTGAGTAAGGGAAGAGGAATCATGTGAGATGTGCTTCTGGAAATGCAATGTAATCCTGGTATCTGCAGTGACTGTGCTACCTGCTTAATGTCTCCTGCAAGTTCCGTCTAATGCTGTCCAGGCTTGTGTTCAAACAAGATAAAAAATGAAGGTTCAGTACTCAAAAATGCCTAAAAGTTTTGAATGTGAATTATAAACAAATGCAAAATATATCTTCAACAGAAAAGAGGGATATGCTATATGGGCACCCCGGGATTTCTGGTGACTAATGAAAGGAATGAAGAAGGAAAACATTTAATATTCAACAGGACAGGACCCTGAAACGTTTACAGGTTATTATTTGCACATTTTTAGGACTTCAAAATGTTAAGTATTCCTTGTTAATAATAAAATAAGAACAACCACCTCAGGCAAAACCTTAGTTGTTCGGAGAGGCCTCTTCTCTTTGTAAGTCCACGAACGGCATTGTTGTCTGTGCCGTGTTCAGCACAGTAATGACCTGGATTCAGTCAGAAAAATAGACTGTAACTAACTTATCACTTCTTTTTCCAAACCTGAGTTTTTCTGTTTACTTCAATATGAGCTGTGTGTGTTTATGAGTTTTCTGCTAAATGCAACTTGCAGATGCTGATACAGAAGTGATTAGCACATCACGATTTCTGGCCTTGCAAATACGTTGCAGAAATTTTTGGCTTTCATTAATATAAAAAAGTGCTTATAAGCTATTTCCAACACATGGAGTCTCCAGATGTCAAAGATCAAAGACTCATTAAAATATATTAAATTACAGTTGCAGAATGAGCTATTAGAATGCTATTTGTGCATGCACAGTGCTGGAAAATGAAGAACACTTCTTTAATGTATCATCACTCTGATTTTCATTTAGTGAACTCAGCATTTATAAAGCCAAAGAATTCCATATCATCAAATGTTATTAAAGTACTACCAGGTCTGCCTTAAGGGTAAAAATACACTTGGGGTCACCTACTGTGAATCTAATTTGGTTTTTTTGTAACAAATTTTTATTTAACTTTGCTGCCATGAAATAAAAAGCACTGAAAATATCAACACTGATTCCCAGTTCTTCTTTCCCAGAAAAGGTTCTTTTCAAACTATGCTTACTAGCTAAGTCTCATCTGATCATCTGTTCATTTTCTCCTCCAAAGCATAAACCTTTCTTTTCTGCTTTACAAGTTATTTTTGCAGAATCAAAGTCCTGATGACAAACATTTCCAGTTGGTGAAAGGTCTAATAACTATGAAAACCATAACACTATACCTAATATCCATTTTAAAATTAAATAAAAAGACATTTTTTTCAATCTGACCAAAAAAAACAGTGTTTAGATTTCAAAGCGTACATTTAGAAGGATTATATCTGCCGATTTCTTCAGTTCCATTGACCCTCAAAATGAACATATAGGTTGACTTTTAACATCCAATACAATTTTTCTTATAAAACTAAAGTTAAAAAAAACACAGAAAAGTTTAAGTTAACTTCTGCAATTCTCCCAAGATGCAGTTAAGTTTAGGATGGCTTGATAAATTGGAAAAGGTAGGACCTAAGTTTTTTAATACTATTGGGTGTTCGTATGAAATGCAACTTGTTTCGTGCTGGGTTCTTTCAGTCTCATGCATCATCATCTCTCATAAAGGTGTTGCAGGGCAAATTAGGTTCTCAGTTAAGCTTGAAAGTTTGTAATAGCCCTAGCTAAGATATTTAGACTTCAAAATAAATGGGCAACCTTGAGTAGCAGATGAAGCAAGAGATAGGAAAATTATTACGATATACTTGAACAATCCCATCTTGTGTGGTACCATTAGATGAGCTTGCTCGTTTGCAATGTGAGGTCAGCAAGTAAAAAGCAGCCACCTTCAGGCCAAGCCCTTAACGGAAAAACCTTCGTTTCCTTCCTGTTCCTCCATATCGGAGGCCTTTCTTTTGCCGAGTCCTCTGAGATTCAGCCACCAGCACCTCCTGTTCTCCATCTGCATGTTCTGGGCTCTGCCTTTGCACCTAGGTCCTGCCTTTCCACCCCGTCTTCTTGTTAGACTTGCTTTTGTCTTGTCTCTGGCCCTTGTCTTATCCAATAAATTCTTATGGGTATGTTTCTATTCACTTTCGGTAAGTGTCATCTTATTCATGTTATTTACTCATTTTGGTGAAATACCAGGGTAGTAAGTTACTTTCTTCATGAAAATTTGAAAGCTCTATGCTTATAGGAGGCAGAGTAAATGGAGATGAAAAGTGAGTGTGACAATCAGTAAGTGCCAGAGGCTGCTATAGTTAGCAATAGCTCTATTTTCCCCCATAATTTATTATCAGGATCTGTAAGGCAAGCAGCAGCACAGCTCCCAGTGCTTTGGGAACATGGTAGCCCAGCACTGGCTTCCAGCATAAACCAGTTTTCCAGCAGGAGAAATGAACTGTTGTTATTCAATTCCCTGCACCAGTATCTTGGTGAACATTAATTAAATTTTTTGTCTGTTATCACAGCCTGTGCGCGATACATGCATTTTCACCTCCATGTAACTATCTTTCCTTTCAAGGAATATTCCACGATAACAGTATGCTCTGAGTTAGAAATTGCTTTTGTCGCTAGTGACATAGGTCACTATATCACCTGCTCAATAAATAGCATTTCAATTGTCACAAAGTGAATGTCTACTGCTTAAGCTCTATCACATATCATAGCCATTTTTTTTCACTGAGTAACTAAGGCTATATCTCTATGATAGTGTAACAGGCTTTCTGATTTTTTTGCGTCCACACAAAATGTGCTCTGGCTCATTCAAAACCTGAGATTAATGTTTAAGTTCTTTCTCTCTAGAAATACCAGGCCAACTCCTAAAGACAAAGCCTTAACAGTTCAGATTGCAGATGTAGAAAACAGCAAGGTCTCAAGTGTTAATCATGCTTTGCTCATGCAAAAATGGCTCAGGAAATAGCTGCTGTCTGTCTGTTTCTCGCAGACAGACGTTAAACTGTTTGCAAACGACAGTCCCCTTGATCCCACAGTCCCACCCTCCCCAGCCTTCTGCTGCGTGGACCAGCACAAGCACTGATTTACAATTCTTATGCATACTATTCTCCAGATCATCCTTCCCAGTTGGTTCTCCAGACATAGGCAGTTAAGTAAACTCACAGAATTGCAAACAGCACAACTTCACACCAGTTTCAGAGTACCTTTAAAGGGACTTGTTAAATACTATAACTGATATATTTTACAAGACTGTTGGGTGTGTTTGTCAGCAGTGTATGGCACAGACAACAGAAGTAAAGAAAATATATTGTTAATATTAGCTTACTACTTCCCATCTGGACCTGCTGAGAAATAGTAAGATATAAAATTTTAGACCAGATTAGTAAAGCCTGATCCCAATATCCTGTTCCAAAATCTAAAGATATGTCCATACAGCCGAAAAGATCTCAAAAAGCCTCGAACCTTCCCCCAGAAGTACCTGAAACCACTGCTTGACAACACCTCAGTAGCTATTTTTCATTTGTCCTAACTTCAGAAAATGATGAGTGCATTGGCATGCGTTAGAAGGATGGAGCAGGCTGCTTCCTGCACCCTGATCCAGCTGACTTACTTTCCTGTAAGGATGTGTCCCAGTGAAATTAATTAAGGAAACTTCACATGGAAATATACATATATGAAGTCTTGGTCCTGTGTCCAAAATGCAATGGGAATAACTTTTATAAATGTAAAACTCTTTTACAACATTGAGACAAAAATTTTTATTTTTTATCAGTCAAAATCCATTCTTCAGTCATTCATAACTCATACGTAATAAAGATAAGAGCCTAGCAATGCTAGAAAATTGGCTGTGTAATGTTTTTCCTCTTTACTCATATGTTAGAGTCAAAACAGAGGCATATAGAACTGCTATACCAGAAAGCTCAAGTAGCACAGGAGCTATAAAACTCCAGGCAAGAGGCTTACCTGAATACAGACAGAGGGAAGACACACTGTATGTAAAAAATTATGAGCAAATGACTCCCTGGGCTGCAGCCCATGAAAGTTACAGTGGTTCAAAACTTAGGCCATTTCTGAGGCTTGGTTCAATGCTTAAAATGAATGCAAAGGTTAATACAAAATTGTCAGGGTTTTTCAATGAAGAATTGTTCATTTTCCTCTCCTTCTATAGGGATATATTTATACCTCAAGTATTTTAACAAGCCTTCTGCGTAACAATAAGTCAGCAAAACACAACTCTACTTATTTATTTTTTAGGACTTCAATCTAGCTGGAGTTTTCAAACCAACATGGGCAGAGTTTTACCTGAAGGAATCAGAAAATGCAGCATATCTTCTTGAGAAGATGAAGAGTTATCTGAAGGCATCATATAGCTGGGTTTACACCTTTGTTGTCTCCATCCATAGAACAACATTTTTTTTCCTTCCTATATGATTTATAGTCATTTCTTCTTGGTCTTCATGGATCATTAAAAGGTGCAATAGCATTTGGTAGATGTTTTGTTATAAAGAAGATTGATATCTCAAATAGTACAATCATTTTTAGGATCCATTCTTAAGATCCCAAAATAAACACAGCCTTCAGCAGGTGGGTTTTTTTAAAAAGATAATTAATGAAACACAGTCAATCCCAAGAGAAGTATTAAGTTAAAATTTAACATTATCTTTACTGCAACAATATACATTAAGAACTAAGCTTAATATTAAAATAAAGTAGAATCACTTCTTTTATAAATTTAAAAAACCGCTCATCTTCAGGGCTCATTCTGCATTCCCAGATTTCCAGGAATTATTCCTTTCCTTAAGCCCTTAATCACCTGGGCTCAATATTGTAGACCTTATCTAGTAACATTTTATAGTAATATGTAGCTTTCTCTCCACTATTTGCTTGATACAAAGGAAAAGAAAGGGCAAAATCACAGTGAGTACTCTTTTCACAAAGACAGAAAAAAAAAAAAAAGACATATTTGCATGCTTATAAGTACAATATCTGATGTTTTGGAAAGCATATTGCAAGATAGTACATCAATGAGGATAGATGTTGGAGAACTTTAATGACTGAAAGGAAGAAAACTGAACATTATTCAGGAAAAATAAAAGCTTCCGAAGGAAAGACATGTAAATGAACAGCATTTGAGACTGTGCTTGTTGACCCACTGACAAAAAAGGCTGTCAAGGAATTTAGTGGCTTTCACCAGAGCTCAGCCATTTTATTATAAGAGATGCAACTCCAGCTCATGAATCAATGCTGTAAAAATTTGTAGTTTATGGTATTGAATTCTGCACTGGTTCCAAAAAAAAAAAAAAAAGAAGTGTTGATAAGAATAGAGTGGAAATTAATCACTGTTTATCAGTAGATCTTTTAGTATCCTTAAGGGAGCTCCTTACTGTTACGTGAATTCTGAAAACCTGCTCATAGGGTTATGTTCCATTTAATTTGTCATCAGAGTGCCAGGTAGGTATGTACTAACTTTGGAAAAATATAGAAAATTCTTGATTGGCTAAGAACCCAACAGAGACTCTGCATCAGAAGAAACTGCTTTTTTTAATGTTTGTTACTGTCATCCATGACAAAAAAAAAATACAAAAGTGTCAAAATACACACTCTTTGCTTTTAAATTAAAAAAAAAAAAAACTGGGATCTTCACTTCTGCAAATGTAAGAAAACATACAGTAGAAATTTTATTAAAAGGGCCTACAGAGTGTCTGCTTCACACAGTTAAAAGAACTCACATAGGCTTTGGCTGTGTGAAAGGGGAGGAAAACCTCGAGGAATACTCTAGGCACTGTGGAAACTACTGCTGATGTGCATACCAACATACCTGAAAACATAAGAAATGAGCTGGCTTTGAGCTTATAAGAAAGCAAGGAAAGTAATAAATACATCTTCAAGGAAACATGACAAGGTAAATCACTGCTAATAAAAGTTTTGCGTTTGAAGCTCTTTAAAAACAGAACAGTCAGATAAGTTACCAAGTAAGCCCATTCTAGTGCATCAGTGCTTCCTCACTCATTATTCCCTTTGATCCTAGTGAACTAATATCAGCAAACAGGGCTCTGGCATTTGACTTGGTGTGAATTGTCCCTGGGTTTTAGTGAAGCAAAGTAATAGAGAGAGAGTTAGGAGGTTCTTCTATTACCTGCAAACCTATAGGCTTGGGAGAGCAAAGATCATCCCTGGCACAGCTGTTGCAACAGTGTAAGTGTGACTGAGCAGAGACTGAGACAAAGACAAAAGCAGGGAAAGCTGGAAAACAGACATGGAGAAAGCAGGCTGAGGATTCCCTACAGGGATAACAGCAGTCAAACAGCCAATGAGAAAACCAAGGCTGTGGGCAAAGTACTGGGTCAGTAAAACAAGATCAGCTGTGGAAAGAATCTGGAGCTGCTGGCAGGAGAAGAGATGAAATTAAGGATGTGGGAAAGGCAGGATCAGCTTTAGATTAAAGTTGCTAGGAAGTCTTGTACCCAGGAAGCCTGGAGCGTGAGAACAGTAAGACTTAGACTGGAAGAGATGGACTCAACAAATCTGCCCCTTCTGGATGGAAACAAATGAAGAGTCCATCCTCTCCAGAGTTCATTCCATTTCCAAGCTTGGAAAGAACCTTGAATTCCTAAACTTCACTGCTTCTCTGTGGATATAGTACATTTCTCAGCATATCCAGCGGGCAGTTTTGTAGTAAATTACAGCCTAGACCTGAGGACCTATCCTAACATGATAATAGTTCAGTAGTAATACTAGTATTTAGTTGATTATACAGAACCAAGATACTAAATGGACACTTTGCTGCAAAAGTTGGAGCTAAACCTAAATCTTCTCTTCCTTCTCACACTCATGGAACAGACCACAAGAATTATGGTACTTCAGTTACATGATCACATATTGTCCTACCTCACTGAAAACATGAGTAAAATCAGCAGCTAGTTACTACTTCCACGCAACCTCTGCTCTGAAATCAGAGTAATTAATTTATCTTTACTTTTTTCCTAGAATTATCATCATTACTCCACCTCAGCTTCTCACACATCTTTAAACTAAGCATGAGAGCTAACTAGGTGGATACATTGCTATTTTACAGATTGGAAACTGAGGCTAACAGAATCTAAAACATTCACTCAATTTATATATTTTCCACTCAGTTTTTGCACAAACGTACAGTATGTATTCGTCACTCTCTTTGGAGGAAACACTACCATCATTTTTTTTTTACAATTAAGTAGACTTGAGAGAAAATTTCATACTATGCATTTTTATCAATTCTTAGGCAGAACAGAAGAAAGTTTTTCAGCGTCTCTGTCTTTACATTACATTCAAGAGATAGAGTGTGAAGATTATGTCACAGAGGTAATAACAGAAGATATAGCAAAACACAAGGTGCCACATTTGGCATGTCAAAGTAAACTCAGAAAGCAGGATTTGATTGCTTTATGGGACAGGATACAGAACAGGGGAAAGAGGAATAGGCAGCAGTTCTGTTTCAGCAGGTTTTAACCTTGTTGGCAGCAAATGTGTTTCAGGTGAAGATTTGCACACAACAGAGCAGTAAATCCGTTAATTCTCTCTCTCTTTCTCCTTGAGCAGGATTTTGAACAGGAGTCCAACTCCATATGTTTTAGAAGTATCCCAGTTTTAAGGGAATTGAAGACATACCACAAACAATTCTGTTTCAAGTAAAAATCAAAACAGTAGGAACCAACAATTCTGTAGAACATTAATTTAGAGTAAACTTATATTGAAAAGCTACATTAAAAAGATTGAGGCAGACTTCCATTGAAATCAACAAGTTTTGGATTTAGATCTTTAAAAATTACACAATTCTCAATTTAGAAAGCAGACCTGTGATCATCCTAACTTTGAGCTTGGACTGAACTATTTTTCACGATGTACACAATCTGATTTTATCTGAGTATCTAGTGTGTTTTGTCACTGTCTAAACTGATAGTATAATTATTGATTACCTTGAAGAAAAGTCAAGTTAATGAAAATGAAAATTCTCATATACCAGATCTGTCCAAATTAACCTGTTCAATGACCCCCAGCATCACAGTTTGCAAAAGCCAGAAACTTCCCTTGTAAGTGTCATAAAACAAATAGTTGCACAGTATACCTCCTGTGCTGTTTCTGAGGTAGAAGTCAAAGGCCAATGCTAAAAGACAACAGACATCTGTTGAATTCACTTGAGTTAGAAATAAGCTCTTAGAAAGTGATGCTATATCCTTTGAGGCAAAAGGGTTACTAACTAGATAGGATGGCTCCTTTTTTGTAGCTAAGATTAAAGAAGTGTTTCTCTCCAGGGTTTCAACTAAAGTGTCAAATTATTTCTTTGAAAGATTTCTCTTTGGTAATCAACTCACTATAAAAAATTAAACTACCAAAGAAAAAATATTATTAAATTATTTTGGGCTGCAGAGAACTAGAGAGAACATGTAAAAAGCGCATCACTGTTTTCCCTCTCTATGCAAGTATCACTGAATCCAGTACAAGACAGTTGTTAGACACAATTAGAAATATAGACAAAGATGTTTAATTCAGAGAGGACCCAAAGAAATATTTGTACATACACTGTGACAAAAAAAAAAAAAAACCA
This sequence comes from Tetrax tetrax, assembly GCA_009806455.1. Lineage (NCBI taxonomy): Eukaryota > Metazoa > Chordata > Aves > Otidiformes > Otididae > Tetrax > Tetrax tetrax. The sequence continues at coordinate 204,212 of WHYT01016330.1, read as the reverse complement.
AAAACAAAAACAAAAAACCAAACAAAGCAACCCAGTCATAAAGCAAAATGAAAGAAAAAAACCCAACAAACCATTAAACCATCACAGGAAAGTAGTTTGAACCCCAAGCAACGGATTTTTTCTTATAGCCAAAATAATTGGTATTGGGTGCCAAGAATGCACTCTTACCCTCTTTTTTCTTTTTTATTTTTTTTTTTTTCCCTTTCAGTGCTGCGACTGGTTCAAGTACCAGACAAATTTCAACCAAAGTACCTCTGCTAAGATTATCAATATTGCATAGAGATTATATTTACACCACCCATAACTTTGCTTATTAAGATGATATCTGGGATCTTTGAATCAAAGTCACATTTATGCCTCATTTAATAAAGCCTTAATTATTGTCAAATACCAAAATGCTATTAATGTGTATATAAGCTGTATCTGATGCATAATTACAGGAATTTATTGATATTATCTCACTCAAAATTTTGCATTTATATTTTATATTACTTTTTCATCAAGGGTTGAAAAGTAGAAATTTGTATCTTCCCATATAATTTTTATTATTAATCCAAGTATTCTAAACTCATGCGTGAATTAGATCATTTCTGTAGCAGGAGAAGCTTTCAAGAGAATTCAAGTGCTGTGCCGAAAAACTATGCTGATAAAACGGACGGTCTTTTCTTCATCATAACTCAGTCTGGCAAAACAAAGCCAGAGCAAAGCAAAACAAGATATTACCAGGAAGACAGCACAGAAGACTGCGCTGGCAGGAACCATCAATGCTCATGATCTCGTAAAAACTTTGAGACTGCATCTTTTACAGCCACACACTTTCCATACATCCATACCCACTACACGAGCACGTAACAAAAAGTTATGAATTGGCTTAAACAGAAAAATGCCTCTTCACAATTATCATTTTATTATTGTGCAGGTGTTCTGAATAACTTCTTTATAGTCTGCATAGCCATATATGTAGGCATTTGTGGTGACCAAATGCTTTTCAGCATCAGTAACTACTTCTGTATGTAGTTACAACACCTTCATACATAAGAGTGTAGAACGAAGACATTAAAATGTAATGAAATCCAGGTTTGGAAGCATGTCTGATGTTTGATATTATCCTTAAAGCCTTTTGGTTGTTTAATTTTTAGAGTCTAAAGTTAAAAAGGAAAAAGGTAAACTTCACTAATTCCTTTCCTTAGTCAAAAAAACTTCAATACTGGTTTGCTCACAGCATGTGAGGCACATCTAAATATTTCAGGGCATTTGGCAAATAAGAAACATTAATCAAATGTAAAATTTGCATTAGTTAGTTGTTCAACCATGGCTAGGTAAAGAGTATCAAAATTAGAATGATACGACAACATCTGTCACTATTTATAAGAAATATTGTTACTACTTGGCAATTTGAATATAAAGTATTGTCCAAAAAAGTCAGTTCTAAAAGATGGAGATTTTTATACTGCAGTATCTGTTGTCAGTTATTCCTTATTAAGTACTGACACATGTGCCATGTCATTAACCAGATTTAGGCACCATGTCAGCACACGGGAAGACTGATTCAATATTGACTCAGACGGATGTATTTCCATGTACTGAATCACCAAAGATTAATTTGCTTAGAAAAGACTAATGACAGATGGAGAAACTGCCAGTAAAAAGAGGAGATTTGCACTGTTACTGCTGTAGGAAAAATAAAAGAAATATTAGAAAAAAACAAACCAGAAAACAAACAAAAAAAAAAAAAAATCAAATAAATGTGACTACCATTGTAATTTGTTTCGATTGAAATTGTGAAATAATGTTATTTTTTTCTTCCACTATAAGCAGTGTCTTACTACTCTTACTACCATATCCATTCCATATACATCATGGCAGTGCCCTTACAATGATTTGTACTGAAAGACACAAATACATTGACCCAACTCTTACTTTTGTATTCTAGAAAATGTCACTCCTTAAACTATATTTCTCCATACCAATTTACTTTGTTGTAAAAGTATAGCAACCTGATCTGGTTGGAGATGTCCCTGCTCCTTGCAGGGGGGGTTGGACTAGATGACCTTTGAAGGTCCCTTCCAACTCTAACCATTCTATGACTCTATAAAAACTCCGAGGTCACATTGCTTATAATGCAGCCAAGGATTACCTTATAATTCTCAAAGCATCACTATGCTACCATGTAGTCATTAAACTTTTTTTAAAAAAATCATACCTGTATTCAAATAATTTTGTTGTTACATATTTCTAATGACATTGTTGTTTTCTCAGTGGACAGAGTATCTTATCTGAAGGCATAAATGTCACAAGTTCTCCAGCTGCAGCAGTTGTTAACGCTCTTTCTCTTACAGCTTTTAGAGTTCACGATACTACGATTTTCTTTACATGTAGCTTCCTGTTTAGATTTTTAAAGAAAAGATGCTTGACTATCTGAAAAAAAAAAAATTAGTCTGTGGCTGTTTTCTTGTGTGGGGTACTTGGCCCTCACTTTTTCCTCACCTTTACTTTCTGCCATCACCTCTCATGAATTCCCCTGGATCAAACAAGAGCTCAGTCACTCTGTTAGGTACTCCTAGATTTCCAATGAACTCATGTCAGCTCGCCTCTGCACTGAACTCCACTCATTGTGATTGCCTTTTACCTGCTGCAAGACCCTCTTCTCAACTTGAATCTGCTCTAGCTTCCTTCACATTTCCTTTCTGCCTCTGGCCACAGCTTCTGGTGTGATCAGACTTCTCCTGCCCTTTTATGATTTCCTTATTTAAAAAAAAATCACTCAAACAATGGCAGAAGTCATGCTGAACATGGAAGATTAAAAAGAAGTATCTGATAATGGGAAGCAAGGTTAGTAAGAATTGCTTTTCTAACACTTTCATTGTGTCCTCCTGCAGCACATAGAAGTCCTCAGTCATTATGAACACAACAAACAATGGAATTATCTGAAAGGGTTTTATTGTATTTATCTGGGAAATATTTCAGTTCTATGAATTACATTTCTAACTCAATCTACACCCCTTATCTCTTACAGTAAAACAGAGTACATTAAAAATACTAGCACCAGAGTTACCTGTCAAGTCCATTTTTGGATTAAGTCAGTTTTTTCCACTGTCCCTTAGTCATAATTGTGTCCCAAGTACTGTTTTTTAAAAGCTATTCCAAGATATAGCATACAAATGCAAGCACTTGAATAAGCTATAAAGAAGTACAGATTCACAAATTCCTGTCATTTCTTGTAAAGGTAAAATCTAATCTGATGTAGGCACTCTCTGTACCCTGCAAGGCTGTACTGTGAGGTTTCAATGTCATCCTCTGTTGATTGTTTCTATGCATGTTTCACATCACTTCTTTTAAGCACATTATACAACTATACATTCTTCTGTAATCACATAATAAGCTATATGTTAGGTTGGTTTGAGTATAAAAAAGGCCTTTGTCATTTAAATGATCATATAATTCAAAAAAATATCCTGGTTGGGAATTATCCCGTGCATCCTTCACATAAAGGGAATATATATTCTTCTGATTTTATAACCAGAACAATGGAGAATGTGAAATCCACTGCTATTATTTGTTTTGCAATGTGTTTTCCTTAGTCTGCTATATCAAGGCATCATGATATGATGTATAAACAAAAATAAATGCAGTTATTGGAACATGAAAATAAAATAACACTCCAAAACATAGATACTCTTTTGCACTTACAGTATAAAAGTTGTGCAAACTACATAAGCACATAGCAGCTAAAGGGCTACAAAATAGAAGCCACTGAAGGATTTACTTCAAACTTCGGTCCTTTTGTTTTCTCAGCCACATGTACCCCAATTTTCCACACAAGATGGAGTCAGCTAATTAAATCATTTTCTGGTGCAACGGTACTACACTGCTTTCCCATTGTTCTCTGAGGACAACTTGATTTCTGTTAAGGTGTAAGTAGGGTCAGTTCTGTTTTGCTAAAATGACTTGTACTAGGCTGAGAGGCTGAACACAGACTTTGATTTTGTTTGTCTTTCATATTTTTGAAAACTGAGGAAAAAATGCTATGAGCCTTGAGTATTACTGTTGCTATCTTTAGAGTACTACCAGCTTAAGAGAGCAGCTCGTTCTCAAGGCTTTGCTGTTGCTGTTGTTGAATTCTTCTGCTCCATCTCAACTGTTGCAAGTGCAGTCATAATGCACTTTTTAAAATTCAGGATTTAGCTGAAGATTATTTTTTATCTCATATCACTAAAATTTTGCATCACTATTTTTTTTATTTGGAAGGTTCTAATATCTTCCTTGGCATCACTGGGTAACTCTCACTTTAGCCTTTGAGATTCCAAGAATAGATTTCCTCAATAGCTCCTACAACTATTTTAGTTTCAGCTAAAATTAAATACTACAAATGGTAAAGTTTTGCCCTTGAATGAGCCCGTGATTAATATCACGTACTGCAGGTGGATGCTCCCAAAGCGAAAATTGCATAGCTTAGATTAAACCTGAAGGGGATGCTAAAGGGCAGCATCAGCTTCCTATGCCTTTTTTTTTTTTTTTCATGGTACTGCCAAATCCAACATTAAGGTCTCCAATTCAGTGTTTTGATTAAAGGAGAATGTGTGTTTAGGAGGTTAGCTTTTTTTTTTTTTGCATTCTTTCCAGTCTTTTCAGCCTCAAGTACAGGCACTGTGACTGCATGGAAACACTGATTATTAAAAACAGATATTACTATTACAGGTATTACTATTACTTTGTTGCTTGACAGTGCTATAGTAACCATTATGGTTGCCGTGAGTTTGTTCTGATTACATGTTCTACCATCAGAAAAACTACTTAATTTCCTTTCACCTAAGAAATAACTATATTCTGTGTCTATACTCCTTCCTTTTTCTCTCCTTATCTTTTTTTTTTTTTAACAGAAGCAAGGTAGTACCTTTGTATTGCTTAGTATTTGAGGAAGATGAAAGACTCTCTCCCGAAAAACAGCAGTTCCCTTTTAAAGATGTAATGGTCATCTCCACCACTGGTGTTCTCTTTCCTTCTTTGCTCACTCCCTTCTCATAAAATCAACTTTGCTCCCCACAGACATATTTAACTCCCAAATATCTCCCAAAACTCACAAAAAAAAAAAAACAAAAACAACACAATGTGCACTCCAGAGGTTTCCCAGTTCCCACAACACAACACTCTCAGAAATACAGCACAAAGCAGTTAATGATCTTTTGCTGTTTGGAATGAAAAAGAAAACCTTACAGTTATCCAAAAGTAGTGATTTTGGCCCAGTTCTTTTCCTTTATTTCAGATTTTTAGAAGATGAAAATCTTTAATCAAGGCTAAATTTTGGTATTCCTCTTAAGATTCAACACCATCACAACGATTTTGAATGGACTTTTCAGAAATGCTGATATTTTTCAAACTGGCTAAGCAGATCAGTTCCATATGAATATTGCTTTGCCTGTAGAATATTTTGAACAACTTGATGGGATCAGATTCAGTTAAAAATTAAAGCTTGTGAAAGAAAGAACTTTTATGGTAGCTGCAACTACTTTTCACTATGTCGATTCTCTTAAAAAGTTAAATATTCTGAAAAGAGTCTATTGATTTAGTCTTTAAACTTTTTGACATTTCTGTGCATGGACTATGCTTTTCATGCAAAAGCTAGTTATGTACAGAAGAGCACAAGATCAACAGAAGTCAGTATTCCTCTTGCACACACTGAATTGTTAAACTCAAAGCATCAGTGATCTGACCACTAATTTAAACAAAGATTTCAGAAACAGCACTACAGACTTCAGCATTTCTTAAGGAGAGAAATAACTTAAAAGTACTTTGGGAGAATTGAAAACTTTCAGAGGAAGATAGAGCAAGGATTCCCCCTAATGGAGAAAGTGTAGACTTTCCAGACTCCTATTCTGGCTTTAGATGCAAGTCAGTGTGATGACAGGGAATGTTAGTGATATTTTTAATTTACAGTGAGTAGTTGTCGTCTTACTAGTACTGTTAAGGGCTGGAAATAAGAATTACTAACCTCGAAGGGAAGTGACTACAGAAAAAAAATATACAGGAGAAAAAAATTAGAATGTTTTAGTTGTCACCAAGACAGAAAAAAAAATTGAAAGATATGGTGTTTAAATGAAGAATTGACCATGGCAAAGTATTAGATCTGCTCTCTTGGCCTCGTATCACTTATTAAGTCGGTGGAGAACTTGGCAAAGACCCACTGGAGATGGCTTTGGATTTCATAACCCTGCACAGAGAAAGGTGAGGATTAGCTCACACCCACAGCATGTTCTGCTGTGCAGGTCAGTCAGTTTGCTACCATCATTCTATTATCCCATAAGATAATTCTAACTGGCAAATTAGAATCCAGATAAGATCTCCAGAGTTTAAACTGTATATATGATCACATGTGGAAAACACTCCTTTTTGTGCTTTAGTTTCACATTCTGTTTACATGTGGCTGGTTTTTTAAGCTCTCTTCTTAATAACATTATTGAAAATTCATAGCTGAAGCACTGATAGCTTTGGAGTTAAGAACATTTTACACTTCATGTTGGCAAGCCATTTACTAAGGTACTTATATATAATGTCTTGTATATTTTATATGAAAGTTTTTAACTACATAGAATTTATTGGAAACAACTATACCTACAGAATAATCCCCATTGGTAGTATCAGGTTATCCTGTGTCACTGTGTAAGGTCAGGTCCTATAAGAATGTTAACAGAAATGCATCTGTCAGTTTTAAAAGTATGAGCAGACTAAAAGTTTTCCAGACTTACTTCCCTAAATAAAACTGCACATTTTAGACACTGTTCATCTTGGTCTTTCACCTAACATGATTACAGTCCATTAAGATAGCGCAAACATTTTTAAGAAGAAAAGTATTTTCCCAGAGACAAAAAACTCTTATTACTTCAGTCAGTAAGACATCCTTCAGTTTTTGTGGAAATGGTACTTACTAATCATAGCTACGTTTTTCTCTATCATTTGTGTCTGTATAGAAAAAAAAAAAAAAGGATGTTTTAATTAAAAACAGATGCTTGAAGAGGTTTTTTTTTTTTCCAATGAATAAGAAACTTGATTCCTTTGAGTAAAAGAGTAAGGGCAATGGGAAGCCAGCTCATATAATGGCTACTTGAGACCCTGCTGGATTCACATTTTGTTCAAAAGCATGCAGAAGCAATAAATAAAAAAAAAAACCAAACTAAGCTTTACTGACCTAAACTTAAAAATCTATAGATTTAATATCCTGTTACACTGCAAACAACAAGCTTACTCCTTAAAATGTGACAACTTGACTTATGGATGTGCCATTTTCTCCCTAGGCACTCTTTTTATTTTAAAATATAAAATAAATATATGTAAAATTTTCCAAGCTTCTCATACTTTGCAGAAACATGCTGCTCAAGGTGTGTGCTTTCCCAGAATGTTAAAGACATTTCAAAGGAGTACATAGAAACCAGAGAAATTCTTAAGTCTGCATAGCTACAGAAGGACCTGTTTAGCGAGAGATGCTAAGAGTCTTAGGAGACACAAATTTATTTGCCTTATTCCCCAAACACTTGTCCTTGATGCCAAGTCTGGCAGGCCACAGCAGCCATTGAATCCCCCTAATAGCTCCTTATTAACTGCTTCTGAAATAAATCATACTTTGACTTTGCTTATTCCCGTATCAGTTACAGGAATTGATGTAAGCTGCAAAGTCAAACAGATGCAGTTGCAGTAACGGCCACTCAAACAAATCATAGCTAGTGGGACAGTCTGATGGACTCCACAGATTTACATTTCATATGTGAAACTCAAAAAATGCCTGCAGGCAGGTATGTGGAAGTGTATAAGTATAGCTCCAAGGAAAAGATAATTTTGTATAACATAAGCTGGTTTTAAAATCTTTAACTTGAGTACACCTGTAACCTGCAGAATATTTACATTTGGATTCTGATTCATGGCATGGGCCATTTTGATACTATTTTTTTCACAGAGTTTTATGGAAGAAATGTCATCCTCTGCTGTTTCCTCTCCCCACAAAAGCTAAGAATCTGAGTATGTTAAGTGGGGAATCTATAAAATTATCAGAAACAAATTTCTGTAGTCCCTGAAACTTCTCAATAGCAGGGCAGGTGGAGGAAGACTAAAATAAACTATCTTTGCCAGCTTATGATTCTGGCATTGGTTCATGGTCATAAAGATTCTTCTGAAAGGATAATGACCAGCATATTGAGAGCATAAAGAAGAAATCATACTAAATGTCTGTGAAAAGACGAAACAGCGTTAAAGACATACAGGAAAAATCAGAGAAAAATCAGGGCAATTATTATGCTATGTTGTTTTGCTCTGACCAAAAAATATGCTTAATAAATATAATGGTTCACCAAAGTGGAGAAGATCAAAACATTCGCATTTGTATTCTCATTCAGCCTTGTTATTTTGCAGTTTTAAAAGGTTGAAAGATTATAATATTGGAAAGTCCCTTTTCTCTGTAAACATGAATTCATCATCCAGTATTATGCTTATGGATTATTATTCAATTGCATGATTCAAGGCTAAAGATGACACGGGTTTTCATTATTACATCCTACATAACTTTGACTTGGAAAACTAATTTACCTGAAATTGACTCATTTAATTTGAGGCAAAACAAAAGAGATGAGACTCCTTTGTTGGCCTTTGGAATCCATACTCGTAGCAAGAGTTTCCAGACACATCCCACCTGATGTGGTTAGGTGGCCAGGAAAACAGAGTTTGCCTCTGTAGCAGCTGATGCTCAAACTCCAAGGTCTTCAGTGTTGGTCCTCTTCTACTGGTCTCACCTCTTAGTCTTTGAGGTGCCTTTTTATTCTTTCAGATCACGGTGATCTGTGGCCTCTTGTGCTTTCTCATTTTGTCCAAGCTAACTGTTCAGTGTTCTTGGTGAGTCAGTTCCAAAACTGACCTAGAGATAACTGCTCACTTTGTACTTGCTCTGCAGCCGTCTTAACAGCAGTGTTGTCACATTATTTACCTTACAGCCTGCTAAATGTTAAATCAGCAATTTGCTAAATGTGCTTATGCTAAATCTATATAACTGTAAGGCAGTAATCAAACTGCTGATTTAGCAAGTCAGCTACTCTCTGTCTTAACACTAGAAATGCTAAATAAATCTGCGAGGTAGGCAATTCATCCCAGTTGAAGAGTCCCTTTCCCTTAGCACTGATCCGTGATCCCTTGCTTCCTCCAGATTTTCCCATACAAATGCAAAACTTTGCAGATACCGAGAACCAGAACAGGAGGCTATCTGAGCACAGCCCCAGTTTGAAGTGCCTTATTCCTTTTTTTTTTTCCCTAAATCATATTTCATAAAAATACAAACAAAGAAGCCAAAACAAATTCATGAAGATAGTTGACTTCACGTTGAAGGGAGTGAAATGCTTATAACTCTCACATCCATGATTGTATACAAGATCACATGCTACATTTACTTGTAGTCATTTTAAGTCTCCTGAATAAGAGCACAAACAAAGTAGGCAGCTGGCAGAAAGTGTAGGAGCGCTGGCAGCAAGATCTGCAGGAGGAACATCAGCAACAAAAAGTTAACAGAGCAGGAGGAACAAATGGGATGAGAAGGCATTATGAGTTCTGGGAGAAGAGAAGGGTGGGTATGCATAGATAAGGTTCCTAAAAGGACACTTAGGAGTGTGTCTGAGGAATATTGAGGCTTAGCCTGTAAATAACTAGAAAGTTATTTTCTATAGTGCACTTGAAGAAAAGAAAGAAGAGTACAAAATTCAGAATAGTACAGAACTGGTTTGTCTGGAAGATTCTTTAAAAGAATGAAAAAGGACTCAAGCGAGTGAGTCAGAAGGCATGAAATGTTTTAAATTATGTTGGTCATCACCACTTTTCAAAATACTGTTTCCATAGTTAGAATTATTTTATAACGTTTACAGAATTACATCAGAATCCTAGCTTTTCAGTAAATCTATATTTCTTTTGCTTGCAGGAAAATGGAGCACAAAGATGCAGACTGTGAAAGGTCAAAATATGCTTGCTTACTATAATTAATAACTGAATTGTTATGCAAGGCAAATTCTTAAGATGTTTTAATACATCAGATAGTACTACAAGCCACTAGATCTGAGGACAGTTACTTCTATATAAATCTAAATGCATAAAACATGATGGTATGCTTTATCATTAGTACATGAAACCTTATTCCTTGTTTGCCACTCTGAAAATAATGTGTCCACCCAGGAAATCCTCACCAAGGAGTGTGTTGGGCATATCTGGAAGTGTTTATATAGCAGGGGTCTGCAGGGTGCCCTGTGTGGGAGGAGGCCATGACCCACCCAGTGCTGGTCTCACTGTCTCCAGGCAGCTCTGGAACAGTTAGAAACAACCCATTGTGCACCAAAACCCATGATTTGGGAGGCACGTGGTGCCTCTGCCCAAACATATTTAAGAAAGTGGCAGCCACAAAGGGCACATGTGCAAGAGGAGAACAAGAGGACACATGTAAGAAGACATACGAAGAGAGGTGTTTGGAGAACTGTGGGGGAAAAAACAGAGAAGGAGAAACAAAGGACACACATGGAAGAAGACATTGTGGGGGACATGCCTGGAGACATGCTGCTAGAAGGCGTTGCTCCGTACCAGAGGAAGGATGTCTCTGAGGAATGACAGCCCATGGGCAGCACATCCAAGAGCAGAGACGTCCCCCCCCCCAGGGACTGCTGCCCACAGGCAACCCATGCCAGAGTAGATGAAAATGCTTAAGGAGAAAGAAGCAGTGGAGGAACAGAAGCAAGAAACAGAGAGGAATCGATGTACACTGCCTTCAGCCTCCGGTGCTGCCCGTCACCTCACCAAACAGATTTGGATAGACTTAATATTACATGCTGCAAAAACGAGGAGAGGTGAGAGACTACGAAGGTGAAGGAGAGGTGTTTGACTGAAATTGGGTCTGGGAAAGGAGGAGGAAAGATGATTCCTTAAGTGTGCATAGAACTGTTTACATCTACTTTTTTTTCTTTCAACACTTGACTCAGTAATTAAAAGTTTACATTAATTAGCAATAACTAGAATAAATTAAATTCCCCAAGCCAAGACAGGTTTTGCCTGCAACATGGAATCAAAGACCTTTTTGTCTGCTGAGTAGAGGCACAATGTCAGAAATACTGAGAAATGCTGATCACTTAGCTGGCTCCCCCTTTCTGAAGTAGACGTTCCTGCAATAATAGCTGCATCAGCTGATTTTCTTGAACTATTCCATCTGTGTTTTTCCATCTGTACAGGCCATATGTTTCCCATCCTGTTCCCTTTGGCCTCAGATTCCACTGTGGCACTTGAACCTAATGAACATCTTCAGAAGGTTTAAATTGTCAATATTATCAGCTGCTAAAAGCTCCATCATTGCCTTTATTTAGACTTTGGAGTACATTATTAATATACCAACATCAGCAAACAGCCCATTAGGTTTTACGTAGCTAATGAACAATCATTTATTATTTATCTTTTTATCTGCTCTCTATATCTTTATTTAAATTGCCTAAAATGCATTCCAAGAATTGTTGGGTTTTTTAGCTCTAAAAAGACAAAGTACTGAGGCAACAAAGAACATTAGAGCCAAATATACATTTTAATATTCTTCTTGGTTAAAAAAGGCAAAACTGATTTGTCAAGTTATTCCACAAGCCAGCTTACAATTTAAATTACAACAATGGTATATCCATCATTTCCCTTTACCCACTGAGAATATCTGTCATACCTTCCAATGCACTAAAAATATCTAAAACATGGAAATGACAGAATTTAAATCTAAAACAAATGAAGCAGGCTTGGATGTCTCACTCCAGGGATTAAATGTAAAATTCCTTTCTGGAACTCAAAGTTTTTTATATGTTCTTGCAGCAGCCTATTTTCTGGTTGTAGTTTCTAAGCTATTGTATCCTTTTCACTCCCCAATGAAATCACTTGTAATGTTTTTTTTGTCTTCCTATTAAAAAGTTCTTTTCACCATGAAACTGAAGTCCGTTCCTTGCTGAGTAAGTATTAACTGAACTTAACCGGAGCTAGGCATCAGCCAGTCTAGCATTCGTGAACGCTAAGTAAAACAGATATGCTTCTTGGCAGTCCCATTTCTAAACGTTTGACAAAGGATGCCATTGTATCATTTGCCTAACACTTTTTCCTTCCCTCTGTGCATTCCTCAGATTTTAAATATGTTATTTAAAAAAAATAAACAACAGACTTTAAAGATGAGAAAAATCTGTGCAGACACAAAGCTGTGACATACTTGCTTTGATTTGTGCCCCCTTTGTAAAAAAATGTTTCATCTGGCAATCTGTATTTCGGACAGTAGAGGGAGTCTGTTATTCATTGGAGCTACACTCAGTTTCATTCATTTGCTCTCAAGCTTGATGTTTAGGGGATAATTGATTTAAAGGTCAAAGCCAGTAAACCAAAAAAAAGCTATCAAGCAGAAAGTTTTCTCTTTCTTTTTGTTCAGGAGGGATGGAAAACTAAGATCTTTTGCCATCTAATTGTCAGTAATGTTTTCTTCCAAAAAGAAGAAAAATGTTAATCCACTCTTATCTTTTTCTCATCTCAGCATTGGTTTGCAAAGGCCTTGAATGTTTTCAACAAGAGGTAGTAAAGATTTGGCTGCAGAAGACAGAATTTTTTTTTCAAGACATGAAACAGCAAGTCTTGTAAATAATGGCTATTTCCCCCCAAGTCTTTGCACTGTTGCCTCTATCTATGTACTGTTGCCATTAGTATTGAGAGAGCCATTGTTCATTGTAAGAAAATATAAAAGAACATCATTATAAGTTCAGATTTCTACAGTGGCTTTCTGGAGGGGTTTTGATCAATGTAGAAGGACTGCTTGAAGAGAGAAACGTTTTCCAAGAGAATGTATTACACAGAAAGAGAATGCCCTGACACTGAAAGGAACTGGAAAAAAAAAACGTACCTACCAGTAGGCAAGACAAAGGGCACAGGTCAAGGCCTTTTCTTTGAAAGCACTGATTAATGTGAGGTCCTGTTACCTGCTATAATCATCGTTTTGTTTCGAGTGAAAGGTTTCCTACATTCCTAATTTGTCTTAGGGATGGTAAAAGAGAAAAAAAAACCTGTCTACCTCAGTCCAGGGGTGAGACAGTTTCATTTTGCTTTCAGTTCAAAGTGATGGATACAAAGGATGCAGGTTGTTGTACAAACGCTAACTGAGTGATTCCCTGGAAAAGCGGCCCCTGCAGCTCACATCATTGAACTATTTATCTTGAGGAGAAGGGGCATTTAGATTGTTTCTTAAAATGTTACTGTGGCAAAGTTAGCATGAATTGTTAAATCCTAATAGAGAAAAATCACCATTTATATGCACATGTGTACTGTCATATTAAGGAAAGACTAGATGTTTGCACAAATTAAGTCTCTGTATTTGATTTTTCACCATGAAATGTAAAACATGCTGGCAATTCCTGCTTTCTTAAAAGTAGTAATCTAGGTATATAGGAGTCCTGACGCTGTTTTCACTGAAGCCCATAAGAGATGTCCAGTTGATTAAAATGGGACTTACAGACATTTGAGGGGGAGGGGGATAAGTTCAGCACCTTTCTCTTAATGATGGAATAGCAAAAGGGAGCCCGGGACAGACAGGCTTTTAGGACCCAGTTAAGTGCCTAAACTGATGTAGACTAAACACTAGTTAAGAGTTACAGGATGTAGAAAGCAAATTACAGCAAAAGGCTCCACTAGCTACAACTGTAGACAGAGTAAAATCAATATTCAGATTTTGTCCATTCCAACAGCAAAAAGGAGCAGTTTGACTACTTCTAATACAAGGAGTCACTGGCAGCAGGGATCTGTCCTCTCTAGGGAAACTTTGGAGCTAACAGCACCACCAACATAAGGACTTTCACATTAATGGCATTCTGCGCCAAACTTTGATTTGGTTCAATGAAGGTGTTATATCCCGTGCCATATAACCTCCTGGTTTCTGAGGACTCTATCCAAAAATGGGAGCCTTCCTCTTTCTATTCTGTCAGAATATTTTGTCAACCAATTAAATGTTCTAGCTCAGAGTCAGCATGGAGTAATTGATTTCCGTGCTGTAGTGAAGCATGGAAATTATATTACTGACAAAGCACATATGCCATCTGCCACCTGATATAAGCATACAACAAAACCACTAATTTTCCAAAAAGTGTTTTAGTTTAACACTACAGGAAGAGTCAAGAAGAAATGCTGTCTTGGATACAGTTCACAGGTTGTGAAACCATTCATCCCTGACACTGGTATTGCCAGGGCTGAGGGGTCAAAGAGAGATAAATAAGCCAGTTTATATAAAGCAAAGTAGCAGTGAATCAGCTATGTATCCCATTCTTGCTGACTATGAAATGGAAACAAGTGAAAAGTGAGACTGAGCAGGTGAAGCAAAGACGTCTACTCTGTACTGAGCAAGGCAGGGGTTCCCATAAGTGTTACCCCACAATGACAGTAAGAGATGTACATTTTTGTTTGTCTTTTTCTGCATTTCACATTTGTGACTTCATGTCAGAACATTGCAACTCAGTTACTCTTTTTAAAATTAACTACAGGCTTAGAACAGCACTGCAATATGTTAGATAAAGATTGCCTGTGCAAACTGACATAACTGACATATATAGGAAACATGAAACTTTACTTGATGCATCTTGGAAATTACATCATTTTTTCATTGATTTTAAGTTTGTGTATGAATTTTTTATTTAATCAAATAAATTATTTTCTAATAAAAGCAGATGCTACTTCTAGGTAAACCGAATTAATATATTGGTCTATATTAATTTGCAATGTAGTATATCATAGGGAAACAGATATAAATCCCATGACCTACTAGTTCTGTTGTATCCTTGACTAGCCCTGATGTAAGACATTTCCTCAAGATGTGTAGACAGCTCCTGAATTTTAAGGGGAAGACACCCTTCAACAAGGCAAGATTGAGTCGCAAGAATGTGACTACCGCTATCTGCAAACCTAAATGTCATTTTCTCTCCTTTCATTTTCACTGAAGCTTTGAAGTAAATACTAAAGGAGCCAGAATTGAGCAAATTACCTGAGGACTGAAACATTTTTGACATAAGTCTCAAATGCAGTTCAAGTCTTTTATACTACTTCTTCGTTGTTCTAGTTTTGTTTCATCTCAGAATGTGAGTGATGGTAGCGATGATGGAAAGATTGGACAGCTGGCCTCAGTTCCCCATGCTGAATACAGACAGAAACACTGTGAGATGCCCTCTTTCAGGAGCCTCAGAGCCTGTGCAGCAGAAACATTTAACTGTTTCTTGCTGAAGGAATTGTGCAACAGGAAGGATCCATTTCACATCCACTACTTCAGCAGGTCCTGTATGCTAAAAGATTTCCTCTCTAAGTGGAAAGGCTGTAATTTCAAACCCATTTGCAACTAATGTGCTGAATTTGCTGTGCCAACATGAAAAATTCTCAAACCTCCTTATTGCCATAAGGCCCAGTAAGAAGTTGCTGAGCAATCCCTGCTTTGATCCATCCAGCAAACATGGGAAGAAAGCGTATGTGTTTTTAAATATAACCAAGTCTAGGACAATGAAATCAGCATGAAACCTGACTTAGAAGTCAAAGCAATTACTGATTCCAAGTATCATCCTCTAGAAGACAGTTCTTAATTAATGCTGTCCGTCTCTACCCAAATGATAGTCGCTCTTATTAAACTGCTTTACCAGTCTGTGTTTTGCTTCAATTACCATCCACCATATGTCCCAGGGGGTAGGATTAAGGGCTCCATCACAATGTGAAGGGATGGAACCAAGACCAAACTCTCATATTTTCTGCCTCAGCATCTTTAAAATACGTAGGGAAATGTAACTGGTGTAAGAAGCCAATTTGTATTTCCCACTACCAACAGGTCAGTTCTCAGGCAGGTAACTGTAGGCAATTCTGGCTTCCTCTGTGCCACTTACAGGTTGAAGCAAGTAAGAGAGTCTATCCATGCTCTTGCTGGCACAAGCAAAACAGGGGAAATACACAGGTTTTGAAGCATACAGGCTTCTAATGGAAAGCTTGTATGCTGAAAATTTTTCATGAATTTTTCATGAAGTCTTGGCTCATATACTTAAATCATCACAGCTTTAAGGGGTTTTTTTATATCATCTGTAAAATGTTAACAAATCTGCAACATATGAGGGATAGGGGAGTGATTATACTACACTTATTTTTTCATTATATATCCTTCTGGATTAATAAGATATAATTATTAGATGCATTATTGTATGTCATACTAGACATAGCAAGAATGGGGCTGTTCCACAAGATAAGGTCACCAGGAGTGACCCCAGAAGAAAGCAGGGCAGTGCCCTCACTGGTAGGGCACAGTCCCAGGACCTGAGCAGGGCAGGGGTGGTAATTGTCAAATGCAGGCACGGTGACAAGTCAGGTCTGAGGTCAGCCCATAAAATCCAGTCGGGACCAACAGGGGCACGACAAGACACAAGTCTGCCCACAGCTCTGCTCAGGCACAGGCTGACGCCCAAGCTCACCTGGAGACCTAGGCCCATGGGCCCAGGGGGCCAGACTGGGGCTGGGCAATGCAATTAAGGGCTATCCCCAAAAACATCAATGATGCCAATTAGAGCACTGTCCGCACTAATATTTAATACTTCATAGAAGGCCAAAAAATTTCACAGGTGGAAATCAAACACTGATAGGTGACAGACACATTGAATTTACTTTAAAGGAAACTGCAAAACTTAATGAGACTGACAAAGTTTAAAAAAGGGCTGCAGAACTCTCAAACCACCATACAGGAGAGACCGTACATATACTGCTCACTGCAGTCTCTTCCTCTTTTTCTCATTCAAATAATACTGGATAATAAGAACTCTCAAAAAAACCCACATCAACTATGATTTATTGTGATTCAGATAGAAATGTTAGTAAGTAATTGTAACATCTTTTTCATCTGACTCCCTTTTTTTATATGGCTTTTGGAGCCAAAAGGGCAGGTGGTATTCAGCCTCATAGTGTGTCAGCAAACAAGATCCAGAGCATGTGAACAGATACTGTAAGTCAGCACTGACAGAGACTTAAAAGGAAACAGGATAAAAAATCATTACTACTCACAGAGGCCTCTTGCATAGTGGGCATCTAAGCGCCAGACTCATGCACTTTGATAGAGTGAAGAATGCAATCTGAATTCTTTCATTTCTCTGTGATGCCAACACCTGACATGGCAGGCTTTTGGAGATTGTGATCAGCTCTTTTCCTCTAGCAGAGTATCAATCGTACTTCAAAAAAGGTTTGACTTTTTTTTTTTTTTAAAGTGTATGTGGACTATTGAATACTTACACTCTATTAACAAAATATCAGTAACTTTATGTGGGAAGGATGTATGTGCAATTTGTTATTATTTGTTTTGAAATACCATCACATCTGTGAGTTCCTAGAAACCTTTATACCAGCAACAATACAAAAATAGAGGATTTAAAAAAAAAAAAAATTAAGCCCAAGAATTGTACTGTCTCTATAGCACAGTAGGGACAAAGGCTGACAGCAGATGGGTAACAACCGATGCCTCATGGCTTTGACACATCTCTGTATCACTGCGTAGACCCAGAAGAAAGTCACATGAAGACCATAACCCAGGCCTAAAAGCAGAAGAAGGAGAAACAAAATACTGTATCTACATGCTATGGTATCTTAGGGCAGACAGTTAAGGCTTTCATAAGAAGCCTAAAATAGAAGCTAAACATTATTGTAGGAGTTCCTTTCCAATTCGTCTATGACATAAAGCAATTTACTTACACTATGTATTCTAGCTAAGCCTTGACTTATGGAATTGGCGGCACAGTAGGTTCTCTAATGTCTGGCAAGCCGCTTATCATTTATTCTACTTAGAGAGCAGGATACAGAAAAGTATAGGCTTATTATGCAGCTTATATGAAAACAGAGCAAAGCCAGCTCCAAAACATTTCTCCATATTGAGTGATCTTAAATTTTTGTGTGTAAAATAGCAAACTTTAAGTTCAAATGCATCTTTGAAGAGATCGTATATGGAATACAGAAAAAATTAATGAAGGACCTTACAACTGAGCTTATGAGTTGCCAGTTTATTCCAGACACTGTAACTGTTCTTAGTCCACAGACATTTTGTGCAGAATACAAAAATTAAGTTAGAAATTATTCTTAAACTTTTGTATCAATAGACAGGACTCTAATATGAAACACAGATAATTTTCAATCCATTTTTAAAGGCACATACACACTGAAAATAGCTATGTTAATCATCTTGGGCAGATTTACATTTCTCCCAGTTTTTATATCATTTTTTTCAACTAACATTTTAGTGGAGATTAAATCACTGACAGCCCTGTCCTTTCTTTCACATTCGGGTCAAACTTATCTGGCAGTAAAGTCAACCTCTTAGTTTCTTCTTCCTTGCTTCATTATTGGTGCACAAGTCTACTCCCCATTCCTCATGCCCTCAAGCATTATGTCATCTTAGCTGTCTGCTTTTGCTGACTAGATTTCACTTCATAACTTTATATTCTGCCGTATCTGATTCATCCTGGCATTCAGTATTGCTTATTGTGATACAATGTCTATTAACAAAGTATTCCTCTAAAACAGTTTGAGAATCGATAACGCTCTATACCTGACCTAATGCAATTTTTTAAATTATTTGTATTTATTATTTAATGTATATCCCTTATTTGAAACTTGATGCTTACTGAATAATAATTTATTTAAAACATATTATTGTATTTATCAAGTACAGTCATGTAAATATTTTGCTATTACTTCCTATTCGGCTTTGGGCAGTCTCCTTTCAGTCTATGATCACAAGGTGTGGACTGCTCTCTGCAATTCCCATGGATGCGCTGTCCTTGTGACAGTACAGAGTAGACAGGCAATATGTGTCAGGTCATCTCACTGATTCATCTGAAAATTAATCTTGCAACAGCAATAAAAAAAGAAAATAGGTCTCAGACATCCTCTAACTGCAAGTAGGAGGTGACAGGCATGTGCAGCTTAAAGCAGGGAGAACAGCAGGACAATTCATTTCAATGGCATCCTGCAAAATGCCAGCTGAAACCATACCTCAAGATACAGATATAAGTGTAGAGTTTCAATTCCAAGATTGTGTCAATTGTAAGTGATGACCTCTAAAATTAAGTTATATGTCCTATCCTTTAACACCCATGTCCTATTGCTTACTGAAACACATTTAGTAACCATAATTAAAACCTTATTTGGATCATGATTACTAAAAATTAACAAGGGATTTCCTTAAATGTGCAATCTGAAATGTTTGTTTGAAAAAATATTCCCAAAATTTTATACTTACTTTTGAAATATATAGAAAAAAATCAATAAAGTATCGGACATCTAAAGATTCCTAAAGAAAAATTCCAGTTGACTTCATTAGCATGCATCATGCTAGTTTTGTCAGAATTTCAGCTATACAACCAGATAAATTAATTATATTTATTCTTCCACTATCTTATTTCATTACAACTGACTTCATTCTCCTGTCCTTAATGTACGCCGTCGTTGCTTCTGGCTTTACATACGTACAGAACAGGCTCATCATCTACCAACCTTTCCCTTTTCCTTCCACACTTAATAGGAAGGTGAGGTACCAGCTTTTGTCCTCCATGCAACACCCTAATCCAACATTTAGACTACTCTAACACTGGCCCTCTAAGGCAGGGCAATTATTGTTAGTTAAGTTTTTCAGGTGGAAAAGCCAAAGTCTCTGATTCTCTGTCGCCTTTGTCTTGCTATGTAGGATATAGCAGTTATCTATGTTGCTACGACAGCATCTTGGTCAGTAAAGAGCACAATGTAACAGGCACAAGCCTGAAAGGTTCAGATTTTCAATAGGAGACTATAGTTAAACAAATTCCAGTTTAATTTACAAGTATTAGCATTATTCAGGACTTCTTAGTGTTGTCATTTCCTTTGCTTCATTACAAAAAATAAAGTACAGGACAAGAAAGAACCTGACGCAGAAAGCAGCTGCTACATGTGCAAACAGAACAAAACCATCCACAACTCGAGATCATCCAAGTCAAATATCTTTCTCTAATGACACAATCTCTAAAAGTATGTAAATATCATTAAAAATATATTAAGACAGATAGTGTATTTATTATATCTTAGGAGAGCTATTTATGGCTGTACCACTCCATAATGTGAAACAAGTGCATCAATATAATTTCACTGCAGGAGAGTACAATTTTGCCACCACACTTGAGGAGCTGTGGCTCAGTAAAGGAATGATACACATTTTACCTATTGATTGAATTAATATTCTCATCTCAGAAGAATTGCAAATGTAAGCTGGAAGGTCTGTCTGTTTTAAAAATTCTAGCTGAATTTCTGAAGAAAAACAAGAAGCAAAAGCTTTGGAATTGTGCTAAAATGGAGAGTCATACCTTGAGTACTGCATTATATTACAGGGTGAGTGTTATATTGACTACTGAATTCTCTCTCTCTCAATTGAAATGAATTTAATTCTAGCTTCAATTCACAAAAGGAGTCACATACATCTTAGAGTTGAAGTCCAAATATTGAAGAATAGAGTTCTTTTCAGTGACTTGTATTGCCATACCTACATTAAATTTCATTTCAGGAGTTGCCAACAGAAAAATATTACCTTTTTCTCCCTCAGGTGTTTTTCAGTAGTTCTTAAAAACAGAAACATATCCATCTGTAATCTATTAATCTATTAATTCCGGTCACCAGCGGCGTCCCTCAGGGGTCCGTGTGGGGCCCGGCCCTGTTCAACATCTTTGACAGTGACATGGACAGTGGGATAGAGTGCACCCTCAGCAAGTTCGCCAATGACACCAAGCTATGTGGTGCTGTCGACACGCTGGAAGGGAGGGATGCCATCCAGAGGGACCTGGACAGGCTGGAGAAGTGGGCCCGTGCCAACCTCATGAAGTTCAACCAGGCCAAGTGCAAGGTCCTGCACCTGGGTCATGGCAATCCCAGGCACAAATACAGACTGGGTGGCGAATGGATGGAGAGCAGCCCTGAGGAGAAGGACTTGGGAGTGATGGTGGATGAGAAGCTCAACATGAGCCAGAAATGCTCCCTTGTGGCCCAGAAGGCCAACCACATCCTGGGCTGCATCAAGAGGAGCGTGGCCAGCAGGTTGAGGGAGGTGATTCTGCCCCTCTACTCTGCCCTGGTGAGACCCCACCTGGAGTATTGTGTCCAATTCTGGAGTCCCCAACATAAGAAGGACATGGACCAGTTGGAGAAGGTCCAGAGGAGGGCCACAAAGATGATCAGAGGGCTGGAGCACCTCTCCTATGAGGACAGGCTGAGAGAGTTGGGGCTGTTC
>WHYT01016330.1:119872-178269 GCA_009806455.1 Tetrax tetrax | reverse complement strand
GCCCTACTCTGTTTTGTTCCATTTTACATTCATTTTTTCCCATTTATTTTACTTCATTGCAACTCTACTTCCCCCCTCCAAAAAATTGTGAATCCAAGCTGATGTTTCCTACCATTGTACTGCTCCTTCTGTTCATCCATTATCACCCTTTCTATCTCAGTCTTAAACTGCGTAAATCTAAACAATCTACTTTACAATATCCTTGAAATTGAGATTGCCTTTACTATTTTACATTTGTCAAGTGCCTGCCAGAAAAGATATAAAAACAATACTAGAAAAGTCATAATTAAGAATAGGGCATTATGAACTTAGAATTAGTAACTTGCATTATCTTTAAGAATTACAAAATTCTCATTTTAGTCCATATGCGACAAAACAGTGAGCAAACAGAAACTCTAAACACTGGCATCAAGAACAGAAACTCTGAAACACTGGCGTCAAAAATTAATTATTATATGAACTGAAGTATTTTAAGATGCTTCAGTTTCACAGGTAATATAAAGGCCTGGTAGCACACCCAGTATATGCTATGACTCACAGGAGGCATCTCCAAGTGCAGATGACCTGTTCCTAGTTGTCTGCCATTGTTGCTGTGGCTCTTCCAGCCATTTCAGCCTGGAGAAGAGGAGGCTCCAGAGAGACCTGATAGTGGTCTTCCAGTACCTCAAAGGGGGCCTACAGGAAAGATGGGGAGAGTCTGTTGTGATAGGACGAGGGGTAATGGGTTTAAATTAGAGGGAGGTAGATTCAGATTGGATATTAGGAAAAAATTTTTTACAATGCGAGTTGTAGAACACTGGAACAGGTTGCCCAGAGAGGTGGTGGATGCCCCATCCCTGGAAACGTTCAAGGCCAGACTGGATGAGGCTCTGAGCAACCTGATCTAGTCAGGGATGTCCCTGCTTCTTGCAGGGGGGTTGGACTAGATGACCTTTGAAGGTCCCTTCCAACCCTAACCATTCTATGATTCTATGATTCTATGAATTCTGTACATGCCGTCATTCAGACGGATGGTGATATTATATATACTGTAATTCAAGGGTATTTCCCATGGACAGCAGAGGCAGACAGGATTCATAAGTAAATGTAAACAAATACATATAAAATATAAGTATTCACAATTACTGTATGTTAAAATCATCGCTAAACTTAAAAATTCATAATTTAATACAGATTCTTTGGCATCTAGAGTCCTTTGCATAGCATGGAATGGGACATTTTATGATTTACATATTTTAATGTAAATATGTAAATAATTTACATAATGATTTACAATTATTTTTTGCATTCAAATATGTACTAGATCTCTTACAGGGGAAAAAAAAAAGAATGCAAGACAGTCCCTACTCTAAGGAATTGACAACATGGGACTGTTGTAACTCAGAAGAAACGGTGAAGCACAATTGCTGAAGGAAACTATAGGAGAATCACACAGTTTTGCAGTAAATATCATAATCATTGCTCCATCAGAAATTGTACCATAGTGAAAGTAGGTGGGAACAACATGGGTTTAGATGCCAAAATTTGAAGAACACTGCTGCAATTCATGTATATTGTACAGATTTACTTTTGCCTATCTTTAGGGCTGTTGAAATATTTTATTTCTTCACTTCTGTCCATTCCCTTCTCCAGTTTAATCCCCTTTCACAAGGTGTCGCAACACTGCACACACACAGAAAGACCAGTTCCATGATGACAGCTGCAAAACTGATAGCTCTTCCATGTTCCACCTGATTTATTTTTAGAGGCTGTTCAGTAGGGTCAGGGGCTGTTCAGTAGGGCCTGTTGTGATAGGACAAGGGGTAATGGGTTTAAATTAGAAGGAGGTACGTTTAGATTAGATATTAGGAAAAATTTTTTTACAATGAGAGTTGTAGAACACTGGAACAGGTTACCCAGAGAGGTGGTGGATGCCCCATCCCTGGAAACGTTCGAGGCCAGGCTGGATGAGGCTCTGAGCAACCTGATCTAGTCAGGGATGTCCCTGCTCCTTGCAGGGGGGTTGGACTAGATGACCTTTGAAGGTCCCTTCCAACTCTAACCATTCTATGATTCTATGATTCTATGATTCTATGATTCTATGATTCTATACACATGAAAACCACTCCCTTTGCAACAATGACAGTCTAAAGTGAAAGAAAGTGTATAAAAATATGTCCCCACCAACAGGCAGGAATGAGTGTGACAGTTCATCACAATTTCTTTTTTCCGAGATGCTTGGCAAGGATATTGCGAATATTAGAGTCACCTATCACAGAATGTCTATCTATAGACCTTAGAAAACATGAAAAAAAAAAAAAGGAATGCACATTTGTGAATCCTAATTCTAAATCTCTTTGGGTTTAGTCTTTAATGAGAAGGCACATCCTATGCATAGTTAAATCTGTGTAAATCTAGCATAAAACCACTGCCTAAATCTGTCACAATCAGTTGTTCTGCATTTTCAGGAAAAAACTTCATGACAAGCTTTAAACTACAATTGAAAACTCCTTGAAAAAAATTATGTAATTCAGCAAGAATAGCACTTAGTATTTTTTACACAATCACTACAGTTACCATAAAGTT
Source organism: Tetrax tetrax (assembly GCA_009806455.1). NCBI lineage: Eukaryota > Metazoa > Chordata > Aves > Otidiformes > Otididae > Tetrax > Tetrax tetrax. The sequence continues at coordinate 175,704 of WHYT01016330.1, read as the reverse complement.
TGCATGACTTGTGGACATAGGGAGAGCAAAACATTAGCAAACCTGCCTAGATCTGTCGTGAATGGTAGATGTAAAAGTTAGGCCCCTGCCTTTAAACTCTCCTAGTATTGCAATTCAGTACCTAGTTGTCATTCATCATCCCTTTATGTCACCTTCTTCCACTACAACTGTCAGGAAGCCTGAAATACAGTTATGACCTAATAACACATTTCTGAACAGAAAAAAAAAAAAAAAAAAAAAAAAGTCTTCCATTTAACATGAGATCTTAAATGTAAACGTCAGTAAAATAACAACATTTATCCTAAGTCTTCCTTTTAAATTATACAAGGTCTAGAACTAAGGAATTAAATTGTACTAACATGTTGTTAACATCTTTTGCTTAATAGAATTTACTTGAGATAGCTTGAGGTGAAAAAGCACAAATTCACATATAAAGATTATTATTATTTATATTTTTAGTATATTAAAACTTGAATTGTTTTCTCATATACACCAAGGTATGACACATTGTTTTCTCTACTTTTGCATCTGATCTCTCACAACCATAATCATCTAGGATTACCATTACACATACACATGTTTTTAAAGGAGGCTAATCTTACTTCAGTTTGAAATTAGACATTGAAGTCTGCATGAATAGCCCATTTCCTATTAGGACTCATGCAAGCTACCTGTCCTCTGAGGCTCTGATTTTGCAGCTGTCATCTTTCCCAGCATTTGGGCAATGAAGGAATCTTTTGTTCTACTGAAAAGTGGTGCATTGTTCCCTGCTCAGGTGCCCAGAACAAAACGTATAAGGCAATACAATGAGCTTCTCTCCAGAGTGGCTTAAGGGGTATTTTTCTTTATTTAAGATTTTTCACTGAATGAAACTTTCCTTGCGCAGGCTGAGAAAAAAAAATCAACTTTGTGTTTGAAATCTTGAGATATATGATAAAGTTTTCAAAATAGTTTTAAATGACATTAAGTGTCTAAGCCAAATTTAGTCTTTTTACAAACATAATTGTAACAGTAAATGGAATGGTTTTATTTTATTTGAGCTATCCCCACATTTCATTTATTTCAACAACAATCCAGGTTATTTACAGACATTTCCAAAACACTATTCAGCTGCTTTTATTTATTCTGGTTACTGATAAGAAACGCCCACTCTATGAGCTCCCCTCAGCTTGATCCTCCTGAATTGTTAGAAGAAAGCTCTTCGGAATTATTTTTGCCTATTTCATATATTTTTTTTAACCTGCCCCGTTACAGAAAGGAGCTGCCTCATCACCTCTAACTCACATTATACTCATTAAAAAAAAAAAGAATTACAAAGGCCAGTTGATTGGCTGTGGAAGAAATTCCCTGTGAAACACACAATTGTCTGATTGATTTTCTTATCTTCTCAGATACATGTTCAGGTCTCTACAAGAAGATTTCACAAGTTAGGCAGAACCCTCTAGAAAGACAGACATTTCTCTACCGTGAGGAGTAACTTCATTCTCAAGGAAGAGAAAATGTCAAAGCACAAGTGTAAGTAAATAAACAAGAGAACAAGGTGGCAAGAACCTGTAACTGATGAAAAAAATGAAAGAGTCTGTATTAGCATTTTTGTTTGGATTGGGAATGCACTTTCAGTACAAAACTCCTAATGGTCCTCAACTAACATGCTTTGATTTTCACCATAGAGTTGTTTCAGACCACACAAAATTGATCCCTTTAGACTAAACTAAACCAGGAGATGTGCACCTTGTTAATGCCTACATAAACCTGGGTCAGGGTGCTCCAGCTGGTAATTGGCACACAGACCAGGGGACCAGATTAGAGCTTATCTGAAATAAAACCTGCAAAACATGCACAGCATGGGTTGTGGGTGCTCAGAATGGTTTTATATCCATATGTGTTCATATTCTGCTTCACTGCTTGTCAATACAGACACAGCGTGAGAGAAGCAGTCAACAAAGGGGGCTTAGTAGATCAAGGGTACTTGCTGGGCAGCAAAAAGTATTGCACAGCATTTGATGAAACTGAAAAGGCCACCAAACCTGCTGAAGCAAAACCCCATCACCTGTCAAGAATACAGTCACCAGGAGGAGAGTTAGGGATAAACCACCTTTATTTCTATTCTGTCTGGCTGTCCCTCTCTGCTGAAAGAATCAGCTATTCTCATTCTCATTTTAATAAAGACTGGCTCATCTAAAGAAAACTCAGGGTCTTTTAAAATCAGGAACTCACTACAAAGCAAAGATCTATGCACACCCACCTCGAAGTCCAGCCTGACCATAGGTCCCATTGCACAAGTATCACTGCAGAGTTGCCGTGCCAACCTGAAACACAGCTCTCAAAAGTCTAGGAACAGCATCCGTGCGGCAAGAACAAAGGCTGAAGGAACACAAAGCACATAAATGAGAGGTACACCCGCTATAAAGCACTGCAGATGTTCTGGAAGTATTCAGGCCAATCATCTGCTAATAGAATTTAGGAGGAAACTTCCAGTAAGCACAGGCTTTTCTGTAATCCTACCTGATAGCGTTTCTTTTGTAATCTGCCGTCTGAATGGATTAAACAGCTCCTAATGGAAGAAGTCCCTTTCCTCTTTGTACTTGACTGTTACATATCTGCAAGGTGAAAAAAAAAACAGATTAGACTGTCAGCTCTGGAGTACGCTATTTTCACTACAAGTCTAGCAAATAAGTTGTAGAAAGATTAATTTGTCTTCTGCTGATTAGGAGCAGCAAACATGTCTATGCTGAAAAGACTGCTGAACAAATCAAATCTGTGATGTGAGGTATAAGACAAGCAATCTTTTTTCCTGTAATTTTGGCTGTCACAGAGTGCAGTTTCAGACTAGGTGAAATCAAATCTAACGGCCACCAAAAGGGGTCGGCCTTTTCTCTCGTGTAGACAGTGATAGAACTAGAGGCAATGGTTTCAAGCTGCGCCAGGGGAGATTCAGGCTGGATATTAGGAAATATTACTTCTCAGAAAGGGTAGTCAGGCACTGGAATGCACTGCCCAGGGAGGTGGTGGAGTCACCGACCATGGGGGTGTTCAAGAAACGTTTGGATGTTGTGTTGAGGGATATGATTTAGCTGAGAAGTATTGGTGATGGTTGGACTGGATGATCTTTTAGGTCTTTTCCAATCATGATAATTCTGTGATTCTGTGATTCTGTGATCTCTGCTCCTCATTTCTGCCTCCGCTTGCGCGCTCGAGTCCAATTCGTGTTAACGACTGTGTGGCTTCAGGATATCTCAGCTCATCCAACTAATCTGATAGAAAATTAAAACAACTGAAAAAAAAGATTGGTTTTCTGTCAGATCTGAACTAACTCACCCTATGAAGGTATGGCTCCAATAAATTTATTGGTATTAATACAGACAGCAAAATTCAAAGTTGTGCACTTTTGAAACTGTTGCAAAGAATGAGGTGGAAACATATAGCTAGCAATAAGGAAAAGATAGAAACATTCTATTTGGAAGATTAGCAGATAATAAATTGACACTGGGGATCCTTCAGGGTTTTTTTTAGAAAAAAAGTACCATTACAATGAACTTATATTTTCAATTAGCAAAGAAATGTAAATAAAACCTTCGTTATCTTTCTATATTTGCTTAGATATTGAATTTCAGAATAAATAGTAAGGCAATATTAAAAAATTAAAATTAAAAAATTAAAAAATGCTTATACTTCAATCAGCATTGATTACAAGAATTGCTCATGACTTCCCAGGTTGCTTGTAATGTGCTTGAATAAGTAAGGCACTGTTGACTGTGATGTTTGAAAGAAAGCTCTGTTCATCAAACCCATTAATTATTCCAAGAAATTTAATGAATGCCCCATATACAGAAAAAAGTAGGTGATGTAAAGTTCAGGAAATTACCACAGTTTATTATTATAGAGACTGAGGGTGGGTATCTCTTTATTTTCAATTAACATTTGCGTTATTCTTGTCTTTCAACAACTGAATTTCCCAAAACAGATTCAACACTTTGCACTTGTAAAACAGAGACATGTTTCCAAACAAATTTTTCAGCTTGCTTTTTATCTCTTGACATGTTGAAATTGTTTCTCAGTGCTGTAAATTAGTTATTAGTTATTTTCATTAATATTTTGGGGGGAGGATTGAGACATTGCTTTAAATTTAACTCACAATCAGAGAAACTGCAGTTGCATGTGTAGCCCCGAAATAGTTTGGCTCTTGTTCTGCAAAGGTTTGAATTACTAACATGTGACTAACTTTGTTCAGGTAGACACAAATGTCAGCTTTCATTTTGAAATCAAGTACAACAGGAATGAGATGAGAACTACATAACACATACCAAATCTGTACTTGAATTCGTTCTTTTGCAAGCATCCAGATATATTTGACACTAAATAGTTATTGAAAGACAATTAGTACTCTTTAAGAACACTCCTTAGCAAAAGGACCAGAATTGGGGCATGCACTAGACTAATTTTCTGATTTTAACAACATACTTTTTAAGCTCACAGATTTCCCACATAACTGTACTCTAGTCCACTAACTGCTGCAAGTTCTCCCAATTCTGGTGCTCAGTTACCATTAGATACTGGTGTCCATGCAAACATTCCGCTATTTAGCTATTTCTCTGCAGTAGTCAAATACACGGAAAAAGTCACTCCTGTGGCAGTCTAGGCAACTGCATGACACAGGTTTGTAATTCTTTCAAAAAGCTAACAGATAACAAGAAATGTAAACAGATCAAATGGATTCTCTTTATATGCTGGGAATTGGGCAGGAAGTCAGACATAAAATTTACTCCATTACATACATCAGCTAAACATATTTCTGTTGTGGCTTGTGATTTTTTTTCACCCCTCACACTAAAACTCAACATGATACGATGGAGATTTTAAGCACTGAAACTCTGTTTATGTTATCAGTCATTTCAATACAGTATATATACTGTAATAGCCTTACTGCTACCTCTATTCTCCATAATTTTTAACTTACATCTTTTCTGCTTTGCACAGTACTTCTAGTAACATCCTTTCATGATTCATCCTTATAGTCTAACACGGCAGTCAACAACATTTGACAAGACACTTATCGAATACTTAAAGGTCAAGGTCAGGTACTTCAGAATATTTACTTCCACTGGAAAATATGCATATTTTTAATACCAAAGCACTTTTTTTTTTCAATTATTGTTTCAGTCTCTATACCTTGGACTATAGGACAAAGTCTTCATAAGAAAAGCTACATTTGCATAGTCAATACAGCAAGGACACTACATATGCTGACTGCTCAGTTTCTTTTATCGATTTTCTTAACAAGCTGGGCTTTTAAACTATGTACAATCTTCTGGACTAACCATTCACCTTATTTGCTTCTATGAGAAGTGGCTTACAAGAAAGGGAAATACTACTGAAATGCTTATCATTTGGCTAAGCTTCAGTATTTCAGACCACCTTGTGGGCTGCCTTCCTTTGAAGAGAAATAGATGTAAATCTATTGAAGATTTACGATTGTCAGTGAAAGAGTTTTGAGGTTAACAAGTTTTCCTGTAACCTTATCAACTTGTAATTTGCCTGCATTTCAAATGTTGGCAGGTAAATTTTGCACACCTCAACAGTTTTGCATGGCTGGGGCTTTAGCTTAAGCTACTGTATTTTCTAACTGGCTAACCATCCTTCTTTGATCTCTGTGAGGCCCTGTCAGGTGGAAGTTCTGTTAAATTCTTGAGTTTCTTTGGGCTCTGTTTGGCTTCACAATAACATCCTCAGTAACTGTGCACACCCATGCCCTAATTTTTTTTTTTTTTTTTTCAGATAAATACCTGGAGAGTTAAAGGTCAAATCGGTGTAGGTAAAAGGTAGACAAACAGATAGTACACCTCTACTATGTAATCTAACACTTTCCATAAAGAAAATGTTAAGCCTTCTTGTAAAATACAAAGATGTAAAAATAGCTCTCACTCACAAACACTCAAAAAACAGTATCACTTTCATTAATGTAGTAATAATATAAAGAAAGAAGCTTTGCTATATTCTTCTACCAGAGGAACTAACTAGAGTAATCCATTATACTGATTTGGGGATTCTTCAGTTTAGGATCTCTTACTCCGTTTTTTGTGCAAGAAGTTTGCAGATGCAAGACAGCGTTAAAGAGTTTATTTATTAACTTTAAGATTACAATTTACAATAATCTACTGTATTATTGCCATTGGAAACTAAGTTTCCTCCCAAGTTGTAGGAGGCTTTCTCACTCTCTCTGGGTTTTGTTGATATTTTTACACATGCTATTGCCACATGGATAAGTATTTTTACCCAGGTTTCTGCAGTATATTTCTGCTTACCTGGAAATCTTTACATCATGTTTCATTTTGTAGTGTCAATGTGCTTTAATATTTTCTCACTTTTCAATTAACCTTCTCCAAGTTTTCACAATTCATTGGACAACAAAAAATATTAATAGATTCATATAGGACAGAAAAGAGATAGCAGTGTCATCTCCAATTAATTCGAAGATCTTTCTCCACGTTTCTGCTTTTAAAAGATATGGCCACACTAGGTCAAACCAGAGGAACTATCTAATCCACTTTCCTCTCTAATAGTGACCAGTAACAGATGCTTAAAAAGAATATAAAGAGTGGATACGTATAGAATAACCTGTGCAGAGAAAATTTCCTCACAATGTCCATGAATATGTATTGAAATCCACCTGAAGAAGCCTCTGGTTTACACATTGCCAAATACTTCAGATTTAGAATAACAGACAATTCTTTTTCCAGCATCTCAGAGATTAGCCTTCTTTTGAATCAATGGTTCTGTTACTAAACTCAAATATAAAATAAAATTACTATCTGACACATAATTTTTGAGCACTCTAGATACAAGAGTATCTAATTAAGCGAAGATCCCTTGTTACTTCAAATTCCACCTTTCATCTCAATTCCCACATTACATATACAAAAGCAGCCATGGATTTTAAATAATTCTCCAGAGCTCTATGAAGAATCCAATTATTTTTCCTGTCTTTCCAAAGAACATGCCTGCAAGAGGTATTTATTGGCTCTTTAGCAGATTTTTTAATTATGCAAGACAATATTTATGTAGAAAATTGAGTCCTTCCAGGGTTGAATTTTCCCATGAGACTTGGCCGAGGAGTGTACTGAATCTGACTAGAATGAAGTTAATTTTCTTCATAGTAGCCCAGATGATGCTGTATTGATTATTGCTTACCACACAGGATGCATTCTGATTTCTGTCAGCTTCAGTCTTCAGGTTGAGGTTTATAAAGTAGTATTTACAACAAAGACATCATCATGGGAGTAGCTACAAAAAGACTACTTCACAAGGACTGTTCATGACCGAGCACAGTACAGTTTAACTTATTCTGACCTCTGGTGAAAATGCTGCATAAAAGGCACTGGAAGGTAATGCTGTGATCCTTGTGAGCATAACTTTCATGCATTGGCAACGGCATATGGTTGAAAGTACCAAAAAAATATGGCAATGCTAATGCTGCAATAAAAAGAAAAGTTGCCTTTTCTTTTATCAGCTAATGGTATTTCTACAGAGTTCACATTACAAGTTTGTTTTCCTACCTCAGAGAAACATTTATGAAGATAAACATACAAGAAGATGCTCCAAAGCTAATTGCCTATATTCAGAGCCAAAATCTAATTCTCATTCAAAGGAATATATTCTGCATTTTCCCTGTTCCTAAACCTCACGGACATTTTTGCTAATGTTCCCTGTCTAGTTCTGTTCAAAGTACTGATTTTTATGTGCAATGTTTAACTTCTCCTTCATGTCCTTTGGTTTTTAAATTCGTACACATAATTTTAAAAAAAAAAAAAAAAACGAACCTGCCTCTGTATTTCACTTACCAAAATCCATGGCAGCTTTTGCAGAAAAAGGTGAAGGTGAATGTGATTAATCCATTTCCTGGGCTGATCTTTTGTTTCACCAGAAAATTACTAGGGCTTATGCAACCTAACCAAAGACAGGTAATAACCTGCCATTTGTACGTCATGGGCCAAGTCACAAGGTTTACATTAATTTCCTTTGTTAGTAAACCGAGTCATTCTACTCTGTTATTTTACTGGTATTTACATATAATTTTCACACGCTTAAATGACCTTAGTCTCTCTAATAATTGCAAATTAGAAACTGTTTCGCAAGCGAAGGCTCTAACTGCTCTCCCTGCCCTTGCCCAGCTGCAGAGGCAGCCAGCCAGGGAGCTGCAGGCCACACCGGTGGCAGTAACACAGAAGAAAGGCAAGTGAGCTTCATACCTGAGCACAGTTCTTCTCTCAGTATGGAGGAGCTGGAGACAGCTGTGCTACCACAAACACTGCCAGGGTCGGCAGGCTGCTGCCTCAGGAACAAGGAGCTGGGGCCCATCACGGTCCCCGGCTGGCTGGGCAGGGCCTTGCAGGCCGGGCCTGTCCTTCTGCCCCAGACAGGAGCAGGGCAGCTGGGGGTAGCCCCCGCCCTGGGCATCAGGCACCTCAGATGGGACCAGGCCAAGGCCAGGCCCGGACGCTGGCCCACAGGTGGGCCCAACCGGGCAGGGGCAATGGCTGGGCAGGGCAGGGCTGTGGGGAGCTAGAGACAGGGCGCTGAGAAAACAGAGGTGCTGGAGATGCTTTTCTTCTCCAAATCCAAATGGCAAAGGAAATTTTCATGATATAAACCCTAGGATGAAATCCTCAGAAGCAAAGCGGATCAGCCCAGGCCAGTGGGTATACACACATTGCCATTCAGTCCTCAGGGTGGAGATTGCCTCCACAGCTGAAGCACAGCGGAGTCAGTATTGAAACTTCCCTGTGCGTCATCCAGCTAGGAGCTCTTCCTGCATATGGAAATCAGTTGTCACAGCATGATAAAAGAACATTTTCACTTAAGATGGACTTTTTACGCTGTTAATCACATGTATTTCTATTTATTTTTGTTAGTGATTCATCTGCTCAGACTCGACATGAAGGCAGCCTTCAATGAATTTTCATTCTGGTGAGAGAACCAAGTTAGTCCTTCATTTGTACTGATATGAATATTTATACAGGCATGAATTATTTTTTCTAATTTGTCAATGTGATATCATTTCATTACATCTTTCCATTAGTCAGTTTGGGGAAATTTATAATGAAGGGATGTCAAAGATACTGCATTTGATTCAGTAGTTTCTGAAGGACAGCAAGTGACATCATTAAATCAGTGGCATGGCATGGCATGGCATTCAGGTTTAGAAAGAGTATGGAGACTGTAAACTCCATGAACACTGCGTTTAAGAGAAAAATTAAATATAACTATATTTTGTGTCTTTTCAAACAAGAATCATTTGTACTGTCTCTAGTGTATATTCGATCCAGTTTGCTTTTACCAGAGACTGAGCAGTTTCCTGAAAGTTTCTTTTTCTTTTGGAGATCATACAGGTAAGTAAAACTTAATCCCAAGCAGCAAAAAATACCTGTGTGGCAGCATTTTTATTAAAGGTGTAGATTGAACAATATCTCAGTAAAGAGCTCAATTATTATCAAGATATTAACACAACAGAAGTTCTAGATGCTGCTTAGAGATTTTTCACAACTGTCAGTTGCCCGTTATAAAAAAAAAGTGTTGCAATTCTCTATAGGTCCTCCAGGTGTAGCATTTTCCCAGTTCATTAACAATATCTGACTGTCACCAGCAACACCTTATGCACAGAACCGCATGCAGTTCAACCTCCGTGCTAACTTGCATCCAAACAGTTCCAGTGACTTCAAAAGATTTGTGCAGGGTTTGTATCGACATAGAATCTGGCCCTATATATATGAACAAACCATTAATTTCAGGCCAATTATGCTAGAGACAAATTTAACCAAAGCCTGTTTGTTTGGTGACTTTTTTAGCTTCAGAAAAATGATCTCTCAAAGCAACTCCATCAAAGTAAATTCATAGAATTTATACTATTCTTGCAAATATATTACTGGTTCTTAATTCTTAAACGTAATACTATAGCGGCTTTCCTAATAATTTATTTAATACTAGTGTACATGTGCAGCATATTCTGTCCAAGCACCTCAAAACTTTCCCTGATTTTTCAGATCTTCATTACACAAGATCTTAGGAACCTGAGGAAAAGAATAAACTAGTTTTACAGAGAGAGGAAGTTAATAATGTAGGTTAAGGAACATATATTTGTCAGGTGTCCTCTAATTCCATGTGACTGCGGTTTGGATAGCCAAATGAGACCCTGCATCCTCTTCTGTTCCAGTAATTTGACAAATATATGCAGAGCACTTTGCTAAATCAGACCTAATAGTACTAGCTTACACCTGTTAACATACATTGTTTCCACTTGAGTTTGGGGGGACCCAATAACACTCTATTTTTTTCCACTGAAACCCTAGATGGAAAAGTATAAGCCCTCTGACAGATGTAAATCTATTTTTCTTAATTAATTTCATGGTTCCCCATGGTGCAGAAACAACAGTTTAAAAACTATGTAGTAAACAAAAACTCAAGTAATATAATATGTACCTTTCTAAGGGCTAATAACGGCTCATTTTATTGTTAAGAACAGGGTTATTTTTTTAATATATTGGTTGATGAAATTAATAAGAACAATTTTTTTAAATCCCCCAATATACTTGACTTTGACTGAAAGATTCTCAGGAATATATTACTCCCAACCCATGCACACTATGTACCAGACCTTGACAGAACGTTTCTGTGATGTTTTGTGCTAAAATATAATTTCACAGGTGAGGTGACTTCTTGCTCACATACCAGCATTCTGATTTCTCAGTTTCCCTGAGAGAGTTTGAATCCTTTTACAAATTAACAAACATTCACTGTACACTCAGAATGATCCTTTTATCCCAGGAAATGTCATGTGTAATTTTTATACTTGTCCATGAATATAGCAAAGGACTGATAATCCTAACATAACTACTGATAAAGACAGAACAAAGCTGGGTCATAACTGAATTGATGAAATATCCTTGGTGAAATTCTCTTTAAGTGACATTCAGATTCATACAACAGAAACTAACCTGAGCTTGCCTATGGAGTTGCCTGAGTTCATCTGGAGGCATGTAAGCATATATGCTCACCCTCCCACATATGTTGGACTGATCATGTCAAACAACAATCATAATTTAATCCATGAGAAAGAAACATAGACTTACAAACTCACAACGGAGTAATTTTTTTACTTTTCCATTGCAATATTATAGTTGTGTTACAATATTGCAGCACAAAATCAGATATTGTTCTTGGAAAGTCCAGTTAGAGCTTGTGAATTACTCTGTATAAACATAAGGTACAGAAAGATTTGTGCTTTGAATAAGTCCATTTTGGCTTGTTTTCTTTTTTTTTTTTTTTAAGTGGGGTGAAATCCCAGAAGGTTGACAAAGTTACTTTGGTCTAGGCTTTATTACATCTTTAGAGAGATCCTTTAAAATAAAGGTTCTTAATTTTTGCTACATAATATATCCACTCCTCAGTATGTCTCCTTTGCATCCTTTCTATGTTCATAGAAAATATTGATTTCACTACAAGAGAAAATTTACTGGAAAAGTTACCTGATGAAATAGAAATTAAATGTGATACACATGTATCAGTGAAGTCATGGTGGTGTTAATGAAGGAGAATCACAATCACAACTCCTAACTAATATTATTCAACTCATACAGCCAGAAGTGAGGTGTTTCTCTAAAACAGAAAACTATCATAATTGGATTCATAAGGGTGGCATTACTGAGAATAATTAATCTCAGTAGTTTCCTCAAGAGTCACATTTTTATTACCCTTGTGGTTAAGAGTTGGGGTTTTTTTTACCTACTTCAGCAGAGATGTTAGTTCTTCACAGTGAAGAAGGTTTACTTCAATTCCAAGTCTGTAACTGGTAGCACGAGGAATGGGAAGAGAGGAAGGAGAGAGACATGGCATATTAACGAGCAAGCGTACAGTAGCTTTTCCTAAGCATAAAACTGTATTTTCCTGAATCACTTCCTGTGACTTCTGAGATAAGGGTAGAAATAATAGAAATTAATTGAGAGACCTTTCATCTTTTTATTCGCACACTTTTGAATTAGGGTTCTTTTTTTTTTCTTTACTTTTGTAGGTAGTTTACCTGCTTTCCCCTTGGGTCTGTTCTGTGAATGGCTGCAAAGGAAAATAAGCCAGACAAAGTTTCTATTCTTTTAACATGAAAAATGTCCTTGTGCTGTGCAGAAACTCTTGAGACTAGAAGGTAGAGCCACCTCTGAAAAGAAAAGGGCTGTGTTTCAGACCAGTTTATGTAATTAAGGAAAAGCGGGAAGCTAATAGTCAAAAAGTCATTCCCCATCAAGGAACAAGTTCCCTAAACAAGATACAAGCAGCACTGCAGGTTAACCTTAAAAGAGTTGGGGACCAAAGGAGGTGTTTTGAGGGTCCTGGCAGTATTATTGATTCTTGATGGTTGTTGTTTTGTATTTACTTGACAGCAGTTCCCACGATATACAATAAACAAAGCAATTAGAGCTAGCAGTCGCTGTATAAAATTAGTTCTGATAACCCATCAAAACAGAAAAGTCAACTCTGGAAAGCAGCAAAGTCTTTGTTAGCCAAAACACATGACAACTAGAGCATAGATCTATTTGGGTTGGGAAAGTATTGAGCACTGAAGTAAGCTAAACTTCAAAATAAACATACAGATCCACATTTTTCTTCCAGGCTGAATCTCTACTTACATGCTGGGGCCTGCTGCCGTTCATCCTGGAGCTATGATTCCCCAAATGTCCAGGTCAGGTACTGTTTAGAATATACTGCAGCTCCTGTCTGGGCGTATTTGTGTTTTCTTTCATTAATTTCAGAATCCAAGTAGTTTATCTCATTTGAAGTTAAGGTGTGGCCATTTTTCATATTAAAAAAATATACTAAGCTCTTAGAACTTACAACAGGTTAATTTCTAGTACAGTAGAATTCACAACTGTAGCTTTTACATATAATAAAGATTTTTATTGCCTCTTGTTTACAGCTAAATGTGAAAACAAATCAAAGTCCACAATTTATTATTCCCTTTATATCACTATATGCAAAGAATATTACTGAAGGAGAGCATGCCAAAAATATTCATTAAATTAACACATTTTCATTTGTTCTTCAAAAGCATTCACACTAGACCGTACAACATATATAGAAGTTTTATTCAACCAATCATACTTTGATTTTAGTGACTATTTATTCTCATCATAATGTAAATATTCATGCTTTTAATGAAATAATTTCATACATGGAAAGTATCACTGGCTTGAATATACTATGCTAATGAAAATATCAAGCGAAATATGATGGATATACAAAATAACAGTGACAGGGTCAAGAAAGCAGTTAAACACTGTCTCTGAGTGGTACTGGTTTCTAAACAGGCTTGTTGTAACTAGAAAAGTATCCAAATAAGTTTTATTTAAACTTATACAACTTCGGTTTTGAGACAGTCTAGTGCTTTTCTTCAATGATTTCAGGCTTAATAAGCTGTCTTTTTCTTAATGACTTTAGGAAACTTCCAAGAACCAGCAGTTCCACATTACAACATCTCTGGTTTACTTAAAGCCTAAACACTGTGCAGATAGCCGCAGTAATGGCTATCTCAGCTGACCTACCAGTAACCCCTGTTTTGACCTGTAGGAATCACCCTCTCTCTAGGGGGCAAGAAGTTACTTCAATTATGGGGCTTACTGATTCATCTGTTTCAATGGAAAAGTCTTAGGTAGAAAACATTTCCAAGTCTTGCCTGGGTTTTCTACAGGCTGAATTTCTCTGAAGATTTCATTATGACTCTAGAAACAATCTTGATTACTCTTCCCTCAAAAAAAAAAAATGGCAGGATTAATGTAGTAATTCAAGTTATCTAACTTCAAAATAGATATTTTTTTTTCTGTTGTCAGAAGTAGAGGGTAATACAATTGCAATGTTTGTCATATATGCCCACAGAGCATAGTTGACCAGTTCAGGAAATCCTATATCCTGCCATTTGCACAACTGTTTGCAGTATTCATTGTCACTACATTATTAAAAACCATATAAACACCTTTTCATAAAAGGCAGTAGATTCCTTAATGTGTCAAGAAGAACATTCCTATTTGCTGCAGTGTCTTTTTAATCAAAACAAATCCACAGCCAACCAAGATCAACAACGTTAATTAAGGTAAGTAGAACATATGAATATACCTTAACAGGTAAAGTTACCAAAGGTACCAAAAAGTTATTACAGCATTTAGTTCCTACTGTTTCCATAGTTATATTTCTAACTGCATTTATGGATCTGGCACAATTCCTTTTTCAGGACAAGGACAGAGTCTGCCCTAAAACTGATACACTTACACACTTGCTGATACTGGATAGACCAGAGTGGGGCAAGAATGGGGAGGGGACTTTTTTCAAAGACAAATTTGGACCTAAGCATATCCATTATTTAACATGTTCTGTTTTCTAAGAGGTGGTTGTCTACCACTATCACATTGCTCCATCAAGCTAACAAGAAATTTATCCCAGTTTATTACCACACTAGAGAGTCTCTGTATCACACTCCCCAAATCACAAAATTCTTAGATAGCAGTTCTATTAATGAATTTACTTTGGAGAATAACATGTTTTATTGTCTACAGAACAAAATTTAGAAAGTAGCTCACCTAGCAAAACAACTTATTACTTTGATTTTTTTCATCCTTTTTGACAAAAATTACTGTAGCATATATAGTTTAGTTTTTTCTAATATAAAAATTTTGGGTTTAATATCTCTTCTCCTAATGGTTCAGCAGCAACAGGTTATGCGGTCTTACTTCAATAAGAATTCTTTGGCTATCAGAACATACCATACATTTGTGATTTGAATAGAAAATCAATGCCAATACACACGGTATTTCATCCAGAAATGTGACATTCCAGAAAGTGAATGTGAACAATATGGGTAAATTCCTGCTCTGAAGCCAGTGGTAATTTCCAATAGACCTAAGCAGGGGCCACATTTCACCCTCAATGAGTTCTATAATCTGTTTCTAAATATGGCTGTAAAATCTGAAACTGAATAATTGACAAACCAAGTTAAGTTAGAATGACTTGACAAGTGTGAAAGTCATTAGAAATCCATATATCTGTCTGAATGTTTCCGTGAACTTGTGTTTTATGATTGATTGACATTTAAGCCAAATTAAAACAAATGTGAGCTCAACCATTACAGGAAAACTGAGAAACCACGTGGAGAGAGCATATATAATTTCACAGTCTGAAAAAAAAATATTCCCACTGTTCTAAGCAGCAGAGAATCTAGTCCTCAGTCAAGGTTACTCCTATGCAGATTTTCTGGTGTTTAATAAGTGAATATATAATAAATTCTAAAAAAACCCAAGATGCTGATAGATGCTCTCATTTTCTTATTCTCTTCCTCTCTCCCTCCCTCCCTCTCCAACTCTGCCCCTCCTTCCACTTCCAACATGACTTTTTTAAGGTCTATGAGCAATTTAGATCACACTTTTTTTTTTCTGTAGGAGAGGAATTCATGTAGCCTCTCACTCTCCTGCCTAATAACCTATTTTAAACCCCTAGCCCAATGTGAAATTTGCTCCTCAAATTGATTTTTCTGTTTGAAAGGTATTAGGGTCTTCCAATACACTCAATCATATTTACCCACAAATGCATACCTATCTTATGTTTGCAGCCATTTACATAGCAAAGCAAGCTGACAAACAAATTGGATGACATTTTAAATTTTTGATGTTATCATTTTATGTGGATATGTAAATCTCACTGAAGTGCCACAAAGAATTCCCAAGGCTTTTTTTTTTTTCATGTATAACAAAACAGCTGCCAAGAATAATCTGAAGTGATCAACCACAAAAACCACTAGTTAGAAACTAACAGTGTAAAGTTAAATAACTTAGGCCTCTGCCTTCAGAACTGACAATACAAGAACATGGATACTTACTCTTTGCGGGCTGAAAAGCTAACGTTCAAAAGTTACTGTATTGGGTTCTATATGTATCCTATAGATTCATAAATGAAATCAATGTCTGTTTCCCTCTTTTCATAGTTTTTTCCTCTATATTTCCCTTCAGATGTTTGAGTGCTTACACTCTACCAGAAGAGTTTCTTCAGAAAATTCACTGTTGAGCTTCATAATAACATTGATGATGTAAATTAAGGTGATAACAATCACATAAGGTGATATTTAGGCACTTAGCATCATGTGAACTCAGTAACTGCACAGTTCGTCCTTGGAAAATAAGTTTGAAGGTATGATGATGAGCTTTGTCATTCACAAATGATTCTGTGTTTATAGTAATGTGAGACTTTTCTCTGCTTATTCACCAGATGCTTTTAGCTGTGCATACACAGTAAATATTATAATTAAAAACTAAATACACAATTTCAGTTTTTTACAAGGACTGCAGATGGATGGTTTCCACTCTTGCAAACTGTCATATCTCTGTGAGGAAACAGAAGTATGCTATTGAATTGCAGAACTGGGGCTGATACTGGTAGCATAAATTATACCTATACAAATTACTTCTCATATATACATATCAGATATCTCACAGATAAAGTATGTGTGTGTTACAGTGTAAGTTAAATATGTGATTATTTGGAGAAATTAAATGCTATGCAATTTCCAAGTATTTGGTAAATAAATCAATATGTGTTTTATAATTCTAAGTACATTCAATATATTTAGCATTTAGCTGTAGGAAATTTATAAGCAGAAACTGATTATTGATTTAAAGTTATTTGCTTAGCTTTGAAGATTACAATAAAAACTTAAAACTGGAGGCTGACTCCTGTACCACAGAAATAAATGAAAAAATATTGCTTTCATTTGGGTCAAAACTTCATCCTGCTTTAGAGAAATGTTTACATTTAATGACATAAAGTGTATCTATTGGACTGAAATATAGGAAAATATTTAAAAGATACAAGAACCACAAACTTATTACAACACATTATTTAGATGTGCACAAATAAAAACCCTGTATTTCAAAATACATTTCAAAGTTCTCTGTATTCAGCCATCTTGGCTATTTTGGAAGCTTATTTAAAAGTTTAGGACAAAGTCAAAAGTAAATTCTATAGATCTGGGGCCTATTTAGCCACTTGCTGGAGTCTCATTGTAGGGCAAATACGCTCCAGGTGCTTCTGTTCTGCTCTCTGTTCCCAGAATGTGACTGAAGTGAGTAGCAGCATTTAAAGTCTTTAACCTTTGGACAGTCCTAAAAGCATTCCACATCCTCCTGAATGTCACATAAGCCAATGTGGTGTTATATGCACCGGACCCATAGCCACATCTGACTTCCAGCATGCAAACCCTTACTTGGAGGCTTTGATAGACTGTTAGAAATGACAAGGAAAACAATATAAATGCTGCACACAGATTAGCAGATCATTATTAGCCCTTTGCACACTAAAAGCTGAAACCTCCTTGATCCTAGACTATAAAAAGCCTTCTGAAGCATTTTGAGCTTCTCTTTGATTCTTGGCCCAAGCTTTAATTTTCTCACAGCGCTGAGGCTCTGGGTTTCATTAGGGATATCATCTCAAATTCCTTTGTGCCTCTGCTTATTTGGAAGTGTTACTTCCACCCTCATGTATGCCTCCTTCTCCACCTGTGTCACAAGTTAATGATATCAAAATGCTTCAAACAATGTTAATGAGCATTGTTTATTTTTTTTCATCTAATACAACATGGTTTTATCATTCCCCTATAATAAAAAAAAAAAATATCTTATCTATCTCAAAACAATGGATTTGTTATTATGTTGTTCTCAATTTCTTTCCAAGTATTTGTATATTGCTGCATTTTCAGCTAGTTCATCTCTTGCTGGAAGGTTATCTTCAACTCAATATTACTTCTGATTCATGTTGAATGTGAACTCCTTTTGTGCAACCAAAACCAGGAAGACTTGTACTGTGCAAATGTGTGCCTGTTACTCAAAAATATAATGCATTATGCTATTAGCACCTTTAAATAGGTGCGAATACTCTCAGAAAAAGACATTTGTGAACTATTCTTTAACTATTTATTATAACCATATGATAAGCGTATAATAACACTACTGTATATTGAGGGAACATAAAAACCAGCCAAACACTAAAAATTCAAATTTTTAAAGCTACTTGATATTACTAGTAAAATGATTGAGTAAATCCTTTGGTTTTGGTTGGCTTTTGCTCATCATACTACCTATATGTCTATTAATTGACAGACCTCTGGAAATTCAGTTTCTGACTCATTGTACTACTTATCACTTCACCTAATCCTAGATATTAATTAAAATATAAATTACTTTTAGTAGTGGAAAGTACTAAGCATCTTTCCAAGATCTAAGAAGAGTCAGAAGGGAAGGGAAAGAAAAAGACAAGAACACCACAGTCGACAGCAACAGCAAGGAAGGGGAAAGGCCACTTTTATGTCAAATTTTATTTTGAATGTCAAAGACAGACAGAAGAATGAAAGAACAACAGGATGAGAAAATGAAAAGTTAATTGTAATGATAGCAATAATCAAATTATTGCTTGTTTGAGGTAACTGTACTATGGTTCTAAGAAAGTATTTCAGTGAAATGTAGTCTTAGAAACATTTTTTACTTTATACTAAAAAGGTATATCGAATTCTTTGACTGCAAAGCTCCATAACTGGTTAAAATGTACTGGTTGCTATTATCAGGATTGAGCATATGTAATAGAAAAAAAAAATTATTATTATTATTTTTATAGTCTACCAGTATCCTAAAAGTGTCATGTACTAGTGTCATGAGTTGTTTGAGGAAGATATCAGGTACAACAACACAGCCTTTTCTAAGAATGAGATTTCAGCACTTATCAGTCTTAAAAGTTCTTGCACTGAGAAGCTCCATGCTCTTATCTTCAAGAGCAGAAATCTAAAAACTTTTTTTAGGCAGTGGCCCTGATGTGAGATACACCATCTTCCATCTCTGAAAAATTAACTTTTTAGTGATTGCATTATAAGCCTTTCAAAGACTTCTGTGTGCACGTAGTCAGTCAAGGTTTCCATGATTCCACCTGTGCTGAGCATAGTGTTGCCCAAAGACGCAAGGATGAAATAGGACTTCTTTATGATTGCTCTAGCTAATTGCTAAATTATGTGACACAAGACCTTGGAGCTGAAAGCAAAATGTTGGTTTCTCCTGTCCTCAAGTACCTTCCAGCTGGCTCCCACACAGTGTAAAAGAAGAGGAAACTACCTATCTTGAATGCAGAAGAGTGACAAGTGTGAGGAGGCAGGTTGCAAGTTTGAGAGTATTTGCAGAAAGAGAGAACAGAGTAAAGAGTTGCAGAGTTAGGGAAATACAGGAGCTATGAAGGGGCTATAGAAAGCCCAAATATCTGGAGTTCAGAAAGATGCAGAGGAACTAGTGGGCTGGGAAAGATATGCAGAGGAGGGACATGGGGAAAAAACTAATCTCTTCTAGAAATGGTTAGAAAGTGCAAAATAAAAGAGGTGGGATTTCAGGAAAAGAAAGAGCACTGATGAAGGTGAATCCACTCAGTTTTTATATGATGAAGTTACATACCCAATGAGACATCTAATATTTTTGAGAGTTTGCAAACAAAGTTAGCGAGCACTGAAATTGTGTACAAATTCCTTTCAAAAACAAATGAAATATTCTTAAAAAATCACTCTTCATGTCTCAGATTTGGCACCACAGTAAATTTGTCCTTAATCTCCTTGCACTTGAGTTCCGTAGTGGCAAAAACAGGGTACTGATAACACACTTTCAAAGGGATGATAAAGATAGGTTTAGGAGCAGCCATGAAGCAATTAGCTGGTGTGATAAGAGAACCAGAGAAATTCCCAGGAAAATAAATTAATAATTCTGTAGTCAGTCAAGATTTTGGATAATGTGACAAAAATAAGGCCTGAGGCTAAACCACACAGTGAACAGGATAAAAAGAAGTGTTGGATAACTATTATTCACTCTATAAGCCAGAGGTCTCCTGGGAGAAAAACTGTCTGTGATTGTGTAATTAAAGATTATATCAAAACACATATGCACAGGAGGATGAAATAAGGTTGAGTGGGAAATGTTCATTCCTGTCTGTCCTTCTTTTCTGACTTCCAAAATTTCAGACCTGCTACTTCAATGTCATGTTAGAATAGAGAAGCATTTATGATTTTTGCATAGGTATGGCAAATGGAAATTATTTTAAAAAATTAATATTAGCATTGTAAGCAAAAACTATTTAGGTATGCAGCTAAAAAGACAAAATAATATTATTCCACAAAAAATCAGTTTAGAACACTCATGTATAGCTTATGTCACCTGTCACTGCTCCATTTGTATTATAATCACATGTTGCATGTTTTTCTCTTCTCCGCAACGTTTCAGGAAAGAATTGCAAAACACAGCAGATTGTAATTCACTGGGAAACCTGCTGCTCACCAGTGTTCTTAGATAGCTGACATTCCATCAGATTCTCATTATCCTCTGTGTTTTCTTACCATTTTCTCTTTGATCTTCTCAGTCCAATGGAATCCAGAGAAACTCTGCTTTTGCTTCGATTTCCTGTTCTCAGTTGATCTTATTTCTAGGGAATCTATAATGTGGGAAAACACGTGTCCACATCAAGTGTTTATTAGCTTAGCTTCATCAAAAACAGATTAATCCACCTCAGATCTCATATCAAAAACCTCATGATGTATAACCATCTACCAGATCAACGCAAGAAGTTGAAGATGTGGAGATATACAAAATGTATGTGCAAAGGTTTTCATGGCAGGAAGGATGGATAGAGGGTCTCATCTGCAGATATTCACAGCTGGTTTAGGCCTCATCTTGAGTACTTGTGCAAACAGTACTATATTCTCTGGTTTTTAAAATATATATGTTTTACTCACATCCTGAAAACAAACTGCAGCATTTTCAGAAACAGCAACTAGACTAAAAGCATTAATCTGCTTCTTTTTTTTTTTCCTTCATCATTAGTGAGATTAATTTGTATGGATCATGAATAAAGTTGTTTCAGAGCTTATAATAGATTTCAGGATGTTGCTGGGGGAAGTGGAAAGGAAGAAAGTAGATTCTCAGGATTAGGGCATGATAACCATTCATGTGAATACTTCCAAGAGCCTTTCTAAGTGGAATACTTTCCGTACTTTGAGAGTTGCTTTTTATTAAAACTACACATTTGATAATATTTCTGTTTGAAGAAATAACATTTAAAATATACTGTTATACTTCAATATATATTTTTTTTCCTACATGGATAAGCTGTGGGTTATATTAGTAGCCACCTTAGAAACTAGACAAGTTTTACTTTCTCCTATTTTACAATAGTGAATTTCCTATTATTTCCAAATACTGAATTTTCTCCAGTCTTTAAATCTGGCATGTCTTTCTTCTTAGTTGTTTCACAACTTCAGCAATTCGATAATATTCCTATATGTTCATGACCAAAAGTATTTAACATCATATTTTCAGAACTTTTTTGGCCAAAATAATCTTGAAAATAGTTAATTAATAGTCTAATAGAAATAGAAAGATTGGTGTCTGTCCACACAGAAACCAGGGCTGCTCTAATAATAAGGTAAAACAGTACTCCCCTTTTGGCACCTGAGCTCAGTCCTAAATTTTTTTCTAATGCACTTTACTGAAAGTTAATGAAGTCGTTCTGCATCAGTCATGTTCAGACATGAAAGTGATGCAAAGCACAACATTTGCAACTTTCAGTTTAGGTTTCACAGGGCAATAAAACAGTTTGCTAACATAGAACAATTGCTAAACTTGCCTGATTATCTGAGGAGAGGGAGGATTCCCAAATGGACTCCAATGGCAAGCATTAAACTGGCAGCTGGTTAGCATTACCAAAATGAATAATGAAGTACCAGTGACATCTGGATGGGTTCTAGGCAGGCTCTGATGAATCAAGATAATTTCTCTGTTTTAAAGAGTGATCCTTTCAGCGTCATTGACCTGATGATAAAATGCATCTTCACTTAAGCTGTGAGGTGTGTTACGAAGACACAGAATTACAGTAACTGCTGAAAAGATTTAAACGGGGAAATGAATCATAAATAAAATTTCCTCTCTGTCCATGTCCGACCCAAGTATTGGCATGATGAGATAATGCAGTAAACATCACAATAAAATGACAGAAAGTCAAGCTTAACCCCTCAAAGTGCTTTGAGCTTATGACACAGCTGATAAAATTTCCATATGTACCGTAACTTCTGATGTGTTGATTTGTCAAGACCATAGAATTGTTTTCAAGCGGCAAGTTAACTGCTTTATAGATTTCAAGTGAAATATATGACATAGTTTTCAAGTCAGCCCAGTGACACAGAGAGGAAATTAAAGAACATGACCTTGCAGAAGAATATCTTCCTGTGTTTTGCAGTAACAGCTTAAAAACACACTGATGCCACAAATTTCTGGTCTATTATTGTCAAATGCAGCAGCATTTTTGGAACATTATCTTTGAATGTATTTGAAACAGCATTTGATGAGTTAAAAAAAAAAAAAAGTCAAAACCGATTTTATGGAATAGTTCCAAAACCTTGTGCTGTATTATTACAAGCATTACTTGAGTATTCAAGAAGGGGTGCTTAAGAACATAATATCTGGCAGCAAAATATCACTACTCTCTCCTTGCTGATAAAACATAGGACAGTGTAATTACTGCTTAATACTTTGAAAAACTGTTGGTGTATGTCTAAGGTCAAAATTAATCAGCTATCTGGAAATCACTCATAAAAAGAGGATTCCCTAGTTATCACGGAGGCAGAATGACATCTTTACTTGAAGTGTCTGAGACAAAGTGAACCAGTTCCTTGCTTTTCATACTGCTATATCACTCAGGAATACCAGGATGCTCTCCTGAAAACCATTACCTCCACCAAGCCAATAATTGCAATAGAAATAATAAAATCTTTGTAGAAATGGGTTTGGGAACAAATGGAAGTGATTGTATTTTCTTTTTAACCATTCTAATTACCAGACTAGTTCAAGCAATTTTAGGCGAGTCCCTTAAACTTACTCTAAGTTCCTACCCTGCATGGTCTCCATGCAAAATAAAGTAAGTCATGAACAACAACCATATGAGAGATCAGTTTCACACTCTTAAGAGGAAGGGACTAAACCAGTGGCTGCACAAGTTTTGTAATTATTCAGAAGGATTCATTATACTTTGTTTGTCATTTTACAGAAGATAGAGCAGAAAGACGCAGTGGTAGGCTTTTGTATGTCTTAAGAGTTACTAAAATGGGAAAAATAAATCACTTGTGATTCTATTGACATTGAAGGCATACAACCTCTGCTGATCTAAGAGAATAAGACCATTTAAATATGCATATTTATGTATAAAATGTCTTTTGCATATATAAAGGATTTTACTGTTACATGAGCTTTTTATATCTTTCACTGCTTATTCTTCAATACCACATACATCATTCAATTAAAAATTAATTTTAATCATAAAGCAGAAATTTTCTCTATTTTGCCAGCACATCTATCAGATTTTTCAGCCAATTTTAACCATAACTTTTTACAAGTTCAGACATGTACTGTAGGTATTAAATGTATACATTTTGTTTGTCACATTTTACTGATTATTTATCCCCAATTGTAGATTTCATTATCAGCTTGCTGTTCTTTACCTCTTAGTGGCTGTTGTTTTGTAGGGGAAGATCTACAGTAACATAAACTATCAAGTTAAAAAAAAAAAAAACCTCCACCTCTTACATTTACAGACATAGCTGTGCTAGTCTTTTTAAACTTAAGACCAATAAGAAATAAATTCTGTTTTATCCTATTCAGGCAAAACAACAAAGCAAGGGGGGTTTTCCTACAGACTTAGTGTAGATGACAAACACAAAAGCCTAGATATCAAACAGGATGAAAATGCTGATGTTCAATTCAACACCTGCACTGTGTGAGGGCCAAGAAGTAAGCTAAAGCCTTTACTAACACACCTGCTTGATAGTGCAGTGTTTAACCCTTTCCTCTTGCTTCTCAAATTTCTTACTTAAAATAGGAGAGGATTCTAATAGTATGATGCAATCAAAAGAAATGTTAAAGCACAGTTTTAAAAGAGAAACTATGTTCTACCCTCTTGTCAAAATGTATCAAGTGACTACTTTATTTGTATTTAAAAGGCTACTTAGCCTGACAGATTTTTAATAATACTGGAAAAGATTATTTATGGCTCCAAAATTATGGAAAAAAATTATACAGGCTGTGTGGCAGGCAGTGTTTTATGTGCCTACCAAAAGGTTTGTGCCATCATGTTGTTATATCTGACCAGGCATATGCTGCTAAAAAAAAAAAAAAAAAGTTTTAATCATCTAATCATTTTTATTACCTAATCTTTCTCCCTGCTTTTTAGAGGATGCAGCGACATGATTAAAGGCCATCCAGCCAAAACTGAGCCCAGGTATCTACTGGGTCTGCTTTTGCAGGCCATAAGCACTGAGTATTCATGCCGAAGTGGAGAGGGCTTATACCTAATGTCACAAATGCATGAACAGGGGCCCATGTTACAGCACTTCTTACACTCCATCATTCTTCAGTCTTTCCAAGAGTGTTTGACAGTCTTTCTTCTGTCATAGCAAATACTATAGGTCACATTATTAGGTACTCAGTCACTTTTAACAGCATTCACACAGGCTAATTGACAATGTAGTTAAAAGCAGTTTGCCTAACTGTGAAAAATTGTGCACCTGACAGCTAATATGTAACTTTAAGTTGATGTTGCTTTCTGCTTTCTTTTCCTTTCCATGTAGAAAACACCTTCTAGTGTCTTCCATTATTGCTTGGAAAGTTCTAAATAATTCAAAACCCCTAATTATATACCGTATAACTGCATAGAGTAACATGAGATTTTGCATATGGCAGACAGTTCTGCTTCTTACCACAGAAAGCAAAGTCGAGAGGGAAAGCAGCTGTAGCTGTGCAAACTACACATTTTCCCCACATCTCAGCTATACCAGGGTATGATCACACCTATGAAGCAGAAGCAGGAGCTGTGATTTTGTTGGACGGTTTAGTAGAAATTGTTCATGTTTAAAAAGAGTTGATCCCATCTAATAGCAGGAACTCCACTTGGTCTGAATGTGAGACTTGCATTTTTTCATCTTTGCCTCTGTATGAGAAAAAAAATCTATAGAACTACTCAGCAAGAGCTTTTAAACTTTTATTCATTCTTGTGGCACCTCAGTTAGATGAAGAGCTGGATGTCATTCAAGGTAACCTGTTTTTCAAGCCTGGACCACAGAGGGGAATAAATTAAGTAATAAATAGCCTGACGATCAATTGTCATCACCTTATATGGCTCAGGAAGCAACTCACAGGAAGTCCTAAATACAGAGGATTTCTTAATAGCAATTTGAAGAAGTCTGACTGTTCCAGAAAAGAAGCCATATGAAAAAAAGAGAAGAGGATGACAGGTTTCACTAGGATCTCTAAATAGGGCTTTAAGAGTGTTCAAAAGTGATAGGGAACCTGAGGCTGGACACCCTTGTGGTTATTATTACATGATCTAGAATTGCATATTCTTATGCCAATTACAACAAAACAGGGAGGATTTTTAGACACTTTGCAAAATCATTCTTAGCCAACTTCAACTTTGTGTCTCCTCTCCATAAAATCAGAGTGCACACAATATTGGGGATCTGGAAAAGGGTCCCCTTAGGTCACATTACCTAAAGGAGCTACAATGCAAGATCTTACTCCTTTGAAAGGGTAGCAGAGTAAAACCATCTACTTATAAGTCCCGCCAGTGTGGTCAAGGAACTAAATATTCAGGGTTAAAACCCACTCAAGGGTAGCTCCAGAGCAGAGAGTCTGGGACACTGAGACTCAAAGCTGGAATCCTAGTTAGAGTCCACTCAAAAGGGATGTGTTTGCCAGGGTGCTGAAAGTCAAACTATTGTCAAGCAAAACATGGGTAAACGTGGGAGTCTAAGAGATCTGAGGAAACTACTATTAAGACGGTGAATTCACCCCTCTGTTCTTCCTCTTATTTGATAGAAACTCCTGAAATGTTTTCAACAGTGATAAAGCAAAAAGTGTTTTTCATTCTCCAAGATCTCAGAGGCAAGGATATGTGCAATTTTAATGTTTATTCCCTGATCAAAAGTGTTTTAAGTTTTGGTATGCTTCACAAGAATATTAATTTCTCCATTGCAAAACAAAATTGTATCTCCAAAAATTTGACAATATCTGTGTGGAAACAGATATTGGAAACAGATATTGGAAAGAAATGGCAAATAAAATTTCTTTTGATTTGCCACCTCCTTTAGCCCATCCTTTTAACCTCCATTTGAACTTTTGCAGTAGTTAAATTGTAGATTGATGCTTTAAACAGAGCTAAAAAGTGCTGACAGTGTTAGAATAAAGGTTTGAACACACTAATAGGTTTTAGTGTCTGAAACTTTTGATAATCTGGCCCTGAGTGTCATGGGTCTCTCTGAGTGGATTCCATCTGTCCCATAAAGTTATGTATTGAAACGTAACACAGCCCTTTGATCTTCCCTGTGTGAGAATCCTTGTGTTCCATAAAACCAAGAAGATGCTCTCATTCACTGAAAAGCCAGATCTCGGACTTGGTGATTGGTGAGACTATACTACTTGTTAGTGTATGTGCCTTTTCTTCTTTTGTTTATGACAAATTTTGGTTGCAGGATGAACCCAACAGCACTGGTGAAAAATCAAAGTCTTAATTATTATGACACAGCCAACTAGCTTTTAGCCATATTAGCATAATATCCACTGAGACTGTAAAATAAATACTAATGGCTACACTTTGCAGTAAAAAAAATAAATTGTAGTGAACTAATAGACATATCAGCAATGTTGTTTGTTTGTCTTTATGTTTGGGTATCTATAGGTGTTCTTCACAATGGAGTATGTTACACAAACATGGCAAACGATAGGGTTACTTCTGATTAGCGTTGCCACAGCAGGAAGTGGATCAAGAGTAGGGTTGGGGTTTTTTTTACCTGAGTACATAATTAGAAATAAAATTCGGACTAAAAGCCCACTTGCCACTTGTGTGGTTGTGTGCCCTTCCTTGCTGAGACACGCAGCCCTACGTCCAGAGCTGCCACCAAGATTCTGAGGAGCTCTGTAGGAGCCCCAGAATCACGAGTACAGGGGAAATCCAAACAGCTGGCCTCCAAGAGTCCCAGAAAATGAAGCACTGTGAGCCCTCAGGGGACCCCCTTATCCTGCCTCAGCATCCACATAGCAGCACTGCTGTGCCTGAGTACTTTTATGCAGACAGATGTAGGGCAGGATTTTCCCTTAGTGACTTATCAAGTTCATTCAAGAGCTACACTGCCTATCTGCGAACAGAGACCAGGTGCCTCTACTCCGTATAACTTTGTTCCCAAAACTCATTTAGGTCTTTATGTGCACTAGTTAGTGTAAACAACCTCTGGCACTGTAAACACTGTGTTTAGGACTGTCTGACATCCAGAAAAAAAACCTATTATGACATGTGAAATGAAATTTCATTTAACTTACTTTTTTCTTCATGTCTTCAGAAAAAACTTTGTTCACTGTATTCGTTTAGTTCACCATTTTATTTATATATCATCTGTAAGATGAACTTTTTTCTAGCTGCTTGCCATATCATCAGTTAATTATATTATTAGTATAATCTTTTTCATTAATAAAGCTCATATTTTCCTATTATTATAAATGTTATTAATATCAAAATTGTACCCTGTATTATATCATCTACTTCCAAAAACATGAAATGTTTTCATGTAATTTACAGTTATCTCATTAGATGGCAGTGTAACATTCAAAACAAATGTTTTATTCTTTTATACATATATACATATGTATACATATATTCTTTTATACATATGTATTGGATATTCACCAAGAAAAGTAGTTGATTTTATATTAGGTGAGAAATCTAACCTTTTTCTAAACACAAATTTACTTTTACATTTTGGAATCTTAAAATCTAACATCTGAAATTTGCTACTATTTTAGAAATATAAATATGTATTAAATAAATATATATTATTTTATAAATATATATTAAATGCTAAGTGCTGATAACTGAATCAAGATATTATTCTTCTGCCCAAAAGTTGTAACTTTTAATAAGTAAGACATAATTTACTGTCATCTTTAAATCCTAGGGTCTTGTCAAGAAATCTGTGTTTCAGAAATCAATGTCTTGAGAGGAATGATGGTTTTAAACAATCTTTATATCTTTTTGATCCTCTGGCCAGCTGAGAATCAATTCAGCTCCAGACAAAAGTTTGGAACTACTTTAATATCTTGTCCCTGGCAGAAAGAGCCTTTAAAATGTCAAAAAAAAAAAGGTCCCAGTGTTAGAACAGTGTGAAAACAGAATTCTGGCAACAAGAACGTTCAAATGTATTCATACAAGGTATGAATCAAACACAAATAGCAAGAGAGAAAGATAGATTCCCTCACTGAATATGTAATTACATTGTGGAACTCATTGACACAGGCAGTTTTAGATGTTAAAAGTTTACATGAGCTCAGAGTTTAGACAAATTCATGGAAGACAAAGAGCATATAAATACAAACATTTAAAGATAAAGGCATTGCCTCTGATTCAGGAAATCCTTGAGTTGCAAGGAGTTGGAGGATGAAATAATTGTGCTGGGAAAATGTGACCATATGCTTGTCCTGATCCTATCGTCTGCCTTTCACATCTGGCATTGGCCATGGGATAGTACATTGAGATTGACTGACAGACGCTCTGGTCTGACCTGGTACCACTCTTCCCAGGGTGAACAACTAATAAAAATTATTCATGCTATGTATATGCTTCTCTTCATGACTCAGATTGTTCTCAAGTGCCACATGCTCCAAAATCGGTTTCCAAACCCAATTTCCACCTACAAATTATTTTCAGCTTTTGGAGTAATTCCATCTGTGCAGATCTATACTTTTATACTTTTTGTGAATCAATACTTTTTCCTTGCGAGAGGAAAATTATAGTAAAGAACTATACTAATTCATCTTCAGCATTTCTTTATCATCAGCTGTTCTGACAGTAGCAGAAATTTTACTGGGAAAAAATAATTCCCGGTTAAAAAATTTGTTTTACGTGTCTCCTGCTTTACAATATACATGCTCCCAACAAGGTTTCTGATATACTGTTTCTTTTGATTGTACTTTTCAAGGTTACAGAACTAGTACTGCAGGTGCCTGATAAGACACAGCACCCTCCTTAGTGTTGTACTGTCCTTCAACATACAGAAGTCTCAGGCAGTGTACTAAAGTGGACTGCTTTTGTCTCACAATATTCTTGAGGGATTTCTGTTTTTCAAACAATGTCTGATGTGATAAGCCTTTTAAGAATCTCTAGTTCTTTAAAATTCCACCTATTCTTCTGGAACGACATGCTATCAAAATGCATGTCCGTTACTGGCATTTACCCTGCAGGCTAGGAAAGCATTTCTGTGAAAAGTGGAGTTCCAAGGGTACAGAGTTACAGCAGATGTGTTCCAAAGCCCTGCTTTAGCCTAGTTGTTATTTTGGCACCTTACAAGAGCTGATTGGATTTTCCCATCTGTGTGAAATTAGCACATTTTCCCTTTTTTTTTTAATTTTCAGTGTTGTACACCAGTAGAAGCATATCATAGGTTTGGTCACAAGTTTATGTCTCTGATAGAAATGTGTCTTTGGTGTCCTGTCTTGGTTTTTGCTATATTTAAAATAATATGACTTTTTGCCCCCTACTTTTCTTTTCAAGCTTCATTAAGAATATAAGATTCTCTTAATTTAATTTTCTGTTTTACTTTGTCAGCAAGTTACTCAGCTCCAGGAAATCAGAAAGCAGCAAATTGACGTTATCATTGGGCCCTTGTGAGCAGGAAGACTACATGTAATGTGATGAGATCACATAAGTCTACTAAAAATAGATGGAAATAACACAGGAAAAAGAAGAAAATAGTTATCTTAGCAAGGATAATATATGAAAAAATATTGGTTTCCAATATTTTCCTGGTTTTCCACATCTACACGGCTAGGAACTGGGGATTTTCCCACGATAGCTTTAATCTAGCAAGCAGAAATGCAACTTTTAAACTGAGGTCTTTAAAAATGAAATCCAGTAGTAGTAGCAGTAGTATAGTAGCAAAAAGATATTGCAGATCATGTTTTATCAGTTCGTTGAGATGCATCATAAGTGGCTATAGTTCCCAGTGAAGCTGAAGCACTCACTAATGGCTCTGCAGTATGTGTTCTATCATGCCTTCATGGTGGAATGTCTTCTGGCAAAATTTGTCTTCTCATTGGACACAACCAGATATTAACTCAAATTTGAAAGATAACATTCTCACATTCATGTTTACTAATACATTCATGTTTCAAATTGAAAAAAAAAAAATATTGGAATATAATCTTTTATTAAAATACCAGAAAAACATGAATGTGCTACAGAGCCATCAAAGGGACTTAGGAAATTTTAGGTGTAAATTGTAGACATGAAAAACTACAGAGGTGAATATGAGCACGTAACTCTAATAGTATGTTTTATCTATGAGTGAATGTGTCAGACCAGAACAGAATAGATAGTCTGAAGTCTTCAGATTTTTGTATCATCAGTCACTGGTGACAAAAAAAAAAAAAGAGTTACTATAAAATTATAGTTTGACCAGCATTCCCAATCAAATAAATTCATGCTCCCCATATAGTTTGTACAGCGTGAGAAAAACACCACTATGCTTTCAGTAATCACCCTTGTTTGACTATTTAGCCGGCAAATACGGTACAGAATGCTTAGGGATGTGACAACCTGTACCACAAGAGGCCTCGGGTGCCATGCTTCAGAGAAAATGGAAAGTGAATGAAAAGAAAATAGAAACTGAATTGTTCTAAAAGAAATAAGTTCGTTTCCCTTTCAAGGATAGACAGACAATGAGATTTGCATCAGGCCAGACTGATTCTGATCTTGCTTCCCACCTATATAACCAAGGGCTAAATGTTAGCAAAGCAGTTTGATCTCAGGCAGCCGTTGCCTCCCCTCCCTGCACACACACTTTCGCTGCTACTCACATCCCTCAGTGCACTGCTCGTACCTGGACACTCATCTCCCCTTCCTAGCCTTGCTCCTTCATCAGCCTCAGTTGCACCTCTTCGTACAGAAACACATCGGTGTTTGTGCTGCAGCCTAAGGTGGCCATGCTAGGTGAAGGATTTGGCACATCTCAGGGGGCAAGGCAATGATTTTCTGGGGAGCAGTAAGAGATGCGTCTTTGTAAAAACAAAGGCACCTGTTCAAAATCCAGAGTTGCTTCTGACAGGAAACGCTAAACTATTCAAGCATCTGTGTCATAGAAAAGTCCATCTCTCTCCAATGACACCAGAGATACCAGTTGATCAAGGAGTTCCGGCCGTAGTTTCTAAAAATGTGAGGATAATTAGGAAGATTTGATTTCCTCATAAAGCTGAATGTGGCTTGTGAAAGGAAGATAGGAGGCTATGTATGTAGAAGAATAATTGATGACTGACAGATCAACAATTGGAGGAAATCAACTGCATGGAGAGCATAGTTGGTGCAGATAGTCAGAGACATGGGATTGGGAATATGGGACTGGGAATTGTTCATAATGTGTTAACCCCATCTTGCCATTTTCAGCGCTTTGGACCACTGTCTAATTCTGTCTCAGCAAAAGAGAAGCAGAAACGTTAGCCAATTATGATTTGATTATCTGAGTGTTCTCATATATTTCCAACAGACTTAAAAGAGATTAATTTCCTGCTAAATTGTATATATCTACTTTCTGGTAGCCTGAAAAATAAATGTTATACCTCCTAAGTCAGCAGCAAAACACATTAATTTTAATATCCTTACACAGGTAAGAATTCCATATAGAAAAGCAGAGCACCAGCCAATTTCCTTCTTTTTTTTTTTAAGCTCTGTGAAGGAAAACCTGAACAAAAAAAAAAAAAATGAAGTTCAAATAAACCCAAAGATCAAAAATATATACCTTTTGATTATTTTTCCTTTACTATCAGATCTCTTCTGCTGATTTGAATAGGTTACCTAGGAGAAACAATGTATAAAAGTCTGTCTTCAGATCTCTGATAGGAAATCCCCACTGCGGCAATAAATATTACACCTATGGCAGGCAATTGGCAAGCTACCTTGATCATGATAGTCCCTGGCTGACAATCACACAAAAGTGAGACCAGAAAGTATATCTTAAATGTTTCAGCACTTGGATTTTCCTAACTACTCCTTTCAAGTTCTTTATGAACAACTTGTATATAGATCAAAACATGCTAATTTCATCATTGCTGGCCAGCATCATAAAAGAATCATATGAAAACATATGGGTACACTCACCAACTTTTTAAGCAACCGTATCTTTCATAGAACTATTGAAGTTTCTTCATGACATGAAAGAGTTCTGCTGTTTTGAAACAATAGTACCTCTTTTTCTGATATGAAAACATATGAGAGTGCTATGTGTCATTAATCATGTGTCACCCTTTCATTTAAAACACTGTCAAGGGGCTGCCTAAATCTGTAAAGGTAGCAAGGGCTAGTACACTGCACAGCCAAGATAGGTTTGGTTTTTGACCCTGAATGCACTGCCTAGTTCCTCAAAGCAAGAAAAAATATCAAACAAAAAATGTACACAATACCTGGTTATGAGATGTACCTTATTTTTGCTCTCTTGCAACAGTTTCTGAAGGAGCATTGATGAGCTGCAAGTGATCTGTTCTCAGAGATGCTCAGGGATAGGAAATGCATCCCAAAGAGTGACCTAAAGAAGGTGAGAGGAGGTAAGAGCATTAAGAAAATACAGACTCGCCACATGAAAAATTGTCAACAGAGCAGATAGAATGGCTTAAAATAAGCTCAGCTAATAACCTAGAATTAGATGAATTGAGCTTCATGTATATGCCATGAAGAAAGCCTACAGAAACATCTACATATTCCTTATTGCAGTTGTTTGTCTAGCACCATCATCAGAACAGAGAACACTTTACATAGTTAAGATTAGCAGACAAGTTCCTAGAGAAAAGAATTTACCCCCTCATTACAGTAAACTGAAGGAGCTAACCAGGATTATAAGCCACAAAACCACAACCACTACACAAATGTGAGTATCTTGGACTCAGTTTTTACTAATAAATCAGATGCAATATTTTGCTTGCAATGGTACTTATGTAGAGCCATGAGACATTTCTAGTGGCATGAGACAATTTCATGACAGATGAGACAATTTCATACTGCTGCTTACAGTGTTCAGCAATCACAAGGTACAAAATGCACCTCAGAAGACTTTATGATTTCGGAATAGATACCCATGGCACCACAACCTAAAAGAGAAAGTGTGAGTGACTAGGTACTATGCCATGTGGGGTTTAGGGCTTAAGTGTCTGGCAGTTTCTAGTTTATATATAATAATAGCATAGAATTAAGAGCATTTGCTAACCATTCGGTGACTGTTAATTACTGGATCCTAGCTCACTAAGGAAAGTTTGGACAAAGCAATCTTCTCACAGCAAAAATCAACTGTCTGTTTGTTCAAAGAGGAATAAGACTGTAGCACGAATATGAATTCTCTTTGATTAGCTGGAAAAAGATCAAGAAGAAAAAAAACATGTATCCAGATCCCCACACTAAATCATAGAGGGTAACTAAAGTGGTTTTCATACAGAAAAAAAAAAAAAAAAAAAAAAAAAAAAGAGGAGAAGCCTCTGATCTACATGTTAAGAACCACAGTGCTGAAAGTTTGACTGGAGGGCCAACAACACGGTATAGCTTTGTAGAACCATGACATGGAGTTTCCTGAATAGGAAAAGTTACCATCTTATTTTTTAAAAATCAAAACCCGGTCTAAATCATATTTGAAATACAGTAGACTACAAGCATGCATCCATATCTTTGTGTTAAAAGTTACCAAAGGTCTAGACCATTTTAATAGGCCCATTCTGCAGCAGGTTAAATTTCTTGACAAATTTACACAGCTCCAGACTTTTCTTCATTTGTTTAACATAATGATTAATTAGAGATATTGTTCCCTTATAGGTAGTGAAATTGAGATATAGAGGCTTTAATAAGGTTGAATAGCTAGAGGAAAAGGCGGAACAAAAAGCCAAATGTGGTTCTGACTTTTCATGCTGTCATTGGACTACACTACTTTTCAGAACGAGCAGATGGGCAAAGCAGTGTTAAACCTAAGAGATGAAGACACAGTCTTTGTCCAACTGAAAAGAAAATGAGTTTCTGGTTGGAGTTCAAAACCTGATAATCCACCTGATCAGTAGACTTTCTAGTAAGGTAGACTTACTAATTGTGAAAATCTTCTTGGAGCTTGCAAAAAGTCCTGAGAATATTCCCCTTCCTATAATTTCACCTCCATCATGCTCATGACAAGCTCTGGCCAACTGGCTTCTACCCATACCTCTACTATAAAAGGAAATTATATTTTCTAACTCCAGAAAAATCAGACACGTATAATTAGCATTATCAAGATACTGATGACTTGATAGCTAATATTACTTCATGCTCCTACCCAGAAGCTTCAGCACAATAAGGAGTCAACTGCTGAAAACCCTTAGGTGTGAGCATAGCTGCCTATCACCACCTTCTGATAGCCACATATAGATGAAACCACTACAAGGCAAATATACCCACCCTGAGACACATGCTCATGTCTATGACACCTTATAGCCACTGGAATTAGAGAGGGATGGAAGATCTTGCATGAATAACAAAGAGACAAACATGTTCCCTAGAACAGTCATTCATTGGGACTGTTATTGCCAGGAACAAAGGAAACACTTGTAACTAATTTGAAAAGCATCTTTCATCAATATATGCTAGTGTAGATATGTATACATAAAAGGTGACATTTGGGAGACAAATTTGACTTAACTTGGCCCCTATTAATAAATCAAGTAATATACATGACTTGAAGACATGCATTAAAGTAATATTATGTGGTTTGTGACACTTAAAGTGTGAATAAAGCATGATTCAATTTTCCTATAATTAGACAAAATATATAAACCAAGATTTTACCACAAAGACTATTATTAAGCTCACTTTCAAAAAAAACCTGCCTTTCTAACACCCTTACTCCTTTCCCTATGAGTTGCATTTACTAGAGATTTGCCATAATAAAAGAACAATACCAATAGCATTTTGGATATGTTCAAAATACAGAGGACTACTGTCACCACTGCTTTAATTCAGTATTTTCTGTTTTTCCTGAACTTCCAGAATGGTTCTAGTGTCTGATCGTGTTGCAGATGAAATAGTTATTTTGGCAAGCTGCCAGCCCATTTCTGTTTGAAACTTAATCTCTCTCCAACTGGCAATAGAAGTAACTGTTTGACCCCTTCCTTGTTGATTTTTTTTTTTTTTCCCTTCCTATTTACGCACAACTTGTTCCTAAAGATGTCACAGTTAAGTACGTTCCACCTGAGAAGCTTTTACACCTTCCTGGTTTTCCAGCCATGAATCTCTGACTGTTAAGAACCCATACAGCATTGTCAAAAGTGCTGCAAAACTTTGTACCAAAAACCTATTTAAAACAAATGCCATAAACCAAACTTTCTGGATTAATATTTTGACGGTCTATAACAACTCGTGAATGTTCTCCTTCTCTCTCTAGCAATATATTTATTGCCTTGTACTGAGACGAGCATACAAACATCCAGATGTACACTGACACCAAGTGCAGAAACAGCAACAATTTCACCACAGCAGCTGAATACACTACTGCAAAGGAAATTGCTTTAAGAGAAATGTCTGATAAAGTGCAGGTGGATGCAGACATCCAGGAAATGTAGAGTTTCATCATCATGTTCTTCAATGATGTGAAATGTTTACTTCACGTTTCATAAAAGGAAACGACCCAGAGGAAAACCGACTTCAGGTCCTAATCCTAGTTGGGGTTCAACAATGCATTCCCAGAATACATCCCTGTCTTAGTCTTACTCTCTTCCCCATGCAAAGGAGATGCAGTGCTGTCTGATCTCATACAGCCATTGTTATGTTCATATAATGTGAGTCTTCAAATGGTTGCAGTACTAAAAAAAAAACCACCATATAATTGCAGAGAATTTAACAGCAGTGAAGTCAATAGTTTTTCTCACATGAAAAGCCAAAGAAGCAAATGCAGAGATTTCCAAAAGGCCTCCTTCCTGATAGCATCTCCACGCAATATATGGAGCAAGATGAGAAAAACTTAAGCATCTTAACACAGTGTTCTCAGTATTTATGATACAGGCTTGGTCCAGTACATTAAGGCAATAGTGAAAAGGCATTTATGGTGTGTAAAACTGCCTTACCTCTGTTTAGTTCTTTGCTGTACAGAAAAAGGAGTAAGGCAAACCTAATGGTTTGCAATGGTATCACTAGAGCCATGGTACTGTGGTACTAGTATGATATCATAAACTGAAAAAAAAAAAAAAAATCACACCTGTAGCTCATATAGCTACCTGTGAAGACCTATGTTTAAGTAAAACTTCATGAAATTATTGAAGCAAGATCAGATGGCTATGAAAAAAAGTTAACAAAGCACATCAAGAAATGAAAATAGCTGAAAATGAAAGCTATTACGAAAACGTACTTGTTAAATGACTCTCACATGTCAAAAAGTAAATTCTGCACAACCCTGGAGTGCTACCAGAGTGCATGGCCATACCACGGATTTGAACTTTCATTGAAGGTGGCTCTCACACCTGAGCATGAAAGATGACATCAATAAGTTTATTGTAAAAAACATGAAGATACAGATGGGACCGAACTGCTCCATGCAAACACAAATGGTTCAGACTAATAAAAGGACTGTGTACCTTTTAAATTAGCTGCCTACTTTTTCTGATTGTATCAGCTCATCTAATAAATAATACCCATTTCCAGAGGCACTGGAACTGTCACAGCTAGAAGACTACCTCAGAAGACTGTTAAAAACTCTACCTTCTGCATTCTGACCAAGAGCACAAAGATTACTAAAAGTAACCATTTCACTTCAAATATGCTCAGAAGTCGAGGTTGTTCCTGGATTTTAGAAATTCTTCTATATAGGTAGTACACTATTTCTGACACAACTTGGAAAAGAGAGCAGCAGAAAACAAAATATGTGAAGAAATCTAGAACTGGCATGGAGCACTCAACTTCCAGCCAGCTCTGAGATTGAAGGGCCAGGTTTTACAGCTACTAGGAGAAGCAGTGGGCAGCAGAAAGTGGAGCTGCACCTGCTATGCAAACTGTGTAACTACCTTGAATGGTTTTCCTTCCCCGGAAAAAAAACAAAAGTCAGAAATAAGGCAGCCAATCATGCTAGGATTTATTTCAAGATGTGACATTTTCTCTGCCTTCAGAGATTTCCTCTGAACCTTGAGCAATGTCACCTCCTTCAGATTACCCTGTTCATGACATTAGAGCAGCCCACAGCTTTCAGCTTGATAGGGTTGTGCAAAACCTAATGAGTGGTAAACTAGATCATTAATTTCACTGGTTAAATAGAACCAACCTCTCCCTCGCTATACAGTTGGGCTTTCTGAAGTGGGAGTGAAAACTACACAAAAATAAAAAACAACCACTGGTAGCTAAAATTATCAGTCTAAGGACATTTGAAAACAGGTATTTTGAGGTGTTATTTTTGTATCTGCCATTTTCAATCTAGAAAAACATTAACTGCATCTGAAGATCATGATGCACAGAATGTGACAGAGAACAAATAAATGCTGCAAGTGAAATGAAATGGGAAAATGCAATATCTTTCTTCAGTGGCAATACACCAAAACAACAAGAGGAGGCTGTGACAGATTTTCAGTGCACTGGAGGTTTTGTACGGTCATTCATCACCACTGTACATGCTCCTTTGCATTTTTTTCAAGGATTAATTGGCATATATCTAAAATGGAAATGAGGCAAGAAAATGACAAGCATATATCACTTTTCTTCTTCATCTATAGGCAAGCTACATGTTTGGATTCAGAAGTTTCAGGTGAATATTCACCACTTAAAGCTATTCTGGGTTACTGTTATGGATTGTATCATACCTGTGGAAAAAAAATGCACAGTAATAATGATAAGGATGATTAAAGCCCTTGCCATCTTCCAAGGGCTTTTGGGGTAATTGGATTAACAGTAAACTGCTAATCCAAAAAGACATAACTATTTAATTGGCATGAGTTAAACACTGAGCGTGTTTGACAGAAATGCCTAGGATTTATGTCCTAAGCAGCAGCAGCAGCAGTTTGTGTAACAAACCAGTGCTTGTTTGTTTGTTATTTCTTAACACGCAGAGGAAAAATTTTAGCTATTTAAAGCATATACTTTTGTCCTGTTATTGATCTATTACTAGTGGGACTCAGGGTCGCCCATAAAACCATTATTTTATGTTAAGTTGAACTGCATTACAACATTTTACTAAACTGTATTTGGTGCACAGTACATCTTCCACTGCCTGTTTTTCAGAAAAATGTACTGAAGCCTTTAACCTTACTAAGTTACATATTGCTACCCACAAAGTGCTGAAACATCTCTTTGTGTAATCATATTGAATTTCTATTTGGCAGAAAGCAAAATTATTTTGTCGACAGTCCATCAGTAACCTATGCTCATCCACTTCTCATTATAGCTTGAAATACGTTCTGGTACAGTAATGGTTCTAGCAAGTGTGTTACATACTGGAAAGTACTTTTCGTTAATACCTTGATTTGATACAAATCATGCACGTGCAGTACTTGAACCATATATGCTTCCACAAAACTTAAACTGGGCTCAGATGAGTTATCCTGAGCTGGAACTCACTGGGAGCGTTGGCACCTGAAACATTAAGACCACTTTCTTTGTGCTGCCCTCTCCTGCAGTGCCTTTCCCATAGTCCTTTTCCTGGACCAGCCTTTCTCGTGATGGTGGCAACCATCTGGCAGCAGGCTTCAGCAGGTTTGGGGCTGAATCATATAGGGTCTGTCATTAACTCTTAGTATTCTAGAGAGCAGAGGCTTTCCTGTCAAGTCAATATGCAGAGTTGTTTGTGCTTTGTAACTGACAGCACTGGATTAAATTAGTGTAAATTAGCACGATCTACCTGTTGTATAGCTGTAACTAGCGTAGAGACATAGCTCACCTTTGTCCTGACAGTCTTCACACAAAAAACTTTGCTGAGATTATTCCCTAAAGGAGGAATTAAGGTAAGAAAGTAGTGTCCTTAGGCTCCTCTGTACTCAGGGGAGAAACAACCTTCACTCAGCAATATCAGAAACTTCTTACTCTGATACTGTTTCCCCTTAAACATATTGACAGGGAATATAATTAAAAAGTTATACAGTGATGAGAATCCTAGATCAAAATTTTAAGTAATACAGAGAATAGTTATTTGCATGTTAGTAAAGACAGTAGGAACCATTGGGCAAATAAAACATCAAATGTTATTTGAATCAGGATGTCAAGAGCTAATAC
Organism: Tetrax tetrax; assembly: GCA_009806455.1. Taxonomy (NCBI): domain Eukaryota; kingdom Metazoa; phylum Chordata; class Aves; order Otidiformes; family Otididae; genus Tetrax; species Tetrax tetrax. The sequence goes on along the minus strand of WHYT01016330.1, from coordinate 136,338 downwards.
TTTTTCTTTTAAGGGATCTGCAACATACTTTTCACAACAGTTGCAGGCTTGAAATGTTACAGTGTGCTAAGAGACTCTCAATGTATAAATGACAGTAAACCAAATAAAGTGAAATAATTTTTAATTCCCTTTTTAATTGTGCATTTGAATTCAATACAGATCTGTAAGGCACTCTCATAGGTAAAAAAAAAAAAATTAAACATTCTTTCCAAAACAAGGACAGTCATGAGGCAATGGTATGTGCATAAAATAGAAACTTATCTGTAACTGACAAACAATGAAATACGAATATTCAGGTTTGGGATGCATTGCAATGTAATGTCATTTCTGTATCATGACACCACTCAGGAAATATTGGCACTGTAAATGATTTCTCATTGGGGCTAGGGGGCTTGTATTCTCTTCATATCCCAGTAAAAAATAAACTCTTTAATAAATAAATATATAAAATAAATATATGCTATCTGGAGATGTATAAATAGGTCCATCCTGAAGAAAAGTTCCAGCTCTGACTATGATGCATCAACATCTAAGGTCCATTGCTAAAGTGGAGCCACTAAAACTTCATATACTGTTCTCAGGATTTATTACTATTTTACAGCCTATTTCATTCTATTTCTTCCAGCTGTTGTCTCATCCACATGATGCAGGTAGTTCTTTGTTAATTTACAGACCACAGGTAATCCAGACAAAATTGCCAAGAGTTTGTTGGTTTTTTAAGAGTCGCACTCCAACTTCCCTCTGGTTACTGGCTACCACACAGTTCAGCAAGTTTGAAGGAGGTTGATCCACTCTCAGCTTTAAGGCTTTGTCTCCTAAATCCAAAGGTTAGAACGCAGAGGCTTGCCCATCACAAAGTAGCTTCTTCCAATCCAGCACCCTAGATTTCTGCCGCTTCCTCATGCTGGTATTGCCATGGAAGCAGGGGCAAGATCAAACAGCTCCAATATGGGTTCTTTCCAAAGTCGCCTCCTTTCTCAGCTGTATCCTAACACATCTTTGTACAGTTCTGGAACTCTTTCAGGATCCACAGGCCGGGGCAAGAAATGTGTGAATTTCTGGTGTCTTTTGGACCTTGCCCCATCTCTGGGAGTACCATCTTTGTTAAGTGCTACGAAGTATCGCCGCCCTGAATCTCCATGTTTGTACACATTGGACGAATAAGTGTTATACCAGTTTTCCTCAAACTGTTCCCTGAAGATGCATTCAGAGGTTAGTTTCTCCTACAGAAAGAAACAGCAAAGAAAAATTGGTCAAGTTGTCTCTAGATATCTAAGCATACATTAAAAAAAATACGATAAAAGTGAACAAAATATTTTCGTATTGGTGCTGCCTTACTGTTCATTTAACTGTTAACAAATCAAACCCACGTATGTACACCTGACACACAATTTGGAAGCCTACTTTATCTTTTATTATTTTGAAAACTGGACCTGTATATATACAATTTTGGATTTAAACATGAGTTATATAACTCTCTCTCTAAGGTGGCATTACTAATTTATTATTTAACTAAAATTCACCTGACCTACAGGAAGTAGGTTATGTAGAGTTCTGTCTTGGGGTATTCACCATTCTAGAAATGAGATTTTGTGGAGAGACACAGGTGCAATGTAACAGATAGAGAAGGTATTTCCATATGTTCTTTGTGCACCACCTCTCAAATTTTATCAAAGATTAATTTTTACAGCCATCTTGAAGTTATTCAACAGCTACAAATCAACTGTAATAAGCACAAGCTTATTTTTTCTCTTAAAGACAAATATTCTCGTGTCAGAATCTACAGTTACTGCCAGTACTCTTGCACCATTCAGATTTTTCAAGTAACAGTGGTACCTAATTGTGACAATTAGTATTATCCTCTTTTTCTCAGCATTTGAAAGAATCCTTTTATGTTAAAAAGCTGGTTCCTGGAAGTATCGCCTGCTGATTTGTAAAGGAGCATTAGGCTATATATAAAGTAAGTCAGGGTTGTTGTCATTGTTGTTTATTTGTTCCATAACTAACCTTTTAACTTCTTTCCAGTTGCACTCCATGTTTCTGATAATAGCGTATTGTGATACATTTGCAGTATTGATAAAAGGAAAGTTACACACTAGGTGACTTAAATGCTTTTAGAATAGCTAGTTTAATTTAGCTATTTTTGTCATAATTTATGAGGAACATTTCTTTCCAGTTGTCTTCATCTGGGACAGAGAAACTTTCCCCATTTTAGTATCCAAGGCTATGCCATATACTTTAAGAATATATTATACATTTCAACAGGAAAAAAAAATGTGTTTTGAAAGCTAATACCACCTCAGCTAGCTACTTGAGGGGTTTGCATAGTGCTAAGAAGTGCATCAAACTCTCAAGGTGTATGAGCTGACACAAAAGCGGTACTTACAGAGCCATAGAGTTCTCCTTTCTCGTTCATTCCAAGGTAAAGGCCACTGTCCACACCTCTGATACTGACCAGTCCCACTGCCACACTGATGAATTCAAGGATACCTGAACATATATTCAAAGTAAGAAGAAGAAAAAAAAAGAGAGATTAGTTTAATTCAACTAGTAACAAAAATCTATAAAAACATCCAAAATGTAGTTCAAAGCAAGTGGAAAATGAACACATGATAATAAACATGGTCTACTTTTTTCCTGAAATTTTAAATATGTATACAACATTCACAGGAAAGCAGTCTGAGAAGCTTCACCTAGGAAAAAGAATCCTAGATCATTTAAGTAACCTTTTTTTTTTTTTATGTTGAATATGAAAGGATTTTATTGAGCGCTGAGGCTAAAGCCTTCAGTACTATGCATTTGCAATCTATAATGATTACACACTATTTGCTAAACTGCCTATTCAAACATTAGAAGCTAGGTTTGAATTACCTGAAAATATACTTTACTTTCGCTATAGCACTATCTTGAAAAAACACATCCATTATTAGATCGTTTGAATGGAAATCAAGGTACAGATGGGAATTTTATATAACAGAATCTACCCACAGGAAAAAAAAAAAAGTATTTCCCAGGCATCTTATCTAGCATATGGGCCCACACCTCTTGACACAACTTGCTGTCTTCAGTGCAAGCTTTTTATGTGCATGAAATATGCTGCTTATTTGCTAATGTTTGTATTACAGCACTATTTATATTACATTCGCCCCAAAACGTAATATATATTAATAATATAAAGTATTTGGGAGATGAGGCACTATTTGAAGCCTGAATTTGGCAAGATTATGCCAACATGTTTAACCAATTGATATGCACAGATTACGCTACATCTAAAACATGAAAGAAAGGGAATGTGTGAACTGGCTTTTTGGAAGTTGTTTAAAATGTAAACAAAGCATCAAAAAGAAGTTGTTCTAGAATCATACCTAAGATTTTGCTGCAGAGCAGCAAAACCACAAAACATTAAATAAAAAAAAAAAAAAATGAGACTCTAAGGTAAGTGGTTTTAAATTTGATCATGATTTTTTGCCTAGTTGTTGTATTTATGATTACTCTTTTTCATTCAGGACCATTTTTCACTCTCAGACAGATGGACTGTCTGGTCTATACAATAATTTAAAATGTTTCAAATTTTAATTGAGCTTTGGCAAGTTACTCGTTTATATTACTAAGCAGCAAAGAAAATAAATCCTTTACGAGGAGTAAGCATTAAAAACTCTATTGCATGTAAATCATCCCAGTTTTCCAGTTCCTAAAGCACAAAGTCCCATAAAAAGAGATGGAGGTATTTTGTCTTTCTGGTATCATTTTCAAAGCCATTCTTTTTCAAAACTATAATAAGCAGGTGATTCAACCCACAAAGCAACCACATCAGACAAACCTGCCAAGAATAGTGGTAGAATAAAGGAAGAACATTTCTAAAAAGCCCAGCAAATGTTTGATCTGGGGCTAATTTTTTTTTTTCTTTTAAAGCAAAGATTTATTTCATGTTTACATGCTGTAGGAAATCTTCCTTCTGAGAAGAACTGTCTGTTTGACTACTGCTCTTTTACTTCTGAAAACATCCATGTGTTATAAAAGCAATTAAAAGCCATTCCAGCAGATTGTTTTGACTATGGGGAGGACGACAGGAAACTCTTTAATCACCTTTTTACGACTGCTAAATCAATACACAAAAAAAACCTCACATGTAGCTGACAACAGCGGGTTTGTTCAAATGTCCAGTTCCTACAGCTGTTATCTAGGATTTACTCTTATATCACAGGAAACATTTACATTTTGGAGTGGCTTCACCTGCTTTTGGTTTATTGACAGAAAATTGACGGGGAAGCATGTTAAGTGTCCGAGCAAGGAGGCGTTCTGGGCACCTCTGCTTCAACTTTCTGTCCTGCCAAATAAAGCAGCCTGAGGGGCAGCACGCCTGAGTCCATGCTCTCTGTTATTCCACACAGACTCAAGAAGCTCTGAGACGGCCAGCGAATACAAAAAGCAGCGGTCTGACCTTCGACCTCCCCCACTAAACCTGCAGGCGAACGTGTGCGCCCGCAGACACCCCAGCACAGGCTGGGCGAGGCGTGGGTGCGTGTCTCCTGGCTGCCACGGGATGCGCAGCCCCCACCTCGCTCCCCGGTCCTGGTGCGGCCCCCACGGTTTGAGGCCGGTACCAGGATCTCATCCACATGCCCCGGCATCACACCTCCCTCCCCGGAGCGCGTCCGCTCCACGCCCAGCTACACACACACAGAGGCACTTCCACACTCACACGGGCGGACGCGCACACGAGTGGGCAGCGCCCCCGCCCTCCCCACCTACCGAAGAGGCTGTGGTCCTGGCGGGTGCCGCGCACGCTGCCGTCGGGCAGGATCTGCAGGTGGAAGCCGGTGCGGCAGTAGAGCTGCCGGCGCCGCAGGATGCCCTGCAAATGCGCCAGGTCCGCCGCTGCCGCCGCCGCCGCCGCCGCTGCTGCCGCCGCCGCCCCGCCGGCGCGGACCGCCCGCTCCGCCGGTGCCCGGCGGTCCCCGAGCAGCGCCGGGCGTTCCCCGGCGGGCGGCAGCAAGAAGTGGGCGCCCACCGGTTGCCCTAAGCCGTCCAGGCCGCCCAGGAAGCCCCCCACCTCGGCCAACGGAGCCATGGGGGCGCGGGGCGAGCGGGCTAGGGCGCGGCGGCGGCGGAGGGAGAGCGGCTGCCGGCCTCTCCCGGCGGGCATGTGGGGGTACGCAGCGGAGCCCCAAGCATGGGGAGCCGGCACGGCACAGCCGAGCCGGTGCGAGCCAGGCAGCGGGGTGGCGTTCATACGCCCCGCGTGTGTGTATATATATACGGCGGTCCCCCTGACATATGCTAATGACGGCCTCTGCGGGGAGGCTGCGTTTGAAATTGTAAACCGGCTCCCTCCTCTCTCCTTCTCCCCTCGCACCTTCCTCTGATCTGAGAGGGGGACGGCGAGGAGGCAGCCCCGGGCGCGCCGCCCGCGCCCGCGCCCCCGCCGCGCGCAGCCGCTCACCCGCCGGCGCGCACACGCGCGGCGCGGGCGCGGGCGCGGGCGCGGCGGGGCGGGGAGCCCCTGCGCGGAGCGGGGCGGGCGGGAGCTGGCGGAGCGTTACGTGGACAGGTGCAAGGAGAGGCGGGGGGGGGGGAAGGAGAAAGGGCGTTACCCGAGGGTGAGACCTGCCCAGACAGACATGAAAGAAAAAAACCAAAGATCTGACAGTTTTACTCCCTGTTTCTAAAGCGCTAATAAAAAGTACATGCATCACCCTTTCCTTTTATCGCTCCAGCTACAAGGAGGGGAATTTCTAAAGAAATTGGCATAGTCAGGGAGGTGTTTTCCCGTCTGCAAATTCTCCCTCGCATTTAATTTATCATTGACGTGACATGAAACCGATCTATAGTGTGTGGATGTCCGCACAATGTCCTGGGCAGGCCCCCGGTTTGGGATAAATATTTCCAAAACCTGCACAGATGAAGAAAGAAAGATGGAGAGATGGCTCGTCTAATCCATCTTCTTTGGGGTTTTGCATCGGGCCCGTCCCCAAAGCCTGTGAGCACCACAAGTTAACAATAATACCGTCTCCTGGAAGATCTCTGTTGTCTCTGCACCATTTTGAATCCCTTTAGGAGTTCGCTGCCCTGTTCCAGCTCAGCATTTTTTTCATCCCCGAAGCAGAATGGTTCATTCATGCGGATGTGTTGGTGGAACACATGTTCATTTCTAGCAATGGTAAAACAACCGTATGTTAAAACCAAGAGTCTGACTTTTGCCTTCTTTGCTGCTTTTTCTGTAATGTCTTGTGAATTTTAGGGCTGAAACTACATGACCCATCTTAGTGTTCAAGATATGCGCTGCAGTTCCTTGCCAATGTTAAAACACGGTACCAGAGTATAAAATGCTCTTTCGGAGTTAATTCTTTCAAAAGTTCGACAGAATCGCTTGGTGGTTTTAGGTTTCGTTTAAACAAAAAAGTTGCCGAGAATCATGAAAGATTAGTTCTTCCGTCTTGCTCCGTGGTCTTTTCAGTCACAGTCTAAATCTGAGAGATCAAATGGATTTGTCTGCTTAGCTTTATTTGCTATGGAGAGCACAGGGCTAATTAATTGGCAGGTGCTTTAAAGCAGGTAATGCTATACCTTTTCATCGTTGCAGTCCTAAGCACTGCCCCTGTGTGCACCTGAATTGTAAAAAGGCTGCTTTAAAGCAAGTGATTTACTGTGGAGGGATTTAAAACTGAAAAAACTAATGCTAAATACAATGATCAGATAAATCACCTCAGAAGAGAGCACAGGCAGACCTGCTCTGAAGGCAGTTACAGATAGATGTTATATTATTTTACCTTTCAGATAACACGAGCCTGTCATGTGGTGGGACTCAAAAATCCACCATCATCGAGATTTCAAAGCACATCTGTGTAAACATTATCACATCAGTGTAAAACATCAACCAATGAGCTTTCTCTTTGAACCAAATCCACTTAATTGCAGTGCTAAATCAAAGAAATAGATCAAAGTTGAATAATCTATATGGCACCTATTTCTCAAGTAGCCTGTACACTGATTACTCAAATATACCTGAAACGTTTGAAACACGCATCAAGTACTTTTATTGACATGACTGGTAGGTCAAGATCAAACTCTTCATCACAGCTGCGAAGTTGCAGGACATGCACTAGGATGGTACGGCTAAACAGAGAAGGTATATTCTAGGCCTAAAGATGCTCCAGTGCAGATCACGCTGCTGTGTCCAAGCAGTACTCTCCGAGTCCTACAAAGAGCAGAGGGCTCTTCTGGTTAGATGGAACCACTGCCCCCGGCAGAGAAAGTTATTTAAAAAAAAAAAAATCAGCAATCACACAATGGAAGACCCTTGTGGCTAAATCTTTCCTGTTATATAATGGAAACATTTAAAGTAGAGTGGAATATATAACATCCATGTTTTCCGAGCGGAGTCTTTAATGTCTGGGCACTAAACTGCTTATGCTGTTTTATAAAGTACCAGAAAAGAAACAAAAAGATAAGAATTTTTTTGGTGTTTGCACTAGTCACGTGACAGGAAAAGATAACACTAAAGATTTTTTTTTGCACCTTCTGAGACTATACCATGGGAAGTTAAATAATTTTGAAGAGTGTTTTTACAAGAGTATATAATTCAACTTAAAGTATACAGTACAATCTAATCAACTCTACCTATACTTCCTAGAGACTGCACTTTCAGAGTCGTTGAACAAATACATATGTGGTTAAGTTTTTATTCCCATAGCAAGCAGTCAGGGCTTCTATAGACAATATAATTACTGTGTATTTCCTAAGAATAGCATATTGTCTGTCATAGGCAAAACCTGGTGGCTACCAAGGGAGTGGACAAAGCAATGGACTGGGATCTTTGATAGTCTTATCTATATATATGTGGAGAGAGAGAGAGAGATATCCATATATCTGACTCTCTATATATGTGTATATATACAGAGAGAGAGATCTCTCTATATATTTATATATGTCAGGTTGAATAAAAAAAAAGTTGTTAGCTGTAAAACTTTATGTTCTGCAATTTCTTGCACCTTTATTAATTTTAGAGCTCGCCTACAACAGTGCTGGGCCGGCCATAAACTTTTAACGATATAATAAAATACTGGCTAGGAGAATGAAGGGGAGGTTCATGAATACATGAGAAAGCAAACACGGGGTGGAAAAAAAACCACTGAGTAGAACATAAAGGAATATATCTAGCTGGAGGCACCTGTGTATCATGGTCATTTCCAGACTCTTCCTAGATTTGGACAAGAAAACATGGTTGGCAGATTTCAACAAGATGAGCAGAACATGCAGAAGTTACAGTGAGAGCCTTTCAGAGCACTGCAGGTCTGAGTAAAATAAGGTGTATTCTTGTGCAGGATTTACCAGGAGGAAAACAGCAAAATCATTTTCAAGGCTCCATGTACAAATCAGGTCATAATCTGATGATCTAAAGCCTTTTAAATGCAATACTTAGACTTTAAAAGCATTCAGAACTTCTACTGAACTGGTACAGTTGCAGGTACATACGTGTGTATTCTTACACGTATATATAAATATATCTACCTATTTACAAAAACTCAGATGAAGGAAAAGTAATGCTGCAACAAATGATTTTCCCATGGAAAGGAAGTTCTACATTTCTTGCACCTTCACTTTTTGTTTTATTTCATTAAATGAAAACAGAAATTCATAGGGCTTTTTAAGATTCATAATTTTATTGTCCATGTTTTTGTCGATACACATGAGTATCTCCGGTATAAGCTGAATGGGACAGAGAAGTTAGGTAGTGAGCCCACATTTACATCCAGTTGCATACAGTGAGAATGGACCTTTTCCATATATATCAACATTCAAATACATCTTTTGGCAGCTTTTATATTAGTTCTGTAAGTGGATCATTGGATAAAAATCACCTTGATTTATTAAAACTACATGGTTTCTGAATCTGCACACATAAGATGTACAGACAGCTTACGGTTTTTGACTTGCTGCACAAATAAATTGCGCTCTTATTCCTAAGCAAACACCTCACTAGGGGAGTTCTGACTAGCATACCCAGGTGTAAGTAGTTACAGATGTGTATTGGATTTTTTGAAGTGAAAAAAAAAGATTAGCCTAAAGGTGTTATTGAAAAGTCATGTGGCTAACCAATTGCAGGGAATCAATGTGAACAGGGAGATAACTCATGGTTCATGTCTACAGTTTAGGTGACTGATGAGTCATCCAGCAACCAGGTTTAATTTGGGACACTACATTGACCAAAAAGTGCTTTATTTTCCAATCAAATGGAAAAAATGGGCTATTTTAAACAGGTAATTGTATTGATCAGTGATGTCTCCTAATGAGGCAGTTAAGACTGAAGAGATCCAAGAGCCATGTTCTACAAAAGTTTCCAAATTGGATGCTTAGTCATGTAACTGCAGGAGAAATATTTGAGTTTCAGTCATGCTAATAATCTGAAACTATTTTGTCTTTGCATCTAAATATTGTCCTTTTTAGTACAGCAATGTAGCTCAGGCTTGGAGACAAAACTTTCACTTGGGAAATGTACATATAACATAAATAAAGCAGTAGGCATAAAAAAGTAACAAAAAATTGTTAATTTTTAACAGATGGGAAAAATCATAGAATCATTTAGATTGGAAAAGACCCTTAAGATTATCGAGTTCAACCATTAACCTTGCACTGCCAAGTCCACCACTAAACCATGTCCCTAAGCGCCACATCTACAGGTTTTTAAATACCTCCAGGGATGATGACTCAACCGCTTCCCTGGGCAGCCTGTTCCAATGCTTGACAACCCTCCCAGTGAAGAAATTTTTCCTAATATCCAATCTAAACCTCCCCTGGCGCAACTTGAAGATGTCTTCTCCTGTCCTATCACTTGCTGTGTTGGAAAAGAGACCAACACCCACCTCACCACAACCTCCTTTCAGGTAGTTGTAATCAGCAATGAGGTCTCCCCTCAGCCTCCTTTTCTCCAGACTAAACAAACCCAGTTCCCTCAGCTGCTCCTCATAAGACTTATGCTCTAGACCCTTTTCCAGCTTCATTGCCCTTCTTTGGACACGCTCCAGCACCTCAATGTCTTTCTTGTAGAGAGGGGCCCAAAACTGAACACAGTACTGGTGGTTTGGCATCACCAGTGCTGAGTATGGGGGCACAGCCACTTCCCTCATCCTGCTGGCCACACTGTTCCTGATACAAGCCAGGATACCATTGTCCCTCTCAGTCACCTGGGCACACTGCTGGCTTATGTTCAGCTGGCTGTCAATCAACACCTCCAGGTCCTTTTCCACCAGGCAGCTTTCCAGCCACTCTTCCCCAAGCCTGTAGCATTGCATGGGGTAATGAAATCAGGGGAATTACTTGAAGGATGAACTGGCTTATGGTATTCTAAAATACTGAAAGAAATGCAGTAACTCTACCATTCATCCCAGATACCTGGCTTTCCAGACATAGCTCTGAGCTAATTCAACCTTGGGCACGCTTTCAGTTGTATGATCTGTCAGATTATTGGTTGACAAACAGGGCCACAGTTCTCCCTTGACACAATATCGTAACCACTGAAATGTTTCTTAGAAATTGAAAATGCATGACAGTGTCTTAAACCTATTAAAATGAGTTATAGTTTGTGTATTTTCTGAAATCTTGTTAGTAATAATATAGAAAGCCAGCAAAGATTCAGCATAAAAAAGTAAAAGTGGCTGAAACTTGGGAAGAACATATTTGTGTAAAGAAGGAAAAGATTGAGGCTGCACCTGACCGTTGCAAAAAAATGCCATCAGGTGTGCTGCAACTTGAAATGTTTGTGCGCAGCTTACGAAGTTCATGGCAGTGTAGGTGGCAACATAGGTTGTATTGTGGAGAATGCCTTAACATGAAATGTCTGACAAGGCCTATGACCCATCAGCACCAACTGGGGACAAAAGAACGGGCTCATCTTTAGCAACTGCTCTTTAACTAGCGCTTGGTTATGCTAAGGAGGCTGCCTGTAGCCAAGAGTATTTATCAGAGGAGAGGCAGCGGACATGGCAAGTGTCTGTGGTTTCCTGATGAGAAGGCCTCATAGCAGAAGAGTATAAAAGGGTAGGAGATACCGTAGCCTGGGGTGCTTTGAAATGAGCAGTGAATATGCTTGAAATGGAGGCTGGGAGAATCCCTCTTTTCTGAGAACCTGAGGTGCAGAGAGAATTACTGGAGGGAGAGGTCAGGTGGAGCCGGGGAAGGCAGGAGTTTCCAGCCTACTGGTATTTAGGGAATTAAATATTTAAATTGGGTCCCAAGGCAACAACACAGTAAGCAACTGAACAGAAGGAACCTTATCTAGATCAGCGTAAGAATGGTAAAGGACAGCATTACTCTCTGTTATTAAGTTGTTTAGCACCCTGTTTCACATTTCATTTGTAAAAACTGTTCCTCATGGGACTAAATGCCGCCTATAGACGCTTTGCAGCACAGTTCAAAAAACCATGGAATAGTTTGCCAGACTATTTGCCAGCTTTCAATAAATTTTAAAATTAAACATTTAATAGGCAAAATCACAGGCAACGCTGTTTAATTTCAGTCACGGCGGTCGCCACACCATCACCCTTCCCGGGCACTTGGGCCGAAACTGCCCCGATTTCGCCAAACAGCTCTGCGCCCGTATTCGGCCTAACCGCCTCCTATCTCCGCTGAGGCGGCTGCAGCCCGCCGCGGGCAGAGAACGCCCCGCCGCCTGTCCCGAAGGCCGGGCACCTCCGCCCGTCGCAACCGGGGCGGCAGCCGGTACCCCCAGCCCTGCCTGCGGGCCGCGAGGGGTGGCGGGGCGGGGACCGAGCCCGCCGGGCAGGCCGCAGCTCCGCGGCGGCGGCGGGGCAGGTGACGCGGGGCGGGGACTGGAGGGGGCCTCTCGCTTCCCCACCCCATCCCCGCTTCTCGCGAGGCTTCTGCCGGCGCCCCCGGGGGCTCCCGTCCGCCTGTCGCCGGGGCGGAGCGGCGGCCATGGCCGCCCTGCGCACCTTCCTGCGGTGGCGCCGCCGCTTGAGTCCCGCAGCCGGAGCGCAGCCGGCGCGGCGGCTGTGGGCCGGCGGCGGGGCCGGGGCGGCGGGGCTGAGGCGGTGGCGGCGGGAGCTGGGCTGGGCGGCGGGGGGGGCTCTCGCCGGGTACGTAGGGTACCGGCTGTCCGAGCGGCGGCGGGAGCCCCCCCGGGAGCCGGCAGCCGCCGAGCCGGGCGGGGCCCGGGCGCTGCTCCCCATCCCCGTGGCGGCCGCTGCCAAGGAGACGGTAGGTGTGTGCGCGCCGCGCCCCTCCCGCCTAACGGCCCCGCGGCCTCTCGCTCCCCGCCGCGCTCGGCGGGGCGGCCCCGCTGTGCGGCGGCCCGCTGTGGGCTGCCCGGGGAGCCGGCCGGGATGGAGGAACGTCACTCCCCCCCGCTTTGGTGACCCGGGCCTCTGGGCTGGGAGGCGAGACGGCCTGCGCGGGCAGGTCCCCCGGGAGAGGGGGGCAGAGGCCGGAGCTTGTCGCTCGCCCCCTCGGGCGGGAGCGGAGAGCCGTCAGGGAGGGGGCGGGGGAGGCAGCGGGCCCTGTCAGCCCCCCCGGCGCCTCGGAGCGGAGCCGGTGTGTGCCTTACTCGGCTTTTCCTCTCCGGAGCTGTCCTAATGAAATCTTCCTTTAATGGAAAATGCTGCTTTGCAAACAGAGCCGCTGCTGGTAGCGCAAGACCTGTGCTCGCCTTCTTTGTATTTAGGACAGTTATCTTTTTAATATAAAATTTTCAGTGGAGTGGAAGGTTTGTGCAGAGGTTTGTAAGAAGTTATAGCCTAGCACTTGGGGCAATAAGTAATGCCTCAGTTGGACTAATTAGGTAAAAACGTTGGTTGGCTAACCGTGGGTATCAAAAAACAGTTGACATAAATCTGGAACATTACATTTCCTGTGATAAGGAGAAATTCGTGCACCATGCCGTATGTAACATGCTAATGACAGGGGTTTTTTTTTTCATTTAAAAAAGAGGTATTTCTAAAAATGTCAAGAGCTGTGATTAGGTGGTTTGTCAGTATGGTGTCTGCTAAGACTGGAAATCAGTGGTGCAAATGGCCTGCTTTCTGTAGGTCAAGTTTATCTTGTAATGTGTTTGGGAAGAGGATCTGCATTTTTGCAATGGAGGCCTTGGGCTTAAGTATGAATGTTACTAGCCCTTTTGCCCTGAGTTGTCAGCCAAAAGGCAGATTCTGTTGGCAGCATCCTTTATGAAGGGAAGTTGAGCCAAGTATTTTTGATTATTCATGTACTCGTTGCCTTGATTGTGTTCCTGTGGCACAGAGGACCAAAGACACTCTTTCAGCCTTTCATGCTGTTTTGATTTGACAGAACTTTATGTAGTTTTACTTATGTGATCTTAATTCTCAGTCTTCTTTTGAGGGAAATATAGCTACTGCACCCTTGAAAAGTCAATAAATTTAGAGTGATGTGTAATTACGAATTTGCACACACATCACTATAAAAGCATTGAGGCTGCAAAGTCAGACTTAAGGTTATATTTGAATCAGTGTAAAATTTTAAAAAGTATAAAATGTGTCTTCTATCTATACATAGACTATTTTTAAAAGACAAACACCAGGGGGAAAAAGGGAAAGGAAAATTTAACGTGGTTGGTTTTATGCGTCTCTGTGGAAAGAGACTCTAATTAATTCTGGTTTCTGTTTGGATAGCAGAAAATTTGGAAGGTTAAGTTGAAATAAGTCCACTCAGTTTGTGTGGCCAGACTAAATGCACAGACTGACATCTCAGAATACTTAGCTTTTGTAGTAATTTTTTATTTTTGAACGAGTGGTCTCATTGATTTAAAATTTCAGATCTGAGTGCTCAGCATTCCTGAAAAAAACATCCTTTTAATTCAGACTCCCCAAAATGAAGATCAAATAGCTGTGGGATTTTTGGTCTGAGGTAGAGGGTTGCTGTGCTTTTTTTATTACTAACTGTCATGCTACAGAAGGGCTTGTGTGGTCTTGGGGAAAGACCACAGTTTGAGACCAGATCAAGCTGGTGAACTACTGAGAGTAGTTTGACCATGACCTTCACCTGCGATCTGTACTACATTTATGATTGCCCTGTTGACTTGTGATGAGCACTAACTTTTTTCATTAGAGGTTTCTAAAACACCTCCAGAGGTGTCTTCCAGGGGAATCATAGATGCAAATGCTGTGTTTGAATTGCATTCAATGGTATTTGTAGCATTCTGCAATGCTATTGTATTGCAATGTCCTTTATTAGAATACTGAATTTGTGTTGCCCGAGTTACAATAACTTTTTTCTTCCTAATTCTGAGTGCTGAGCTTGACAACCTTAACAGTGTTCAACAGTTTAAAAAAACATAATAATGTTTGAAGTAGAAAATTCTGCCACGAAAAGTCATATTAGTGTCAGTGATATTAGGATCAAGGTTGGAGGTCTTGAATCTACTGCAGAGATTCTTTCTTCGAAAGTCAAGACATAAACTAGGTTAACTCCCACTTTTTAGTATTTAAGGGGATCAGAAACCTATTCTGCTGTGTGCTGGAGCCGCCTAGATGGAGAATGATAACCTGCTGTTTCTTTATAGGTGATTTTGATGGAAATGTGATACAATTGTAAACACCTCCAGCAACATTTGTATCACATACTGACCAACAAAGAATGATGATGCTCAAGTGTCTTGGGATCTTTTCCAGCTGCTTTTGGAAGGTCAGGGGGGCTTCAAAGATGTTTCTCCTTTATTCCTGACGCACAAAGTCTGACAATATTTTCTAGAGCTTTCTAGGTTTGTCCTCCCCCCACCCCTTTCCTACATCCCTGGCTCCCCATTTCATTTCCAGTCTCAATCTGCTTTTCATTCCACCAAGGCATATTATCCAACTTCATCTTTTTGTTTTTGCTTCCATCCAACCCAAACTTTTCTACTTCATCCTAATATTTCCATTTTCATGCTTCTTCCTAATATTCCCTCCAGCAGGATGCTTTTGCCAGGTGCTTTTTGCTTGGATCGTTGGAAGCAAGAAGCTGGTGGCATCTCTGTTCTCAGTGTCTTGCCGTAGAGTTCTATAGCAGCTGGTAGAAGCAGTTACACTGAATGTTTCTTGTGTCACCTCTGGGGCTCTGACCTGGAATGACTATATAGCAGGTGGAAATTGTGGGAGACTTGGCTAACAAAACGAGTATTTTTGGGTGAGGGTTTATATGGGCTCATAACTTAATTACTTCTTAACGAAACCAACCACTAAAAAACACCAATGATGACAGTAAAGTGACTGCCCCTTCCAAAACTTGAAATCCTTTCCTTCAAAACATGGAATTGATTGACATTCTTAAAAAAAAGTAAAAATCTTCTAACATGGGCAAAACAGAATCTATCTCCTCCCATAGTTTTTGGTTCCATTAAAAAAAAAAAATTCTGAAACATGGGGCATGGATAATTTCATTTTTAATGGTTAACACAGTAAATTTATAATAAAACAATATCACAATGTGAAGTGTTCAGATATTCAAAGTGTTCAGCAGTATTTGAGATAGCTATGGCTGTCTTGTCCATATTGTTGGGGTTTAGCCCTGGCTGGCAGTCACCACAGCCCCACACAGCTACTTGCTCACCCTTCCCCAGTGGGAATTAGGAGGGTAAATGTGAGAAAACTTGTGGGTTGAGATAAAGACAGTTTAACAAGTAAGGTAGAAGCTGCATGAGAAAGCAAAGCAAAATAAGGAATTAATTTACTACTTCCCATTGGCAGGTGGGTGTTCAGCCATCTCCAGGAAAGCAAGGCTCTGTCACGCATAACGGTGACTATGGAAGACAAACACATCAATTCTGAATCTCCTCCCCTTTCCTCCTTCTTCCCCAAACCTTTATTGCTGAGCACTATATCATACGTTATGGAATATCCCTTTGGCACTTGGGGTCAGCTGTCCCAGCTGTCCCCTTTCAGCTTCTTGTACACCCCCAGCCTACTCGCTGGTGGACAATGTGACAAGCCTTGACACTGTGCAAGCACTGCTCAGCAATAGCTGAAACATCCCTGTGTTATCAACACTGTTTTGGTCACAGATCCAAAACTTAGCACCATACCAGCTACTGTGAAGACAGTTAACTATCCCAGCCAAAACGAGTACACGTACCTAGTCTTGAGTCCCCATATGTCTGTCTGTCTTCTTGAGGTGAATTTTTGTAAAAGTGTAGTAAGTGGAATGGCTGCCTTGTTTCATCTAGGCGGCTCCAGCACACAGCAGAATAGGTTTCTGATCCCCTTAAATACTAAAAAGTGGGAGTTAACCTAGTTTATGTCTTGACTTTCGAAGAACGGCTTTCTTCTTGCAGGTCACCTGCTTTCAGATAATATTCAGGTGGCCTGTGAAAGTATCTTGAGAGTTGTGGTGGGCCCTGTTGTTATCCCTGCGGATTACTTTTCTTCAGATTCTATCACTGAGTCCAAATAATGCTTGGCAGTAGTGATAGATTTAAGAATATAAAGTTATAATATATACCTTGATAATGAGTTGCTTTG
>WHYT01016330.1:75584-116182 GCA_009806455.1 Tetrax tetrax | reverse complement strand
TAGGATCAAGGTTGGAGGTCTTGAATCTACTGCAGAGATTCTTTCTTCGAAAGTCAAGACATAAACTAGGTTAACTCCCACTTTTTAGTATTTAAGGGGATCAGAAACCTATTCTGCTGTGTGCTGAAGCCGCTTAGATGGAGAATGATAACCTGCTGTTTCTTTATAGATGATTTTGATGGAAATGTGATACAACTGTAAACACCTCCAGCAACATTTGTATCATGTACTGACCAACAAAGAATGATGATGCTCAAGTGTCTTGGGATCTTTTCCAGCTGCTTTTGGAAGGTCAGGGGGGCTTCAAAGATGTTTCTCCTTTATTCCTGATGCACAAAGTCTGACAATATTTTCTAGAGCTTTCTAGGTTTGTCCTCCCCCCACCCCTTTCCTACATCCCTGGCTCCCCATTTCATTTCCAGTCTCAATCTGCTTTTCATTCCACAAAGGCATATTATCCAACTTCATCTTTTTGTTTTTGCTTCCATCCAACCCAAACTTTTCTACTTCATCCTAATATTTCCATTTGCATGCTTCTTCCTGATATTCCCTCCAGCAGGATGCTTTTGCCAGGTGCTTTTTGCTTGGATCATTGGAAGCAAGAAGCTGGTGGCATCTCTGTTCTCAGTGTCTTGCCGTAGAGTTCTATAGCAGCTGGTAGAAGCAGTTACACTGAATGTTTCTTGTGTCACCTCTGGGGCTCTGACCTGGAATGACTATATAACAGGTGGAAATTGTGGGAGACTTGGCTAACAAAACGAGTATTTTTGGGTGAGGGTTTATATGGGCTCATAACTTAATTACTTCTTAACGAAACAACCACTAAAAAACGCCAATGATGACAGTAAAGTGATTGCCCCTTCCAAAACTTGAAATCCTTTCCTTCAAAACATGGAATTGATGGACATTCTTAAAAAAAAAAAAAAATCTATCTCCTCCCATAGTTTTTGGTTCCATTAAAAAAAAAAACATTCTGAAACATGGGGCATGGATAATTTCATTTTTAATGGTTAACACGGTAAATTTATAATAAAACAATATCACAATGTGAAGTGTTCAGATATTCGAAGTGTTCAGCAGTATTTGAGATAGCTATGGCTGTCTTGTCCATATTGTTGGGGTTTAGCCCTGGCTGGCAGTCACCACAGCCCCACACAGCTACTTGCTCACCCTTCCCCAGTGGGATGGGGGAGAGAATTAGGAGGGTAAATGTGAGAAAACTTGTGGGTTGAGATAAAGACAGTTTAACAAGTAAGGCAGAAGCTGCATGAGAAAGCAAAGCAAAATAAGGAATTAATTTACTACTTCCCATTGGCAGGCAGGTGTTCAGCCATCTCCAGGAAAGCAAGGCTCTGTCACGCGTAACGGTGACTATGGAAGACAAACACCTCAATTCTGAATCTCCTCCCCTTTCCTCCTTCTTCCCCAAAGCTTTTATTGCTGAGCACTATATCATACATTATGGAATATCCCTTTGGCAGTTGGGGTCAGCTGTCCCAGCTGTCCCCTTTCAGCTTCTTGTACACCCCCAGCCTACTCGCTGGTGGACAATGTGACAAGCCTTGACACTGTGCAAGCACTGCTCAGCAATAGCTGAAACATCCCTGTGTTATCAACACTGTTTTGGTCACAGATCCAAAACTTAGCACCATACCAGCTACTGTGAAGACAGTTAACTATCCCAGCCAAAACCAATACACATACCTAGTCTTGAGTTCCCATATGTCTGTCTGTCTTCTTGAGGTGAATTTTTGTAAAAGTGTAATAAGTGGAATGGCTGCCTTGTTTCATCTAGGCGGCTCCAGCACACAGCAGAATAGGTTTCTGATCCCCTTAAATACTAAAAAGTGGGAGTTAACCTAGTTTATGTCTTGACTTTCGAAGAACAGCTTTCTTCTTGCAGGTCACCTGCTTTCAGATAATATTCAGGTGGCCTGTGAAAGTATCTTGAGAGTTGTGGTGGACCCTGTTGTTATCCCTGCGGATTACTTTTCTTCAGATTCTATCACTGAGTCCAAATAATGCTTGGCAGTAGTGATAGATTTAAGAATATAAAGTTATAATATATACCTTGATAATGAGTTGCTTTGTTCTACTGCTGTGTTTGAGTCTCCTAGAGAAACAGAATGTCAGAATGGTCTGCAGATCTTTCTCCCTATTCTGTGAAACTCCTATAGTATGTAACCTGCTGGGCAACAGATTTGTGAATTTATGTACAGGTGAATAAGAAGTTGCTGTTTGCTAGAAGTCAAGTAAGCTATGATATGTGTCACCAACATGGGGTCAGCAGTGTGGCACACTTTTTGAACAAACAGATCTCATGTGATCAGTACAGAAATGTACTTGCTTAACCAAGGATATCATTCTGGTAGAGGGTAAGATGTGTTACAAAAGCAACGTGAAGCTAAGCTCCCTACAGGATTCCCTTTCCCAAATGCTTTCTGAGAATAATTCTAGTCCTGAGGACTAGGAGTTTCTGTGTGGTTAGGTGGAGCAAAATCTTGGACACTATAATAAAGCAACAGTTTTAATTCAGGGTTGCTGCCACATAACATTTCAGAACTCAGAGCTGCTGGTTTTGTGCCTCGAAGTTTTGGAGAAGACTGGGAGAGCTCTACTAACAGACAGCTCCTTTAAAGTGTGGGAAATCATAGAATCATAGAATGGTTAGAGTTGGAAGGGACCTTCAAAGGTCATCTAGTCCAACCCCCATGCAAGGAGCAGGGACATCCCTGACTAGATCAGGTTGCTCAGAGCCTCATCCAGCCTGGCCTTGAACATTTCCAGGGATGGGGCATCCACCACCTCTCTGGGCAACCTGTTCCAGTGTTCGACAGCTCGCATTGTAAAAAATTTTTTCCTAATATCCAATCTAAATCTACCTCCCTCTATTTTGAAACCATTACTCCTCGTCCTATCACAACAGGCTCTACTGAACAGCCTCTCCCCATCTTTCCTGTAGACCCCCTTGAGGTACTGGAAGGCCGCTATCAGGTCTCCCCGGAGCCTCCTCTTCTCCAGGCTGAACAGCCCCTACTCTCTCAGCCTGTCCTCATAGGAGAGGTGCTCCAGCCCTCTGATCATCTTTGTGGCCCTCCTCTGGACCTCCTCCAACTGATCCCTGTCCTTCTTATGTTGGGGGCTCCAGAACTGGACACAGTACTCCAGGTGGGGTCTCAGCAGGGCAGAGTAGAGGGGGAGAATCACCTCGCTCGACCTGCTGGCCATGCTCCTCTTGATGCAGCCCAGGATGTGGTTGGCCTTCTGGGCTGCAAGGGCGCATTGCCGGCTCATGTTGAGCTTCTCATCCACCAGCACTCCCAAGTCCTTCTCCTCAGGGAGAATCCTCTCAATCCATTCTCCGCCCAGTCTGTATTTGTGCCTGGGATTGCCATGACCCAGGTGCAGGACCTTGCACTTGGCCTGGTTGAACCTCATGAGGTTGGCACAGGCCCACCTCTCCAGCCTGTCCAGGTCCCTCTGGATGGCATCCCTCCCTTCCATCATGTCAATGGCATCACACAGCTTGGTGTCATCGGCGAACTTGCTGAGGGTGCGCTCTATCCCACTGTCCATGTCACCGACAAAGATGTTGAACAGGGCTGGGCCCAACACAGACCCCTGAGGGCCGCCACTTGTGACCGGTCTCCACTTGGACATCGAGCCATTGACCACCACTCTCTGAGTGTGGCCATGCAGAGCACAGAACTCTTTGGAAGAACTGCAATTTCGATACAGATTCTCTGTGCTGGCAACTGAGAACAGTATTGACCCAAGAGGAGCCCTGATCCAACCTACTGCTTATGAAGTATTTACCTAGTCAGAGCAACTGTGTATCATTTTTCAGAGAAATATAACAATATTAGGAAAACATAATCCAGTGTCACAATTCCTGGGTAGAATTAATATTTGTCTTCTAGTTCCTTGCTTCCATGTTCCTTACTTCCAAAATTCCAGTGTCATTTGTAAAGCTTATTAAAGTGGTCTTGGAAATACCAATGATGTCTCTTTGTACTCCAAAGAGATCTTTCCTATAATCATGTTGTCATTGTGTAAAGGTAGCGAACTCCAGGTCTCTATTTATTTTTACAAAATATCTTCTAAGAATCACTTCCTTCAGAGGTGATTTAGGAATTAAAAGGGGGACAGGGAGAGACAGACACAGAATATGTGCTTTATCATGTTTCTTGAAGGCACACTCATTTCCAGGAGAAGGAAGCTGCATACTTCGGATGTTTCCAGAGGTTTTTTCCCTAGTAGCTCAGCAGTACTGTCTTTGTGAAAATACTCAGAAGGTCAAGTTTATTTGTAGCAGCTGTAAGTGGATTATGTCATGTATTTCTGACTCTATGAAATGAGGAACAAAACTTTAACTCCAAAAAGTGGGGCAGACTCCCCTAGAGGAGAGACTGTTCTCCCTGTTCAAATAGGATGCTGTTCCAAGAGATGCATAAAGCATCACTTTTACAAGAACCACTTGTAACTAACCTTTTTTTCATTAATTTTGTGTTCCTCAAGATGTTGAAAAAGGGTGATACGTGTTTGGGACGAACAGATCCAGCTACTAGTATGTTTTAGTCTTGCATGCAGTGAACATATGGACATGTATAGCAGGATGTACACACTGACTGGAGCTTCTTGAAGAACTGCTAGAGGTTAAGTAACATCCATGTGAAACTAGTGTAAGAAGGACTGTTGGAGAATATTTTAGCCTAATACTTATTTTGAAGGATTTCTCGAATAGCTGTGCTTACAGGCAAACATTGTTACCTCAAGGATTTCCTGTAACAGAATTGTATTTGAACAGGGCCCTTTTTACAGCATTTTAAAGGCATTCCAGCTTCCTATGCTTGTAAATATTTTAATATAATAATGTCCTTATCTCAGTGAAGCAGGATCAATTAACAGAATTGTTGGCTGTACGACATCTAAGTAGTCTGCTAGAAATATAACTTCAGTGAGCATCAAAACAGTTTTGTCTACTTTGGGATTTTCCCACACGGGGAACTTGACGTTTAACCTTTTGGCCACCCAGCATGAAAACAAAATCGTGCTACTTTTATCTACACGGGAGCATATTAAATAAGCCTGAAGTCAAATATAAACGAAGGAAGTAAGGAACAGCATTGCTTTGAAAACCTTTTCATTTTAATAATTTGCACAGATTCTCATTGATGGAAGACAGATTACTTTGCAAGCAAAAATTCAAAGAAACTCACTCACTTGAAATAAATTAGTTAAAGATTAAACTACTGTAACAGAACATATTTTTGACTGCAAGCAAAAGGTACTTTTAGTAGTAAATGTTGGCTTCTTTAGCTAAAATAGTCTCACCTTTATCTCAATTGGAAAAAGCAAGAGAACACTGATTTGACTTGGACCACAGCAAAGTTGTGGGGTTTTATGTGATAGTGCTGGAGCTTTTTGCTTCCTATGCATGTATGTTCTCACCTATTTCTTTTGAAAAATATTTTGCATTATTTGTAGATATTCTTAGAATCTGAGAGGTGCAGTATTGTTCTGGGTTTTGATAATGGTTTCTTGCAGGTTACTTCTGCAGAGCTTTATGAGCTTGTAGGCATTAGTTTTTCTAGTTTTCAAGTGAAAAGTCCCGTGTCTGGCATTTAAGCTTGTCTTTATGGAAAAACTAGATCTTTTGCCACAGAATGAAACTGAATCACTGACTTAATGTAATATGAGACTTAACAGTTGGCAAAGAATTTCTTTTGTGTTTTTTAATAGCAAGGGTAATAATGTCATGTTTTATCTTCTTCACTTTACGTCCACTGGACCTGAGCCATATCGTTACCATTTATTGATATTTCCAGATAGTCTGGGGTCATAACTACTGCAAAATTTTAGTTATTTTAATGTCAGTCTTGCTCATGTCCTGTGTTAGACCATCTTATGACAATGTAGAGTTATTAAATGGATTTCACTGGAAGGCCATACAGGTTAATGCCAATAAGACAAACATGGAACCAGAAATGGTCCCATGCTTCAAGGAAGTTTGGGTAGTATGTGGAAACCTTTGGTGAGAGCACCAGACTTTCAGGGCTCTTTGACTTGTCTCCGTTGATAGACACAGTACGTGAAAGATGAACCCAAAATGGGAAGGGGTTTTGAACACTGATTTTACTTGATAGAAAGACTAGATTTTCTTCACTCAAGTTTTTGCTGTGAATAGAAGGAGTATCACTCTAAAAGAGGTTCTGCAAGGAGTGTGTTTAAGGTCGATTGACTAAAAAATGTTGAGTGTCCATAACAAAGAGCTTCATCTAAAGGCCTGCTACTCTGTGACACACATTACGGTGGTGTACCTTTAGATGGCCCTCTCTAAATGCAGTACTGCTAGAAAATAGGTTTTAGGAATTATATTAAGTCCTTGAAATATGTTAGTAAGAGAGCATTATCATCGTATTTTCATTTGCATAATGAATTTGAAACTTTGGAGGCCTTTTTGAGATATTTTTGGCTGTTTGTAATATGTTTGTAGCATGGATTTACAATGGAAGCACACGTAATTGAAGAGTGATACTCTCCATTCAGAGAAGTACCCTGCCAAATTACTACTTGGTCTTCAATTTAATTTTTACTTACCTTATTTTGATAAGCAGATGTTACAGTGGACTTTCTTATGGGAAATATTTTCCTTCATTTCCTTTGCTGGGTGGTGGTTTGCATATAAGTGCTGAATCTATTGAATCCATTTTAGAAAGTGCTTTGAAATGTCTCCTCTGTATGAGGAATAGGTATGTGTATATACATTTCTGTGTTAGGGAATAGCAAAAAAAAAGATCATTTTTTATCTTCAGCTGATTCAGACCGAGCTTATAAGAGCCGCTCAGCCTCTGTTCCTGGTTTTGCTGAAGGCAGATGGAAGCCAAGACCGTGCATAGCAGTGCCCCAGAAAGGTGTTGTGTTCCCTCTGCAGTCCTGCTGCAAGGGAGGTGGCACCGAGGGGCAGGGGGTAGAAGGTGAAATACGGAGCAACATAGTACAAGAGTTTGAGGGAGGAAGGGCAGGAGGATGATAACCATGATCATGAGCTGTTTGATCACAACAATTAACACTTTTTTTTTTGAGATTTTTTTGAGAATAGGGTAAAGATAATATATTGTTTGTGAATACTGATGAGCTTCAATCTTTCCTCTTTTTATTTACTTCATGAGTTGTGAAGTTGGAAGGATGGAAGTTCTGGCTACCAGCTAGATTCTTGGTTTCAGCTGTGGGGCTTTTTTTTCCCCTAAAAGCAGGTCAGTGCACTTGTGCAGGTAAACCAGAGCTAACCTGCTATGCCTGAAATTAATACAATACTGCTGTTGGGAGATTCGTGACACTCTGCTCGAAGGAAATGGCAGTGTCCAGTTTTAAAAAGGCAGAGAACCATAACATGATACAAGATCATAGTAATTAGTAGGCAGGATTGCCAAGAGGTTTAGTAAACAGAGGCATAAAAAAAATCCCCTCTTTTTTTTTTTTTTTTTTTTTTTTTTTTTTTAATTATTGGTTTTTTCCCTTTCTTTTTCCTGGAGCTTTGGTTATGTAAAAACTTTTAATGCATAAAGATTTATTGCTAAAATTGTGGAAGACTGAAAAGGATAGCAGTGAAATCCTGATTGTAGTTTCAGCTCTCACCATACAAAAATATTTGGATGAATTTGACTTTACCAATTATCATCTTTACATCTACAGTTTCTTTATGGTGAATGGCAGTGGTAATTGTAAACCAAAACTTTTTTCATATATTAAAATTGTTTCCTTCTGTCTTTGAAGGTTACAGAAAACAGATCAGACCCTGAAGATTTACACCTTTATGCAACTCCTCGGGAACAACGGTTTCGTAGGTTTGCCAGTTTAGAATTTGAAGGACAGCTATATATGACTCCATATGACTTCATTCAGGCTGTCACAAATGATGAACCCAAACGTAAGCAGGAGTTTTCTATTGATAAATTGCTAGGGAAAATGCCAGTGGTCTATGTTGTTCTTCTGTTTGCTTTTGATTACTACTACTTTTCTGATTGTGGAAAAAAGGTACTGCATCTTCCAGAATTCTGTTTTTATTGTTATCCAAGTGCATACAATCAGTATCCTGATTGTTACCAGATTGTAAACATCTGTATACTAGTCATTAGTTAAACGTTCTTGTCTCAGAGGTCACTAACAGCTTAACAGGCATGAAAGACAAGAAGTTCATTCGTACCATTTGACTCAGTTACAGTTATAGTTTCTTTCTGAGCAGGGCAGTGTTGCTGTACAACTGTTACCTCCTCCTCTGTATTGTTTCTGTGTAAATAGGCAGGCAAGATATGACTTCTCTAAATAATTTAGGGTAACATTGTTTTGCAATTTTTGCCATCTTAAATTGTCATCTGCTATCACGTTGGGAGTTTTTTGCCCTACAGAGATTTTATAACCGTATCACGGCTCTCTAAATACCATGCTTTGAATAAGAGTTTCAGTCCCCTAGGGGATACACTTTCTACACTTAAAAGTTGCCAGAGTTATCACTATGTGTTAATTAAATTAATGAAAAATAAACTATCAGCTTTAGTTCACTTATTGTAAATTTTTTTTTGCTTTAAGTATCAAAGAGTGACTAAATAGTAAGGTGATCCATTTCTGATCTAGTTTGCTTTCCTGGCCCTCAGGCTTGCAGTGCATTGGTAGCAGCACAAAACTTCTGGGGAATATCTTTGCTCAGGTGTGACATGTATCGTAACTCACCTTAGGTCTTTCTTCCTGAAGTCTACACCACAAAGCTAGTGTAGAAAACAGTCAAAAGCAGCTAAAACACTCAGAGGAAAGCTTAAAGCTCTGTGCAGATGTTAGATTTTTCCCCTTTGTTCTCTTAACAATAATGAAAAAACAGGAGAGAATTCAGCCATGGCACATCAGTGATGAAAACTTCTGTAACTTTTGAATAAAGATACAATCTCATTGTAACAGTGAAGACAGAAGATAGAGCTTAGATGGTGAAAACTTGCAAAACTTTGAAACTCTTACCAGAAAGCAAATCTTCATTCTCTTTTTTCACTCTGCAGTTAAAAGAGAGGAAGCAGATTCCTTATCACAGAAGTTAATACAAATACACATCAGCACTTTGTATCTGCCTCCTCTGCCCAGATCTCCACATCTTCCTTTTTGTGTTGTTGGAATTGGGTTTTGTCATGTGTGGTCGTGAAGCGTTTGTGCCATGTACTGGACATCAGATAAACATTTCATTTTAACTCTGTTTTCTGACAGTTGGATTGGTTTGACCACACTGTATGTATGCTTTGCTATTAAGATTTTTCCATGCTAATGACATTTGTGCTTCCTACTCTCTTGCAGCGAGTGTTTAGATTTTAAAAACAAAAGAAAACCAAATGAACCCAAAAACCATTAAGCTCACAAGGACATTCTGTTCACCTCATGCCAAAGGAGCATGAACAGTCAAGCACCCTTCTGAGTTCAGCATAGCAAACCTTGTTTGTATACAGATCCTTCCCATGCATCCAGTTCATCTCTGTCACTGAAAGCAAAACCAACCTGTGTGTCCTTTAGTTTTGTAGACTAGTATAAGATTACATGACTGAGGTAATTATTTTAAGGGATAGTGTAAGAGGCTGTAACTGAGTAGAAGTGGATGACTTCATTACAGTGGAAGTCATATTGTCTGGGACATTTGGACAGAAGGCTGACAAGTAGGAAGTGACAGATGAAGTGGATGACCTGCAGGTATTACCACTTCCATATTCTGATCTCTGACTGTGTTAATTTTAGCCTTTATACTACAGCTTTGTCAAAGTACTGCTTTGTCTGTTTGGGCAAGTCTTAATTTTCTGTCTTGCTCTATTGAAAGCAGTAAGTTTAAGGAAGGTATTTTCTGAATAAAATAATACCCTCTAAACATCTTATTTTGTATTTTGTGTTTTGTAAACAAGTTACAAATTGTAAATCATTTAGTCGATTCAGGCTAACATACTAAAGCATCTATATTTTGCAGAAAAAAAAAGAACACACACCTCGGGTTTTTTATGGATGAAGACTAGAAAGGTCTTGAGTTTTGTCAAGAAGTAAAAATGCCCTTTGAAGAGTAATAAATGTCTGCTTTATAGAAAAGCTAATAATACTAGACCTGAATGAGATTTGTGATGGAGTGAATGCGTCTATTGTGATTGATTTACTTTGGAAATCTTGTAAACCCTACAAAAGTCAAGAGGGTGTTCACTTCCTTTTTTGATTAAACACTAACTAATATGGTATAAAATGTAACTTTTGGCTCAAGGCAGTTACTGTAAAAAATATAAAATAAATGCTATAATTAACTTGTTGCTGCTGCCTTTATGGTACAGTCTTTCATTTGGGAAAATCTAGTATTTTTAACAGTCACACTTGATCCATTTTTATCATCTAAATATATGTTTATGTATTTAGAAAGCCAATTAAGAAAAGAGGAAATATCTGTTGTTCCCTTTAGCTCTGACTGCAGTAATTTTAGCCTAATACTGAGCTGTAAGAGGTGTATATAGACATAAATCTTCACTTGCTTGTCTAGAAAGAAAATCTAGGTGTAAGGCATGAGACTGGTAAATTATCTAATCAGAAAGTTAGATCTATATATTCCCCAAGTTTTTTTTTATAGTATTCATAAACATATATCAATTTGTATGTCAAATGAGGTTGATTTGGGGGGTTTTATTTGGTATTTTGAGACAAGACTTTCAATGACATTTAAAAATTAAACTGAAAAGTATATAAAAATCTGTTAGCTCATGTTATGATGTTGCTTGATATAACCCCACCATAGTCAGAGTGGGATTTGCAGACAGTCTTGGTGCTCACCTTTACCAAGATATGAAACCAAAATTTCACTGAGTTTCTAACTGCGAACTAATGAAATACCGTCGTACTGTGATAATTATGTAATGGAGCATGGAGTTTGTTGTGAGGAAGGGATTTCTAATACCACACAGTGTTTCGCTCTATAAAAGTTAGCCTTCACCAACCAAAAAGTTATGAGTATGACCACATACTTCTTGTACCTTTGTGAATTCTGCTATTCACTGTGCTTTATCTTAATGTTGAATCTGTGCAAATGTTTGTCTTGAGAGGGTAGTGATGAACCTCAATTTTTTTATTCTTGGTTGTGAACAACTGTTGTCAAGTGGATGTATGCTCCTGGAGTCTGTCATGTAAGGCAATGGGAAGCAAGCATCTGCTCAGTCTTACTCATCAGATTTCAGTGTTAATGAGCAGTTCCAGTTCTGAAACTGGAGGCCCTCTTCAGCTCCTCTGTTAAAACTACTTAGGAAAAAAATGAGCCTGACAGAGGAGGCATGAATTTGGGTTCGCAGGAATGGCCGAAGGGAGTCTTAGCAACCTGCTGTAGTTCTAAGGATTTTTTTTCTGTATTTGCTTTAAAGGTAGGAGTAGTCCCTGAAGCAAGGGCCAGTATCCAGGTTTCCCTACAATCTGCATGGTAATATTACTAAACTAAGGAATCATTTCAGAGTATTGATACCACAGATTAACATGAACGCCCTCTGTTTCCTGTTTAATGTTTTGATGGTGTGTTTTGGAGGTAGAAAGTCTTTTCTCTCACCAAAGCACAGTTGGATTAAGACCTATACATGTGAATTAGTTCTTTAAAGTTAGGAGTTTAGGTATATATTAAGCCAATTGGGTTTTTTTACTAACATAAAGATAATTTCTTGGAACCAGGTTGAAGATCAGCCTTATAAAGTAGGGAAAATACCCCTTCTTTGTCTAGAAAACACAGTATAGATACAGTCTAATTTTGCTGACACCACATTAGCATAACTAAATTCTGTGCATTCATAACTTTGTCTTTTGTTACAGGTGCTAAAAAGTGGCGATCCCTTTCAAAGCAGGTGGGCAGTAATTCCTGTGCTATCTTATAATCATAGATTTTGATACAGTTACTTTCTTTCATGATGTAAACTTAGAGTCACGGGAGAAATAAGGGAGTTTTTAAATTTTTATTTTTTAAAAAAAGAGGGAGAGAGAGACTTAAGTTTCTTCATTTTGTCACTTCAAACTCAACTGAATCCAGAATCTCAAAGATACTTGAGCAGCTGTGCCTGTTACTGAGTTTCTCAAGCCTCTGTCAGTTCCTTCCTCAGCCCATATCTGACTGAGTTAGTGTCTTAAGTGTAACAGGTGTATCCAAAGCTGCCTGGAATACTTATGCTACTCTCTACCTTTTGTAATGTTTAAGTGCCTCTCTTTTTTTTTCCTTTTATTTTAACATTTGTACAACCGCAAAAAGATTCTGTCTGTATCTCTGTATTTTAAGTAAAGTACATTCATATTCATGGGTGAAGTTTGCTTTAGTTCGGGTTGAGTGTTTTAAAAGAACAGTTACTTGGAGCTTGTATGAAAACCTTACTGAAATCCAAGGGGACTTATCCATGGCTTCAGCGAATATGAGCAGTGGCAAGTAATTTCAGCAACAAATATGTTACCTGTCTCTCTCCAAGTCTGCAGTTAATATTCATGCAGATAAGCAATTCCTGGAATAATCATGAGTGCAAAATTTATATATGTGCTTGAGTACTTCTAAAGTCATTGTGGTAAACTGAAGTTAAATTAACTGGTAGGTTTGCATGCAGTTCCTTGTCTTTTATATTGATTTCCTAGCATTTACTCATAATCTGTTAACTACTTCATTAAATATTTAAATATATACTTTTATGTTTTTAAACCTTATTTTTTAGGAACTGAATCAAATCCTTATGGAGACACCACCAGTTTGGAAAGGATCATCCAAACTTTTCCGTAATCTGAATGAGAAAGGTGGGGGATATGAATTTATTTTCCTGAACCAAATTATCATTTGTATTATTTTTTTTTGTGGCTAAAGTGATGTTGGAGTTTAATCTGAGACACATCTTCAAAAAGATACCAAATATTTGTTGCTTTCTACATTTTATACCATGGAAAAGCTCCCTTTAGTCTCTACAGTGTTTTAATTATGCCATCTAAGTTAACCTCTTTCAATGAATGGCTATCTTAGGGTTTTTTAAGCTGATGTTTGAATGTTTCAAGTTCAGTTTGTTGTAATGAAGAATGATCTCTAGACCAGAAATAGAATTTTCAAATAAAGTCGTAATATCTCTTTACTTTTTTTCTAATAGGTGGAATTATATCATTATTTTTAATGCAGGCACTCACTTTTTTCCCTGAGTCCACAGACAGAGCTCCAGAGAGGCAGAAACTGGCACATCTTTGCAGTGTGTTTCCTTAGATTTCCATCATCCCATTTTATAGATAACATAAGAAAAGATGATGGATCTTGTGACTGATAAGGTAATTCAGTAAGCCAGTGAAAGGAATGAGAATAGAATTCAGGTCTCCTTAATTCTAATTTAGTGTTTATTTAGTATATGACATGAAAACTCCAAGATCAATTTACTCATTTTCTTTAAAACAAGCACATTTTAATATGAAGCAAGCAGCAAAAGTCTATGTCCATTTATTTTGCCACAGATTGATTTAAATCAGATGAGCCACATAGATTATGCCGGTTACCCTTAAGTTTTATTTTTGTTTTACCCTTGAGTGACCTCCTTCTCTTCTTTCTGATCTTAGTGTATGCTTTTCTTTCCCTTCAATCCTCATTTCAGAGCCTCTCTCCCATACCACTCAGAGCAATCGACCGGAACTGTCTGTCTACAGCTACCATATACCAGTACAAACAAAAGGAGAAAAGGCTTTCAAAGCCTTTTATATTGCACCCTTCATACCTGTGATGGACTACTTGACAATTGCACTTTCTTCCTCTGTTTTACAACAAAGAAGGTGTCATCAAACAAACAAAAATACATATTTACATTTATTGACAGGCTATTAAAGAACATTTTCCATCACTGAAAGAGAACCTTTGAGGTATCTGATTTCTTGATAACTGCTTGTCCAAACAGATTCAAGCAGGCCTTTGAAAACTAATTTCTGCAAGCTGCTGTATAAAATCAAGAAGATAAGGCATAAAGCATGCGTTACTTCATGCCTGCATTTAATCTTTGCTAGTCTTCAGTGTGGAAATTGAGGAAAGGAGTAGGTGGTATTAAAAATACTTAGTAGCCTTCCTAACTATTAGTAGTAGTAAAATCTCGGTTCTAAAGACTTAAATTTGCTCTTGGATCAAAAGGTGGGAAAATATTTTTTTTTTTTTTTTTGTTTTTTTTTTTTTTTTTTTTTTTTTTTTTTTTTTTCTTTTTACTCTTTTGAAACAGTCTGATATTGGAGTGGACTGACTTAACACTTTTGGTTTTGCAGGATAGACAAAATCAGCTGGTTAGAAATCAGAAATCTAGTTCTGCCTCGAAGATCGTTAGAGCTAAGGGCTCTTGGGGGAGCTGTAAGTCATTGTTTTCAGTTCTTACTGAACTGTAAGACACTTCTCTTCGTTGGTACTGTGGACATTCTGCAAGGTTATCTCTTTACCCCAGAGCTAGAAAAGCATAAGTACAGCTTATGATACCAGACATGCTATTTGGATATTGGCTTCAGCTCTAATTTAAATTTTGCCTTGATCACTTTGGAAGAGAAAAGGAAGTGCCGTTCCACACTGTGATTGCCTTTTGACATCAAACGAAAGATGAAAAGCTTAGAATGTATTCCTTACAGATTTTCTGAATGTGGAAGAAGAGATAGAACAAATGTCTTTAACAGGCTTGAAAAATATTTAATGAAATTTACACATTCATTTAGTAAGAGTTTTAATGTAAATTTCAGGTGGTGATGATGAAAATATGCATATAAAGACAACTCAAGAGCCAGATATATGTTTTCATAAGTAACATGAGACCAGGTTTTAAATTAATATAGGACATGCACTTACAAAGCATGTATTAAAGTCAAGAAGCGTATTCCAATGGTATATTTCAGGAGGGAGCACTATTAATGTTTTCAGAGTAAATGTTCTCATACTGTTAGAGTGTTGTCATGAATTATTGGTGGGGTTTTTTGAAAGGAAATTGAATAAGTAGTTTTTGTTAGCTTCTAAGAATCTAGCCAGCTTCTCTTTAGTGAGCCATCCTCCACTGACTGTAGTTGTTTATTTGCCGTATTTAATGTATTCCTCCCCTAAAATCCTCAAAACCAAACCCAAACAAAAAACTCCACCCCGTAAATCAATGTTTTAGAGAAATAACTCATTGACCAGGTTGAATACAGTCACACACACACAAGTATGAATATGCATATGCACATGTATAGAAATTTTCCTTCTTGTGCATAGATTTAGTATTTTCAACTTTAATATGTGAGGACAAGGTGAAACTAATATGGTATTTTTTTTATCTTTAGGTGTGATATCTTACACAGAATATTTATTCCTCTTATGTATTTTAACAAGTAAGTATTTTTGGAGGAAAAAACCCAAAACTTCCTTACAAATTTCTAAGCTCTGAATGTCTTGCTGTATGTTAAGTACTTTTTTTTTTTTCCTCTTTCTCCCTCCACCCCCATATCCAAATATGGAAAAAAAAGTATTGTGCATCTCTGTGCATTTGAACCTCTCCTGTCCTACTGGAATGTTGTGTTATGTTTAAGTGCTTTATTATCTAGAACTCCTTTTACTAAATGTTGAGAAAGTTGAGCCACACACTTCAACTAAACCCCAGTTAAGAGCTTAAATTTCTTTTTTTCTTTGAAATTTGTACAAAACTTCTAGCTGAATTTACTGAAGTTCATAAAGGATACTGAATATAGGGAGAAGAGAGGGATATATATTATTACTGGTTTGTTTCACCTATTAGTGCATAAATGTTTATTTGTGTTAGAAAACACTAATAAAATTGAATATTTCTTCTTCTGCCACCCGTAAAAACAAAGCAGAATAACTTAGAGTAAACTAAACCTGATACAGCCTTTTTTTGATAGTTTAAGAGGTGTTTTTTGGGAAGGAGTAAAGTGTTTTAGTTGTCTTTCATTTGTATGTAATTAAAACATTTCTATTGAATTTATTACAGTTTTTTTTCAGACATGATCTGGTTTCTTTTTGTGAATTAGAGCAACAACTTGACTCTGAACCCTTGCAATCGCTAACTGCTGGATTGATGGATAGTCTTCCATCATTTCTTTGTTACTTGGACTAACTTTTGGCCATAATTCATCCATATTGCAAATCATTTGAGTATCACCAAAATGTTGCCTAAAGACTTAACTTACAGTTACCTTCAAAGTCCCCATGTTTCAGAAATAATTTAAAATTCTAACGTGATTTCAAATTTCAATGATTCCAAGTATATAAACAAGAAAATTCTGGGTCTCTTCAACATGTGATTTGTTTTGACCAAAAGTTCCATCCTGTACCTTTTTTGCAAAACTTTTTAAAGTGTCTTTTAGAACACTGTGTTTTCATAGAAAAATTACTTCCTACAAGTTTCTGTTTTGTAACATAGAATGGACTTTAGTTATGAACTAACACTCTTAACTACCCAACTAGCCGTTACTTTGAGATATTTTTCTTGGATATTTCATATTCTATTTCTATTGTCTGTTTCCTCTAATGTATGAATTTGTGAGCATGCCTTCTGTTTTCGTAATATGGTTAATATTATTTTACAAATGTTATTATTTGTATTTACTATGTACACAAATGTACTGATTTAAATAAGTTGAGAATATGGCTGTTATAAACAGACACCAAATAATTTCTTAGAGTTTTATGTTTGCTTTCTTTCCAAGCAAATAATTGAATGGTTTTGTTTGGTTGTTTTGGTTTTTTTTTTTTGGCAGAGCCACATGCAGGTTTTAGAATTGCTTTCAACATGTTTGATACTGATGGCAATGAGATGGTGGACAAAAAGGAATTCTTAGTGGTATGTATATTTTCAGTCTTTGAATATTTTGATGTAATCTTAAAATTCATTTTTTTGTGGATTCAAACTTATGAGAATGTCAATAACCATGAGAACATGAGCTATTCTTCACTGGATGTAGTTGTTTATTTGCTTTATTTAATGTAAATAACAAATATAATGTAAATTGCAAATAGTAGCTCCTTATTACAGTGCATGGGTGTGTTGTATATAATTATTTTGGAAGCTTAATTCCATTTTTTATTCTTTTTAATTACTACTACATTCACAAATAATTAGGCTATTATAGTAATATTGCAATGTCAAAGATCAGGAGAATTATTTAATTGCCATAATGATGGAGGGACTTGCAAAAGAATCTTTTCCAGGGAGACCAATTAACTTTGTAATTCATTCTGCTTATAATCTCAGGTGAGCTGAAAATACTGACTTACTTAATGTGACACTATCATCTGTTTTGGACAAGACTTGTAAAGAAAGAAAACATACTGTATGCATATCTAGTTCAGCCCATGAAATCCATGTGGTGAAGCAATTTTCTAAGCTGGGGTTCAGTGATTTCTTTTTAAGAACAATATTCCTGATAGCAAAATTTACTTTGAGCTGAATAGTTTTCATGTGCTTTGGAACAGTTGACTGGACATCTAGAACTTGGCAGTAGTTTTGTTGCATCCAAGGTTTTGTTACATTACAAATTTAAATTACAGTATTTTTTAAACTAGAGCTTTGCTCACTTTATTGCTTGGAAAAAGCAGTGCTGTAAATTCCTCTTGCTAATTATTTAAGCAGAGAGTTTATTTCTCTTCTGGTTAGAAATTTATACAGTTCTAAAAGGCCCAGACTTTGAAAAAAAAAATTAGCTCATTTCACATGTCATTGAGATCTTCTGTGCATTAAGAAGAATTTGGCACTTGAGTTGAAATCTTTAAAAAGTCTTAACTCATCCACTATATTTTGATTTTGATTATGCTTTGTCTTTCAAAAACTGATGCTGAAAATGAAGTCAAATAAGTATATAATGCAGGAAGCAAGGACAATGTTTACTATGAATATTGCATCTTTCTTTCTAACTATGCTTTTGTAGTCCTTTTCACATCTTGCTTTTTGTTTGTTCTCTGTCATGGTCCCTGATAAAAAATTATCCGTCTTATTCTTTTTCAATACCAGGCTGGTTAGATAGAAGAAAGAAAGAAGAATTTTCAAACATTAGATATACTGTTCTCCACCTATTACTGTATTTAACAAATTTGTGAGATTAAACCTGACCCAAACTCTGCTTGATTCTGTGTGAATGATCCTTCAAAAATTAGATTAAAACCCATAAGTGAGAATGTTAGATCTGAAGTGAGAAAGATTAAAATAGATAGGTAGGTAGATAATGTCTGTGTAAATAAAAGTGAATATGAAAATAAAAGTTGATTCAGTGATGCTGCATCTGTAATAGACCTGGCCCCAGTACATACATTTGGCATCTGTACTCACCTTGCTTGGGTGTGCATCATCTCCTGCGTACCTAGAAGCAGGGGACTGTAAGTGTTGCCACTTGAACTACATCCAGCATTTGCAAAATACTTCTCCATTGATTAGTCAGCTATCCTAAAACTGAAAGTATAGTTAATACTAAGTATAGTTAATATTATTCAGTTTTGCAAATAAAGAGACTTTGAAGGGATTGGTGCAGGTTATGTAGATGTTGTGTGATTCTCGAGAAGGGTATGTGTAGTGAAGAGTTGAAAAATACTTAATTTTTCTGATAACAGCTTTAGTGTTTTTGTAAACTAATTCCATGGCGTTTGTGCTTTCCTCTTTGCTTATGTCATAGGGGTGAGGTCAGGGAACAGAAGGATTGTGTTGCCTTGTTACAGGAGATCTTGGTTTTTCTGCTTTCAGCAGTCAGTCTCATTATCCTGTTTCAAACAATGTTCCTATGAAAGTACTCCTAGATCCTTTTTGCATTCACTTTTCTACTTGCTGGTATCCTATAGCACTCCTCCTGAACAAAAGATCCATTTCCAGAAGTTTAGCGAGTGCTTTAATGGTGAATGCAACAAAATCCTACTCTTTTTGCCTCTGTGGCAGGGGAAATACATCTAAGGATGCATTGCTTTTTACCGATCTTTTTTGGTTTTTCAATTACTGCCACTCTTCTCTCCTGCTTGATGACTTGTCACTTCACTTTTCACAAGGTATTTTATTTCTACTTCTCTCTCTTCATTTGCCTTTCTTCTTTCCACAGTTTTGGGTTGCAAACTGTGTAATACTCTAGGCCATCCAGTCAAATGTCCCATCATGGCTCTTTGCTTGTTAATGTAGGTTACAGTAATTTGTGCCAGTAGGTTTGCAAAAAATTAGAAAAAACCTATCAAGGTCTGTAAATTGATCCATCAGAAATGGATACAGTGACACATACAATATTCAGGTCTGTATTTGCCTTGTAGGCAATTGCAGAACACAGAAGTCAATTTTGGAAATTCATAAAACATTATTTATAAATATATTTGCTATTTAGTCATTTATTTCAATTATTCATTATTCATTTATTAATTTATTTCAATGTTGTCATACCCCTGCACTAGAGCTTGCTGATCTCTTTGTCTTAGTTATGCCTTCTCTAAAATATGGTATCCTGAAATTAATTTTGGAAAATTTGCATGCAAAATTTATCACACACGCTTTATCTTTCACATTGCGATCCCTGGGGAGCTCTATGCGCATGTCATTACAATATCAGGTTTTTATCAGACTTCTGGTAGGCAGAATCGGGTCTTTGAAATGACTGCCACAGTTGTGTCTTATGCCATGATGTTTGGTTCTGAAAATACCGTAGTCTAGATAGGACAAATTTGTCAGCCACAGTGTTTATTCTTTTTCCAGCCCGCTTTGAGATTAGCAAATGCTACAAGTGGCAGTACAATATTTTCATGTGCAGTTTTTGAAAAGCTGAAGTTCACTAGCAGAGATATAGATAGCATCATAACTAATACTGCTCTCTCTTGCTGTGAAGAGTAAACACTGTGACCCTTTTTTTTCTAATGGTTTGAGAATATTGATAAGCATTACAATAAATAAAAATATCTAAATAAAAGAGATACTTACAAAGAAAGATCAGTACAGACCAGTTCTTACTCTAAATACCATAATTTCAAGAAATAGATATGTTCAAGAATCTGTATGTGTTAAATCTTGTATTTGAGGTTTTCTCAGAAGTCATGTTTAAAGCTCTTAATGTAGAGAAAGTTGTGAAAGGGGTATTTTACAAGACCTGAAGGTATTCTTTGAAGAGACTTGAAAAAAAAAAAGGGTACTTGATGAATTACTCTTGAGTAGTAGTTTGTTGCTGCTGAAGGGGAATGTTTCACCCCCACCAGGTGTTTCCACCCCTCCCTTGTGCCAGCAGGAGTCAGAACTGATCTGGTTGGAAACTAACAATAGGGAAAAAAAAGTTATCCAGCTGACTACATAGCCAAACAGATACTAGTTAGCACTCAGCAAGAAAGGATGTGCCTAGAGATGGTGAAAAATACTGGAACTCCTCCTTTTTTTATAGGCTGGTTTGTCTAAAATGTAAAGCTAAATAGGATGTTCTTAGTATTGTGCTCCCAAATAGAATTATTAGCCTTACTTTGTGGAAAAAAATACTTACTTTTTCTTTTCTGTGTGATGGTTAAACTCACAGAAGAACATGAAGGCATGAATGTGAACAATAAACCACCATTGAATGTGAACTGATATTTTAGTGAAGAACTGCATTTTAATACTGTTTGCAGTGTTCCTCACAATGAATCATTGTCATGCCTGTGGAATAGCTTGAAAATTAAATAAGAACAAAATGGTTTGTTTTTTAGCTACAAGAGATTTTCAGGAAAAAAAATGAGAAGAGAGAAAGAAAAGGAGATGAAGAAAAACGTGCAATGCTGGTAAGTAAAAGTAGAATAGTTGCAGCCGGTAGTTGGTTTGTTTTCTTCAATGCAGGCCAAAATTTTGTGTGTGTATATTTCACTAATAATTTTCATTTTTTAAAAAACAGTAAATTCATATCATTAAAAGAATATGTGTAACTTTATATATACAAAAAAGTAATTTTTAGTCTAAACTGCAATTAATGAAAAAAAAAATTGAAGTAGTCTGTAGAAAGGAATAATTAGTGTTTAAATACTGTATTACATATTCTGACAGTAGTATTGATTCCATTTGGAGTCTATAAATCCAGGAAGAAGTTAATATTAATGACCCACTCTTCTTGTCTATAAGAGTGAAAAATCTCAGTGGCAGGACCAAACTACTGCGCTCATAACTAACTGAAGTGATTCCTGTAGACTTACTGATCCGGATGCTTGTTATTAACATAATAGTTTTAAAATAGCTGATGAAAAGTTACAAGTGAACTTGAGATTTTCTATTCAAATTTAATTTTTTTTTTTTATTAAATACTGCTTATGACCAATGCAAAATGCTTTTAGTTGTTTATATTATCTGAATAGATTTTTGTGGAATTTTGAATACTCATTCTTATGACAAATGTGCATTTCTTATGTGCGTAAGAAAGGTAAGTCAGAAATAGACAAGTTTGTGGTGGCTTGTCTGAAGGATGGCAGCCGTAGCAGGAACGTCTTTACTGTTGAACAAGTAAAAATCAGGGACAAGTCTCTGTCAAGTCCACAGGAGAAAATAACATGTCCATTTGCAATTTGCATATTTATGGCAAAAATTCCTTATTATAAGAAATGTTTTGATACGTATGCAAAGCTTCTTATAGTGCCCATTATCCTTTTGGGACCATAGATGCTTGATCTCAGATCTTTGTCCCTGAAACCACAAGAATTTGAATTTCAATAATTAATACTTTTTAAGCCTTCCCTGAGCATTAAAAGGTATCTTTTCTTTACACTGAGAGAGACCTGTCCTCCTCAGCTTTTCAAAACTGTAGGTCAGTTGTTAAATCATGCACACACTGTTTATTCTGAACAAAGGAAACTTGTACCCAAAGGAAGAGCTTTTGGAAAAAGTAAAGATTGCAAAATGGAACATCTCTCCTGAGAGTAATCTCTGTATTTCTTTTTTGAAAATTTGCAGAATGAGATTGAATATAAAGCATTTTTTCTTCACTGTAATTTTAAAAAGAAATAAACAAATCTAATATTATGTAAAATAAAGATCTGCTTGTCTTAACCTATTCTGTTGTCTTTTTTTTTTCCCTTCTTTTGGCTTCATTCTGACATGTGATACTTGGCTTGGCCCATTTTTGCTGTATGTCAGCGTCTTCAACTTTATGGATATCATACTCCTACTAACAGTGTATGTACTCTAATTGTTTTCAATTTATGCAGTCTTCACCAGTGAGGTGAAATAATATGCTATTAAAAATTTACTATGTTTATCTTTTTCGTCAAGTAAATTACTTTTGCTAATAAGTTAAAATGTGATGAATCTTTACGTGTATAAAAGATTGTGCATGCTTGTTGCATGTGTTCTGAAACAGGCAAGCCTACCAGGAGGAAAGGTTGCTCTCTCTATTTATATAAACTGAAGGAAACAATATTTTTAAGGGAAAGGACAAAATATGTTTTAAGAAAGTACAGACTTTTAAAAAAAAATTATGTAAATTAAGTCATCCTACATGAGTCATTTGGTCCTGGTCTGTCTTGTCTCCTTGTGTATAATGTGAAGTAATAATTAGCCAAATGAATCCTTCATGTCTGTGGTTCCCCTCTCCTCCCCTCAAAAAAAAAAAGAAACCAGAAGAGAGCTTTGATATTTTTGTGCTTTCCTTACAGAACGAATAGATAAGAACTTTCAGTGCTGAACTAGAATAGGATTTTACACAAATAGTCCCTGTATTATGTAGATGACAGCAAGCTTATTTTCAATCATTTTGAGGAGTGGGAGAGAGAATTGGGAAGAGAGAGGAGATCTGCATTTTTTAATGTCTTTCCTATTCATGTGATAATTTGCCGCTTTAGTAAAAAAAATCTCCTTCTAGACTCCAGCTACATCCAGACTATCAAGATGATGCCCAGGTGTGCACACCATCGTTTTTTGCACTCCTATTACATGAATGGAGATCTCCACGCAAAGGAGACTGAGATGTATAGGGATTCACAGTATCTGACAGATCCCCCACCCTAGAAAACTGATATTTTGGGTTTCTAGTTCTACTGAAACAAGAAGTGTAGCAGCCTTTTCAGTTTCCCTTGATGTCCTGGGGAGCTGAAGATACTCAAGACCAAGGAGATGCAGCCCTAAAATGTCTGGGATAGTCCAGAGTGCTGTGTTGGGCCCTTCTTCTCACTTCATCTTACAAAACAGTTCTAATTTTTTGACAAGTGTCAAGGTCTATAAGCCACAGAGTGCATACAGTGATGTTTTAAATAGGTTAAATATTTTTGGTTTTTCACTCTCTTTCAAGTCATGCTCTGGTGCATACTGTAGTTGTGTGTTAAGGCTGCTTCAGCATGTATTGCATGACTGCTTTCACTGGCCAGATGCCAACCAGAACATAATTATGATGAGATGCATGGAAGGAACAGAAAATGTGCCTGCCCAGAAGTACTCATTCTATTGGCTAAAGTAAATCTCCAGTAAGAGAACAAATTCAGTGAATACTTAAAATAGATAATTACAGAATTGTATGCATAAAAGGATGAGGTGGTGTTCATTTACATGACCCAGTAAACATAAAAGAGATAGTTAAGCTTAAGAGAGAAACTACTAAGGACACTGAAGTAAACAAATTTATTTGAGTTTAGCAATTCAGGACTGATTGGCATTATATATGAGAATACTGCAGCCACAACATAGGAACTGTTACACCATAATAAGAGAAAGATAAAGCCATAATTTTTCAAAATGGAAACAAAAGTATGATATACATTAAGCATGGGTATAATTCCCGGTAGTTTGTCATGTTTCTTTCATGACAATTTACAGAAGGAGCTGGGTTGAATTGATTAGTGGAGAACTTAGAACTTGTAGAAGCAGTACATGTGATGTCTTAACATAATGTAGAAAAAACACATCGAAACAATAAACCTTCAACTCTGTACTCTGTACAGTATTCTTTATGATAACAATGTGCACATCACACAGCAGTGTAAATGTTCTATGAGAACAGTATATACTGAGTTTTA
Source organism: Tetrax tetrax (assembly GCA_009806455.1). NCBI lineage: Eukaryota > Metazoa > Chordata > Aves > Otidiformes > Otididae > Tetrax > Tetrax tetrax. Next base: position 92,220 of record WHYT01016330.1, on the reverse strand, counting down.
AAAAGTGGTTCTCATTTGTAGTTAGAAGATTAAACTCATTCTGTTTTTGTCTTGCCTGCCCAGATGGACATGAGTAGGGAGCTGTGAAAGTTCAGGTTGACTTGTGGAGAGAAAGGGGAAAATCCATTCAGTTGCCACAACCCTAACCAAATAGCCTTCTGCTGTCTTTTAAGCTCACCTCCCCTAGATTATTTGGGGAAAAAAAAAAAATATTGCATAGATCTTCCAAGACTAATTGAAAGATAAAGGAAGGCCTGTTTTAACAACGGAGGATTTTTCAGGCTTTCAAAAATTAAACATTTCAGAGCAAAAAGGTAAACATCCTTTCCTTGGAGACATAAAACACTTATTTTCTGTTTAAACGAGGTAAGTTTGATCATCAGATGTGCATAGTGTTTTCCTGATAAGTTGCTACAGTTGAAATTGGACTTACTAGGCTTGGATTTTGCATTTCTTTATTGGTGCAAGGATGTCACCCTGATTATTGGATAAAGTTAATTTTTTATAACTAGTTGTATGGTGATTTTATATTTTGACCAATGAGAAAACAAATTTCATAAGTATATAAATTAATATTTTATTGTAAAATAGAATTTTTAGAAAAAAACAACAGCAAAATACTGAGTTTAGATGGACATTTTCACTTGTACTAAATATTTTCACTTTACGCTTTCTGTAATTTATTTTGGTTGGGAAAGTGGAGTCTGCTGATACTTTTGGCTCAGCCAAGTTATGTGTAATAAGCAAATAGCTGTAATAGACCAGTGTTCCTTTCATTTACAAAGTGTCATGTAACTGGGTAGAAATTTCTCTATGGAAGCAAAAGAATTAACACATGCTTTTGAAGATCAGTTGGAAGAGATTTTAAAGTCTGTAAGCGGTTGTTTTATTATTCTTTGGTTTTCAAACACTTCTACTTCTTGAAACTTCTGCAGGTTCTTAAAACAGAAGGAGAGGACCTTGTCCCCAGAAGCTATTGGGATACTTTGAGACGTAGCACAAGCCAAGCACTCTTTTCAGACCTTGCGGAGGTATAAGATAACCTCTGTCTCTGGTCCATAAACAAACTGCTATTTATTTTATTTATTTCTGTTCTGATTATTTTCCTGTTTTATGCACTTTGTTTCTTCTATTCCTTTTAATTACTTTTTTTTTGTTTTTTAAACCTGAAAGTTCTCAGATGAAATGGATTTATTTTCATGCAGTGTGATAGTTGAAAGTTGTCCAAATAAAAGCAAAGTTACCTTTTGAAAGCGTTGGAAGATCAACTCCTTTTCAGTCCTTACTATACAAAGCATTTTCTAACACTAATAGTGACAATATTTCACAGTTAGAGAAGTAATTCAGAAAACCTTTCTCATTTAGGCTTGGTCCAGTGATATGACAACTTTAATGACAGTTGGAGGCCTTTAAGCTTTTGCTCTTTAGGTCCTTGATGTGTTTTTTGTGTATGTTATCAAAGCTCATCTTCACAAAACCAGCATAACACAAAGATTGGTTTAACTGTTGAATCAAACTGGGAATGTTTTAAGGTAACGAAAACAGTCAGTCTTTTTTAATATTACACTATCACTGTGGCGGACTAGCAATATCACTGAGCTGTCAAATTAATTCCCATATAGTTTTTTAAATTCTAATAAGATTCTTGTTTCCTGATCTGCTTTCAGATAATTAAGACATTTATTTGTATTGATCATTTATGAGGGTCAGAAAACTAGATCATTTAGGCTTTCCTGTGCCCCGTACAGCGAGAGTGATTGCTCTGCTGGTTGTGGCATTCGAGGACATGCAGCAGCTCCCCACTGACTCTGGTCTCAAGTCCCGTGCTTCATAAGCAGGATCATAATGAGAAAAGAACAAGGAACTGAAACAGACCTCCAGGGTAACACAATCTTTTTCTTTGCTTCATAAGCAATGTGTGCTCCGTATGAAAAGTAATTAGTGTTTTGTCCCTGCTGTTTCTCTGTAGAAGCTATTGAATAACCTGAGGACTTGGATGGACTTTTTCTAATTTCCAGGCTAAATTTCCTCATAGTCCCTTTATACCAATCTGTTGTCCCTTTATTTTCATAGGGCTTTTTCTTCTTTAGTATTAATCTTCTTATTTATGGTTATATTTATAAATGCAGCCATAGCCCTCAGTTTTAATTATCATAGGCTAGACACAGCAAGGTCTTTGATTTTTCTCTTAAGGTAGAACCTGCATTTCACAGGTATCAAACAGGCCTTCTTTGTACCTCTCTCAGCTTGAGTTCATTTGCCTTTGAATAAAACAAAATGTGGTGGTAGAGAATTGAGTTTTATTCCAATATTTATAGCAATATTTGTAGTAATAATATATTAATATTAATATTGGAATAAAGCAGTATACCCAGCCATTCTTCCATTGCTTTTAAATTGATGAGCTCCTGAATGATTAGTGCAGCTATTAGTCCTTATTTATTCAACCAAATTTTAAAACCCAGACCAATCAGTGTTCTTGTCTAGGCAGCTAAAGGAGACATAGAGGGGAGAGAGGGCTGCTCTTTTCATTAACTATTTAAGGAGCTTGGGGTGCTGAGTTTTCTGAATTAACTGTCGTCTTCATCTGCAGTTGGCTGGCATGAATTCAGTCTCAGGTATAGATGGACTTAAGTTTGGTAATTTCTACACACTTTTAATTTGAAGAAATAGGTTTTTTACATCTGATGTCTCAGACTAATATCTGTAACTATAATGTAATTGAAGCTTAACAGCAGCTATACTAAGCATTGATTTAAACTGTCTGTAAAACATATAAAAAGTCTCTCTGCTCACTTGTAAATCATTTTATGAAGAAAAAATCATGTAATTTTCTCCGCTGACAATTTTGCACTTCTCACCATAAATCATCTTTATCTTGCTTGGCTTAAGTTTGAGCCAGCTGGCTTTTATCCATATTCTTATCTCTCCCAGGTACTTTCACATCTGAATAATATTATAGCCATCTGTACTAAGAACGTGGCATAAAGCTAGGTGACACTGGAGTCTGTGTTGTTTCATAGCCTTTTGAGAAGGCATTGTGTAAGTTGAAAAGAAGAGTAAATAAGGTTCGTTCATGTGGGAATTAACTTACACGGTCTCTTCAGGGGGAAAAGTGGTTGTTTATCACTCCAGTTTCTTTCTAGGACAGTTTACACTACCATTTCTGCTATTCGTGATTTAGCAACTACACCATCCCGCCAAATATGCCAGTTATTGCTGAATCCAGTTTGTGGGTTTATTCTTAAATTACTAAATTAAACTGGACGTTTGTAGATTTACTATCGCTATTGAAAAATCAAGAACTTGTAGTAAGAAAGCTCTTATTAATTCAAAGCATAATATGCATAGTTCTTTCTCAGAATATATTGCTAAAAGTGGACCATCCATCATGAGTGTAACTTAGTTTTAGCCAACCCTCTTTAATCAACAGCTTGAAATTAACTTTGCAGAATATTAAAAAAAAATTAGTTTTACTGCTCTTCAGGTCAGGCAGTTGAGAGGAAAAGATGTTGCCATTATCCAGTAAGCCAATAATGTGACTGAAACACTTGTCTCTCCTGTTTATCTCTTTACCTATATTTGTATTACAGTTAGTGTAAAGGTAAAGAGAAACAAGGCAGGGTTTTATTCTCATTTAAATGACTACAAAATATATTAGATAAAAAAAAGAGGCTTATATTTGTGTATATATCGAAACAGGTGTGGTCGTTTCATTTTCACTGATCTAAAACAGAAAATTAATTTTATTATTAATATATTAAATATAACAATAAATGATAGTTTTAAGTGATTACAGCTTTTGTTTTCATCCTTGCCTCTTAAGAGGGAGAACTTATTTAATGCTATCAATGCGGAAAGAGCACAGGAGTAGTTTTCAGGTGCCTGCAATTCTGCAGAGAAGTGTACTGGATTGGGTTTCTGGGGTGAGGTTTTTGTTTGGGATTTTTTCATTTAATGAGGCTGACCAAGTGGGAATTGTGAACAGACTTACAGATTGTATTTTTTTTTTAATGGTTCTTTAGATATGGGTGAATGCAACCTAAGTCTAAGGTTTTGAAATGTTTTTCTGCAAGATGAAAGGCTGTAATTTAACATTTGATATCTTTTCATGTACTTGAGGGAAATTGTTTGAATGTGCTTAGGGATTTAATTGCTTAAAAGACATAAGAAATCAGGGTATCTGCATTTCAGTATATTGTGTCCTGTAGTGGAGGATAACAATATTAAAAGACAAATAGTGATTACTTTTCTGAATTAGTTTGCTCACTTGAAGAGCAGAGCTGTCTTAATTGAAGGACATGAAATATCTCTCTACCTATATATGCACTATGTCATCTTATTTCTCCCTGGAGAAGAATATGAGAATGAAGAGGAAGCTAGAGTACATGAAATACAATCTTGAGAATCCTAAACTGATTATAGTAAAGAACAGAAAAGTCTCTTTTCTTTAGTTCTTAGATGTTAAAATGAAAGGATTTGTGTTGTTACTGCCTCGTGTTTTTCCTTGTTGTTGATACATAAATATTCTTAATGGATATTGCATTTTACATTTTTTACAAATCGGTATGTAAATTTGAAATAATACAGTGTATTCCAGAGAATATAGATAGGAAGTGATTTTTCATGGTACACAATGTTGAACTACTGCACACTGTTAAAAATGTCTTTGTAGTTTCTTCATTTAGAATCTGTTATAAATTTATAGCCTCTTCAGTTGTGAAGTAAAGTCAGACTTAAAGGACTCTAGAGTGCAGCTTGGAGGCTTGTCTATGCAGATTTTTATAGATATGTATAAACAGTTTTCTATACTTATAGGAAATCCCATAGGTTTATAATCTATCATTATGATGATAAACTAGTATTGTTACATCTTCCAAATAGTTAGTAGGTTTCTGTACTATGTATTCTGTTTTGTACTTTAACAGTAGAGTCAACAGGCACACTTCCATAAAAATATGGTGTTCCTGATGGGTGGTAGCTTGCCTAGGAAGAGTAGACACTACTGGCTTCCACTCTTTGCTTTTCATAAGATCTTATTTTTGTAAGAAAATGAGAGCTTGGACAGGAGGGTCGCCTTAGGCAGGTGCAGCAAGGAAACCAAATATATTATTTTTTTAATTTCAAATGTTGGCAGATGCATGTTAATGCTATAAGGACATTGCCATGGTGGCATACTATGGCTTATTTAAGAGACTTATATTATGGAATTATTTTTTTAGGTCTTCAATATATCAAGAGTTTCTTTGTAAAAGTGGTAAAATTAATGCACATACATGATGCTTAAGAGTAATGAATATGTAGTAAAAAAGTGAAATGTTGCACCATCACTATTGTGAGGTTGTGGAGAGGTTGTGTAACAAGTGAGCTATTTTTATAGTTTACCTCAACTGACTAGAACATTTTTTTATTTCTCAAGATTTTATTTTTCATGCTTTTCCCTCCTTTGTTGCAGGTTCCATTATATTATATTGTTGTTTTAAATGTTTTCTACTAAATGCAATTAACAGCCTAATGCTATCCTGTGTGAAAATTGCATGACTACATTAATTTAATGGATTGTCATACTAAAATCTTTAAGACTGTGAACATAAAACACAAATTCTTTTAATAGAAAGGTCTACTGTGATGATAGGCATTCTCAGATTATACTTCTGTAACTGATCCAATTGTGTCTTTAATTTTTTTTATTCTAATATTTAAGCGTGCTGATGATATTTCAAGTTCACTGTCAGATACTACACTGCTTGTACACTTTTTTGGCAAGAAAGGAAAAGCTGAACTGAACTTTGAAGATTTTTATAGGTGAGTCACATCTTTATTAATTGCTTGTAAAAAAATACTTGCATGCTTGTTCTAATTAATGCCTATTATATTACTGTACACATAGTTTATGCAGACATGTCTATAAACTTTATGTTCCCTTTGCGTATGTTACATATACAAATAGCAAAATAAAACAGCAAGTGGACCAACAATAAAAAGTTCTGTACTAATACTGCTGCATTTGCAAGTTTTGTTAGCCTTGTGTGTGTAGTTGATTTGGAGTAGAGAGGTTATACCCCAATCCTTGTCCTTATTAGTATGTAGAAACCTTTTTCTTCATTTTTAATTATTTTTATTTTTTTCCCTTGTTTGTCAGTGCTTTAAAAAAAAAAGAACTTTCTGTGCATCTCTGCTCTTAGTAACATATTTAAATGTAAAGGTTTTTCTGAAGTGATGGTGTAGGCATCTTAGAACAAGCTTCTTCAGAAAAAAAAGTGAAAACACAGTGGAAGCTATTGGCTTAATTGTTATGCCACTTAAAGCAGAATTTAAAAATACAGGGAGAATGCCATAAAAACAGAGCCATGAAACAGAATGTTTCTGTGTGATTGAAAGAGATAGTGTTTGGTTATTGTTTCCTCAGTAAATACTCCCAATACTTATTGGCCTTTATAGTTATCATTTAACTGTGCATTCTAATCAATCAGATGTTTGCAAAATATTTTGCCTTAAAATTATGTATGTCATGAAAAGTATTCTGTATTTCACATAATATAAAAACTGTGTCATCAAGTGAAATGATGATGTGAGTTCAAAACAAGAACCAGAAAAGAAGGTAGTTTTTCAAAAGACATCTAGTTAAAACATCCATCTATTGCTGTAAGATGTGAATGCTGAAGAGGTCGACACCTAGTAGGCATATTAATGAAAGAGGGATCCATCAAGTTTTATTCAGCACTACTTTACAAGCTCAAAAAGTCATTAAACTATGGACTAGAGAGGGAGATAGCATTGTATGTTTACTTTGCACTTATGCTGTTGCCTAGACATCCTTTTGATTTGAGGTCCTCATAGTTCTCAGAAGTCAAGATATATATTAAAAGGAGTGTTGCAGACAATGTCTACAGGATGAGAACTCTCGTGAACCTGTAGCAGGGAAGTGTTACACGTCGTCGTTGACAATCAGATGAATGTGAGCTCCCAGTGCAGTACTGCAACCAGAGAGCTAATTTTGTCCTTGGTTGTATAACAAGGACATCAAGCACAATCAGAGAAGTTATATTTCCTTTTTATATATAGCTGGTTTTATATTTTGCCTAGTTTTCGTGTGCAGAATATACTAAATATATTGTTAGGTTGTGAAGAGTTTATAGAAATATAAGAATTGGAAAGTATTTAAAAAAAAAGTTCAGACTGAAAGGCTTCAAGAGCTCATAATACTTAGCTTGTTAAAAAGAGGAAGGTACGGTTTAATTGCAATCTGTAAGTTAAGTATATGGAGAATCAATTTTGGGAATTAATTTAGTACCATGATGGAATTTTCAGTTTAGCATATAAAAATAAAGATCAGTGACCTGCTGAAGAAGAGAATTAAGCAAACACAAACTGGAAGTAAATTAGAAATATAAGTATTAAGTCATTTTAACCCTTACTAAAACACTTCATCTTTGAGTTAAGATTGTTATATTGATTTGAAAACATGTCAACATAGATAAGGGATTTACCAAATTTACCATCAGCGCTACAAAAAGGGAACTAATTTATTTAATGCTATTTGGCTTCATATTTTGCAAGTATTTTAAGGACGTGAATAGTAGAAATATAAAGTCTTACTATTTCTTCATATTTACATTTGTGCTTTAGATTTATGGATAACCTACAAACGGAGGTTCTAGAGATAGAATTCCTATCCTACTCTAATGGGATGAACACCATCAGTGAGGAAGACTTTGCCCATATCCTTTTGAGGTATACAAATGTGGAAAATACATCAAGTTACCTGGAAAACATGCGCTGCACGATTCCTGAAGAAAAGGTAATTGTTTACCTAGGACAGCGGGCCCCAGCATGCAGTCCCATTGTCATAAAGAGGAAAACATAGCCTCATTGGACTGAATGAGATTCTATCACTGAATGAGTTAGCACCAGGATTTTATTTTAATCATAACCTGTATGTGTCATGTTTTTCAGATTATATGCTGAATAAAAAGTAGAAGAGTAAGTAGCATAGAACTATGTTCCATAGGATTTAGCTAGTAATATTTTTGAAGTTTAGATGACAAAGCTTTATGTTACATGAAAATCCGGTTTAAATGGCAAAAAACATAAGACTTGAACAATTTTCTAGAAATGAGGCATTAAAAATGTACATTAGAAATGTAGTGGCAACTAGGCATCAGCAGTAATCAATAGGATAATGTTAGAAGTAGCCCTTTAAATATAGGATATTTTGGATATATTCCTGTTGTGGTTTAAACCTAGTCAGCAATATAGTACCATGCAGCTTGCTCACTTACCTTCCCCTTCCCCACAGTACGGAGGAGAGAATCAGGAAGAAAAGAAAACTCATGGGCTGAGATAAAAATAGTTTAGTAGAATAGCAAAGAAAGAGTTCCTGCTCACTGACCCTTCCTGAGTTCCCGGTTTAGCCGCTGAGGTGCTCCGTTCTAACTATTCTAAAAGGTCTGCGCAGCTTTCAATATTCAAAGCCAAGACAGTGCAACAGAAATGGTATAAAGCTCTTTTTGCATGGTTCCCAGATGTTTTTTGTTTAGGGTGAAATCAAGATTTCTATATATATGGAAATCTGAAAAAAAACCCCACCACTTTGGGGCTTTTATAACAGTAAGTATCACTTGGGTACCTGAAAAACAATGACAGAAAACAATGACAGTCATAGGTATAGAGAAATACTTCTTTGAATGGCAAAAGTGAAGTTGATTAAGTAGATATAAATACAGACACTTTATTTTAAACACAAGGAAGTATTCTTTGAAGTTCATCTCTAAGTCTTCCAATGCCACTGTTCTGATAACAAGTTTTCCGCAGTAGTTTCCTCTTCATGGTCCCTAGTGGGACCATCCACTAAGGAAAACTTCCACATAAAAAGCTCTGTCACTCAGTTACAGGTTTGCTTATGCCGTGTTCTGGGAATATCCTGGCACTTGACCAGTGCCATATATCTGTATGTCATATGCTGTACCTCCAGTAAGTCAAACAAGTCATTGCCATTTTCCATAGCTCTGTATCACTGGCTTGGTAAATGTGCTGTCAGTACAGCGGAAAAAGTAAATATCTCTTGTGCTGGCTACAGGCTTTTGAGAATGGGACTTTGCCTCTTATTGCCATGGAGACTTTGTTCATATGTTTGCATTTTTTTACACTTTTATTACATTATAATTTGAAAAGTATAAAATGTACTTTCTAATTTATTACAGTGGTACGCTGCAATACTAATACAAACCAGAGGATTCCATTTAGAAGAAAAATTAGCTATCACAGTTGGCAGTGTTAATTTTTTGTGGCACTGTATGTAGAAGCCTCTGAAGCAACATGATGATCATTTGACGTACTGTAGTCACATGAAAATGTTCAGCTGGCATGCTGCCTGCTTACAGGATGTTTTCCTCCTTTCACTAACTAGATGCCAAGCAGTGATTCATTTAAGCTGGCATCTTGAATTACTACAAATGTCAGCTCCTAAAGAAAGTCTATGCATTTTAACAGCATTGGTGCACTAATATAACAGTTTTCTTTGCTGTAGTAAAATATAATCTGTCCAAATAAATAGAAAAGTTAGCTTCCTTTTACATAGAAAATAAAGTTTCTAGTAGGAAAATCCTGGAATATCTGTATGTCGATAACTTCCTATGTCAAATGCAAAACGTATGGCAAATACAAAATGTTATTACAGTTACCAGTCAAACAAAATATGGTCATAGGAAAGGAGACAGTAGAATGCTGTATACCCAGCTCTCTTTGAGTGTCATTTTGCCTGCCTTTCTTCCTCTTTCATGTTCCTTTGCTGTTTTTCCTTGAGAGGAAATAAGCATGTATAATTGCAGATTATTTCAGCAGAAATTGTAGAACTCTTAAATGAAGCCAGATATTTTTTTCATTGCTAAAATGTTGTAGAGTATGTACAGTTTAGCCATGCACTGCAAGTGTGGCTCCGTTATCTCCCAGCTTCCTCTCCAGTGTCAACTCATGGCAGCAGTTTTCATCATTACTGGAAACGCAGAAGCTGCAAAAAGGCTTATTTGTAGACCAGTAGTTCTCAGCCTTTCCTACGCAAGGGCTACTTTCCGTTTAGAGTGACCATCTCCTGTCTAGTTACATGGAAAGTGCCAGGATTTTTCCAGCAGCCTGACCTCTTACAGTATCTCCCACATTATAATCTTTACAGATAAATTGGTGCAAATTAAGGATTTTAAAAAATCATTGTGAACCTCAAAATATCAGCTCAAGACTTTGATGGCAATTTTCTATTGCTGCTACTTTGCCATAGTACCCGAGACTCTTAGTTGGGGACTGAAATACTTGTCACTGATCTTGGTATTTCACAAAACCTCGTTTGACAACAGCACTTTCAGAGAAACTTCACAGAAGATATTCTGAAGTCTAGTCAAAACGTAGAAGATTTTCTTAAAAGCTGGACAAACCCTGCAATACTTGATACTTGGAGTATCAGCTGAAGAGACTTAGGTGTCTAAATCTGGATATGTAAAAATTTCACCTTATAGAGCTTAAGCTAGATCATAACATGTATTTATGAATTCATTAAATGTATTTATGTGAGCACGCACACTCACAGGTATATAATAATGGTTTCCAGGTTTTCAGTAGTAAACATATTCCAATATTCGTACAAACCTAGACTCTTATTCTCAATATTAACTGCCATATTGTAATAATCCTGGAATTCTTAAAGATTATCTTAAGCAATGAAACAATATTTTTGACTGCTTTTTGTGTGAGAATTGCTGTCCGCTGCAGTGGCAAAGAGGAAGGACATCTTGCATTCCTCAGGAGACTCCTGTTAACTTTCACTACAAATGTCTGTTTTTTTTGATGGGTGTAGTGTCTATTCTTAAATGAAGTAGACATAGTAACTGCAAGGTTTATTTATTCAGTTGTCATCACTACTGATAATTCTTACGGCCATATTGTTCTTCTGTTTTTTTAGGGTATCACATTTGATGAGTTTAGATCATTTTTCCAATTCTTGAACAACCTAGAAGACTTTACAATTGCAATGCAAATGTATAATTTTGCAAGTCGTTCCATAGGTCAAGGTAAGTATTTCTATTTTTATAAAAATCCTTTAGTAAAGATACAGAACTTGACAAATAGGCAAAAATGTTTTGTAATTCCTAGTCTGTGGTTTTAATGTCTCAGGTAAAAGGCTAAAAAGCGTAGCACTCCAGCTTTGAGAGGAAAAGGCTTGATCATAAGCTTTACAAAGTCATATAAGTGGTGGATAAGTTGAATCCAGAATAGTTGGTCACCAAATCCTACAAGATAAGAGTTAAGAGGCACTTGATGACACCAATAAGAGATCAGTTTAAAGCAAGCAAAAGCATTTTTTGACACAGTGGTCATCTGGAATCTGGCCCTCTATGAAGGTTGTGAAAAGAAACAGTGACAGAAGGTCTGAAGAAGGATTAGACAGATTTTTGAACAAATCAGTAAGTGGGTGTTCTGGTTCGGCTGGGACAGAGTCAGTTTTCTAAGAATTAGCTGCACTTTTCAGTAGCTGCAGCATTTTAGGTCAGTGTGAGAATAGTCTTGATAACACCTATTGTTTACAGTTGTCACTAGATAACCTTCATATTTGGCTAGGATAGAGTTAATTTCCCATGCCAGCAGCAGGTGCTGGCATGAGAAAAACGCTAATATTTTGAATTCTTGTTAAGGGAACCAAGGACTTCTTTAGTTTCCCATGCCTTATAAGTAAGCAGGTGTATTTAGGTTGGGAGGAGCAGAAACAGGACAGCTGACCCAAATTGGCCAACAGAGTTACTCTGTACCATGAACATCACACTCTGTATGTAAGTGGAAGTTGTCTGGGGACGGCCTGCTCGTTTTGCCTTTCTTCCCTGGACCTCAGGGTTCTGCTCACCCTCAGCATGCCTTCCCGCTGCCCGATTTCCCATGCGCCCCGTGATTCTCAGCATTCACCCTGATCGTAGTGGCTTTGGGAGTTGCTGCGCTCGCAGTGACTGCCATCTGGCACCCACTGCTGGGAGTGCGCATGCCATGAGCACTGTTCGGGCTGAGTATGGTTCTGTACCTATTGTTATTATCATTAGTAGTAGTAGTAGTAGTTTTAGGTTTTATTCTTTTATTGAACCTGGTTTTAATTTCAACCCGCGAGCTTTCCTTTCCCGATGCCACTTTCCAAGTTGGGGGGGTGAGGACTGGGTGAGAGAGCAACTGCCAATCTTAGTTGCCAATATAAGCAGTAAACAGCCACAGTGGGTGCTGAAAGAACTGGGCAGGTACGTACTGACTAAAATCCCTAATACAGCAGTTGAGATGCTCAGGGACTACAGGGTGAACCATACGTGAAGTGGTCAGACTTGTGTGCTCTCCTCAAGTGGCATCTTCATGGGTCAGACACAGTAACACCAGCATAGTCCTACCTCATCTGGCTGTACCAAAGGAGTACGCTGTTTTCTCTGTGCTCTATTTCTTAGGTTCTGTTCTGTGTCAATTGAGTAGATGCCATCAGTATATATGTATCATAGATTTAATTATGATATGATTTTCTAATTTTGTTATTACACGTAGTGCATGGACTGATACCTTTTGTGTAAAATAATTGATACCAATTAAGCAGTATCATTTTATATAAGTTGAGAACTACTTGATTTAGAACTGTGAAATTCAGTCCTAATTTTCACATTTTCTATTTTTTGAGTGTTTTAATGTGAAAGCTCAAGTTAAACATTTACTTGTATTTTATAATATGTTGTCCACAAAGTAGGATTAAATTAATGTATTTTGTTTTTTCTTCTGATGTTCCCTTTATGCAGATGAATTCAAACGTGCTGTGTATGTAGCCACAGGTGTGAAGCTTTCACCACATTTGGTGAACACAGTGTTCAAGATTTTTGATGTCGACAGAGATGACCAGTTGAGTTATAAAGAATTTATCGGCATTATGAAAGACAGACTCAATCGAGGGTTTAGGGTAAGGTAACTTTTATAGTTCTTTTAGTTGACTTCACTACTTACCACTGCTTACTTTAGCACCTGTAGCACCAGTAGGTTGCAAACCAACAGTGAGTATGTTTAAAGACATATGTGTTCTAGAAATCCTGAAGCAGTCTGTAAGATTAATTCCTTCTTAAATTCTTGATTTTTTTATTAGAAAGCAATACATAAAGGACATAATGTACCTTTATAGTACTCAAACCAAACTGGAGAAGAGAAATCCTCTGCATGCTGTCATTTCTTCTGTGATTGATAGATTGGCATTAAGAATTTTAACAAGGGTAGCAATAATGTCTGGGTTGTTTGCAGGGAAAAGAATGTTTTTCTCTCTCAAACTCAGGCAGTTTAGCTAAAGGACAACCATTGGCTGTTCTAAAACTCTGTTTAAAATACCTAGTGTTGATAATGACTGTTGGAAAGAGTTGCAGCAGATTATAGTTTTAGTTTTCAAATAAAGAATTAGTGAAGTGGTGCTGAACAATGCTATGTTCTAATTCAGAGTTGCTTTTGATGATTTAACCCTGTATCTAATAAATTACAAGGAGCTAGAGAGTCAGAAATTACTTGCAGAAAATTTTCCTTGGGAACAAGCCTGTAAATCATGCTTTGCCTTTTACGTGAATGTATAGGCCTTGCTGCCCTCTTCAGGTTCTGTGTGGTACAGGGGAATTTTATAGTAGCAGAAAAAAAAATTATTTGGAGTATAATCAATAAAAGTCACATTTTTTTCTTCATATGACAGCTGTTAACATTTTTAACTAAATGTAAAATTATTTTCTTACTAACAACCTTATTGCTTAAATATAAATCTTAAACTGCATTATGGTTCCTAAATTCACATTTCAATATATTATTTCTGTAATATAATTTCAGTAATTTTTAGTTAGCTTCCTAAATCAATTTTAGAACTGTCTATGAAGTGGTGTTGAGTCTAATAGTTTTCTTGTTATTTTTGTAATATTGTAATTGAATGTAAAATGTGAATAACAACCACTGCATTTGTAACAAACTTCTTTCCTTGTTGGTCCTCAATTCCTTTTATTATGGTGTGGGAATGATGATTGTTTCATAACCGTTTCAAGATGTTCAGCTATATGTTTTAATTGTTTACTAATTGTAAGTGTGCGGTGTATGTTAATTTAACCAGAAAATGGTGTGCTTACTAAGTAATTCTTGTAAATGTATTACATGTTTCTATTTCACAAAATGCATGACAGAAATCACATATAATCCTTAAGAATCTATATCTTCCAACACTATTCAGTCTTATGCATGTATCTTTCTTTTGTGTAGGCCACTATGAAGCATTCCAGTGGTCTGAAAAAGAGCTATAAAGAATAGCCAAAAATGTTCAGAAGCATAGCACTGTCTTTCATAAATGATATATCTAATTTTAATTAGATATGAGCTATCTCCTGGATTGCTTAGGAGATGATAATGATTTGGTCCTATAATTCAGTTATATTCTAATTGTTAGATTATTCAGAAAAATGTATTATCTTCACTAATCAGCAGCATTCCAAGACAATTACAGGACAAAATTTAGGAATTAAAATTTCAAGCAAGTTTTTGTAAGTGTCGCACAAACCTGATTTTTCCAAGAGTGGGTAGTAGTAAAAATTCTACCAAAAAATTGCCGTTTCAGTTTAATAACCTGCCACCCATTCCAATCTAGATTTAGAATGGAAAGAAGAAAACACATAAGAACCTTTAGCCCAGAACAAATTGGTGGGAAGTGTCATTAATTGCTTCTATTGTTTCTACATTAAAAGTTACACAGTATTTAGTGTGGCCAGAACAAGTAACTTTATCCTCTTGCTCCTGCAATGTGGAGTGCTCAAATGTAGTCTTCTGTAAATCAAAACTAATAAATCACTAACCTTTTCTTTGTTAATAACTGTATTTCAAATTCATGTTAAGATTTGGTCAGTTCTGTTATACAGATAGAAGAGCATTGTAGCTTCTGCTTATGCAGTAGTTTGTAGCAACATGGAAATTTTTGCTGCAAGAAATTTGAACCACTTTTATATAAAGTGTAAATGCCTGATTTTAATGTTAAATGTCCTCAATTAATGTCAGCCCAAATCAATGTAGTCTCTGATTATCTAAAGGCACCTAAAAATAAATAACATTTTAAAATAGGTCTATGATTTTACAAGGAAGATTTTACACTTAGTAATTCAACTTCTTTAAAAGTTGTTTTAGTAAAACTTTTGCCCAGAAGAATCTCGAGGGCATCACAGAGCTTGGTACTAGGACCATGTATTTTAGAAAAGGGCATTTTGTAGTTATATAGTCTGACTAAAGCACATACTTAAGATCAAAGAGTTACACAAGTCCAGTGAAACTGGAGTTCTGAAAGGTCAGTCAGTACCTACCGGCTTTGTCCTGTGTAAAAGCTTCGCCATAAACTTAGCAGCTTGAGAAAGGTCACGTCCTACCAGTTAAAGGAACATAATAAATATTCATTTTAACATATATTTTAGATATGTTTTTTGAAAAGTAAATGTCTTAAAGAGTTTAACAAATGAAATTTTTCTCCTTCTGGAACATAGTATTATAATCTGAAACCTTTTTTTGGTTTTAGTAGTTTGAAACAAACTAGTATATTAAGCTGCCATCAAGTGGTCAGTCAGAGTATTGTCATAAACTTACTAAAATGAAAAGCTTTATTTCTGCTTGCTTTTTGGTTTAAAATTTGGTTAAAAATTTTCCTTTCTTTTTTTTTAAACTTAAAAATATATAAGAGGAGTTGGAACTAGGTGATCTTTAACGTCTCTTCCAACCCAAACCGTTCTATGATAAGATTCCCTTTCCTCTAGAAATTCCATTTTTAAACTGAAAGATTTGGAACTTAATGACTAAATTATAAACGTTTTACCTAGCACATACTGTATCTTCTAGGTATTTGTCACTTAAAGTCATTTTTTTGTATTTTCATGATACCGTTGTCTTATGCTTACCTCTGGCTGCCTTCACATGTTGTCTGCATCTGCGCACTTCTCCATCTTCTGCTCCACAGGGCTACAAACCTATACAGAGGTATACTACTTTCAAATCCTGCGTGAGGAAGGAACTCTATAGCAGATAAATGACGGTATGTGTTAGCCGCCCAGTCTTGAGTGTGCTGGCATGCTTGCAGGAATGGCTGAATGTTAAGCTGTCACTGCTTTGCTTCCTGTTCCAAAATTCAGGAATAGGTTATCTGACTGTAAGCAATGTCGTACCTCAAACTGTCATGTTGTGTTTTTGACTGGAGCACTAGAACTTTATTCTGGAGTTGCTGATGACTGACTTGCATTGTCACTGTTGTGTAAGCCAGCTGCGATATTGTACTATGTTTGAAATAAGGAAAAGTATTCTTTCATAGTTTCTCTTGCTGTTTTCTGTCTGTCCTGTGACCACTTTTCAAGTAATTTCTTAGGTACCTATAGCTAATAAGTATTTACCAATGAAGATTGTAGAGGCATATTTTTCTTCCTGAGAGACTGTTGGTAAACTTGATTCCAATTTGATTTATATAGTTACACTTTGAAAACAATAATGTGGTTTTGGCTCCATTAATGCAATACCAGCAGTTTTCAAAAATTGGCACTCTGCCCACACATGACCACTGTTTCTCCATATCCACTACATGAATGCTCATTCTTAC
>WHYT01016330.1:47923-64112 GCA_009806455.1 Tetrax tetrax | reverse complement strand
CATTTTTTTGTATTTTCATGATACCGTTGTCTTATGCTTACCTCTGGCTGCCTTCACATGTTGTCTGCATCTGCGCACTTCTCCATCTTCTGCTCCACAGGGCTACAAACCTATACAGAGGTATACTACTTTCAAATCCTGCGTGAGGAAGGAACTCTATAGCAGATAAATGACGGTATGTGTTAGCCGCCCAGTCTTGAGTGTGCTGGCATGCTTGCAGGAATGGCTGAATGTTAAGCTGTCACTGCTTTGCTTCCTGTTCCAAAATTCAGGAATAGGTTATCTGACTGTAAGCAATGTCGTACCTCAAACTGTCATGTTGTGTTTTTGACTGGAGCACTAGAACTTTATTCTGGAGTTGCTGATGACTGACTTGCATTGTCACTGTTGTGTAAGCCAGCTGCGATATTGTACTATGTTTGAAATAAGGAAAAGTATTCTTTCATAGTTTCTCTTGCTGTTTTCTGTCTGTCCTGTGACCACTTTTCAAGTAATTTCTTAGGTACCTATAGCTAATAAGTATTTACCAATGAAGATTGTAGAGGCATATTTTTCTTCCTGAGAGACTGTTGGTAAACTTGATTCCAATTTGATTTATATAGTTACACTTTGAAAACAATAATGTGGTTTTGGCTCCATTAATGCAATACCAGCAGTTTTCAAAAATTGGCACTCTGCCCACACATGACCACTGTTTCTCCATATCCACTACATGAATGCTCATTCTTACAATTAGATTGTACTGTGGGTTTCAGTAAAAACTAATGTGTGCATATTCTGTAGCCATATTGCCACATGGTAGACACAGCAAAAATGTGCTAGTAGGCATTTCTCTTCTTGCACAAAGCAAGAGTTGCTCCTTTGCAATTTAAGGTTTTGGTGCCAGCCCTTTTTTCCTGTCTATATAGACTTTGCAGTAGTTGCTACGAAGTCTGTTAACAGCTAATGTATGTCCCAGATGTATTAGTTTGCAGTGGGGAGGAACAAAGAGATGTACACCATGGCAAACGAGGCCCCATAGCCAGTGGTCCGGTGTGAGTGGACCCCGTGGAGTAGCCAGCACATCCTGTGTTTGTGAGCCAGGGGGGTTTGACTGTCATACCTCCTG
Organism: Tetrax tetrax; assembly: GCA_009806455.1. Classification (NCBI taxonomy): domain Eukaryota; kingdom Metazoa; phylum Chordata; class Aves; order Otidiformes; family Otididae; genus Tetrax; species Tetrax tetrax. Next base: position 63,004 of record WHYT01016330.1, on the reverse strand, counting down.
TTTTTAATTCTGAGGGACAATATTTAGCTGAGATTTCTTGTCGAATAACCATCTTCAGATGCCTCCATACATCAGCATATTGGCGTCTGACCTTCTGAATCCTCCCCTTTCCTGTGACATGCCTCTGTGAGCACTTGTATGCCAGTGAGCGTGCTGGGCCACTGGTTTAAATCTTTCTTCCCTAACTGTGGAACAGCACGGAGGAAAGGAATGTAGATACACTAAGCAGAAGTGTCCTGGATCCTGTTTATTTGAGGTGATGGTTGTCTTCTAGCACAGTCGAAAATTAAGTCTGTAAGGATGAGAGGTGGGATCTGTTTACTCAGACTGGTAGACCACTTGCTCACCAGTCCCACTGATGTTTTTCTTTGGTAGACCCGTGTGTAAGATCAGTAAGGTAGAGGAAATATATTTAAAGTATTGACCCATTCCCATGGCACAGCATGTCATGTATCCCAAACTGTGTTCTTTGGGACTTCCCCCCCTGCCCCCTCCGTGGTCACATCATTTGAACAGGCTGGTTCTTTGAAATTCAACAGTAAAGACATCTTGGGGCACCTCTAGGCTTACCCAGCTGATTTGTCTTCCTATAAAGAAAAGACTTCTGTTTGATCTGCATATGCTCTTCTCTTCTAAAATTTAGCATCCATAGGATTATTTCTTTATTATTTTGATTAACTATTAACCTTTTTTTTTTAAATTACACTTCCTCTTTATGAGTATAACTCATATACTGAAGCATTGTGCTAATATGTGAGGAACAGAAAAGGAATTTGATTTTAACAAAACATCTAGTTTCTCCACCTGATTAATGGGAAGTGTAAATTACTAATGAAATTGTTAAAACAACACTTTAGTGATCCATCTCACCAGCCATATAAGAAGAAATTCATGGATTTAGATTAATTTTATGTAATTTCATCTCTTTGAAACTTTTGGCTCTTCCTTTCTTACTTTCTCATGTCTTTTTAAAAATAATTCTTTTAGGAGTACTTTGTCTTTTTGTCCCCATTGATTCTGCCACAGCCTGCATTGTAATTGCGTATCAAGTATTGTTTAAACTGTAAACTTTTCAAGATAGGGAACAGTTTTTAACAGAAAAACTGGCAAAAATGGAGATTTGTAAAGAGAAATTTTTGTTCACTCTGTTTAAAGTAATTCTCAAGAAAAAAAAAAAATCTGAAGTTGAATAATTACATGTCTCCACTACACGCTGGGAGACAGCACAGAACCAGGTTAGTTTTCAGTGCACTGACCTGGCTACAGGCAGCCTGACTGACACAGTGTAGAGGCTGCTGGTTATTTACCCTGCTCTTCTTCCCACCTGCGGCTCCTGGATGCTGTAACAGGAATGCTTCTGGTACCTACGCTTGCTTGTGTAGGACTGTTACCAGGTATCAGTTACCCGTGCACTGAAGATTACAGCGTAAACCTCGTCTATATAAAATTCCCTCTTCCCTGCAGACACATTAGTCAGCTACTGGTCTTCACTTGAGCAACTGCTTGTCTCTTGTGATGAATTACAGTGACAAATCCAGCTGTTAGCTGTTCTGAGTGCCTTTTTGTGCAAAACAGTACGTAACTTAAAATGTTTCTTCAGATTTGTTGTAGACCTTTATTAAAGTTTGTTGCAAGTGTCAGTTAATAGAAAGTTTAGCGAAAACATGGGTGAAGTGATTTGGAGTTAGTTACTGTGGAGGAATCGCTGGAGATTAGAAACTGAACCATTTCAACTGGGTAATTAAATTTCAGCCTGATGTACAAAGAAACATAAATGTATGTGAAATATAAAAATCTGCTGCAATTGCATCTCAAAGTTAGGTACAATACAGTAACTCTTAATTTTACTTTGTTCCAAATATAAATGTACAGATCATTGTCTGTGCTTTGATATGCTTTCTGTGGTGAACGCAGAACTCTGATTAAAGAGATTAGGATTCTTGGCACACGTACCACCGATTATAGCTGCACCCTGGGAAAAGGGATAAACACTACATTGTGCTGTACATTACATATCTCTAAATTGCACTAATGGGATTTACTTCACAGCATAATAAATATTATACCCTTATAATAAATAGTGAAAATCCCTCCTTGGGGAACAACTGCGCAAGCTCTGCGTGGCCCAAACAACTGGCAGTGTTCTTGGAGAGCTTGCCTTTCTGCGTTGCTCTCCCTGCAGGGCACGCAGCCGGACTGGGCACTGGAGGTACTCCTTGGCGTACGCTGCAGGGAGAACAGAAAAAACACCTTAGTAGGGAACTGCCAAACACAGCTGAGAGCAGAACTCCACTCCAAATGCCTTACAGAAGGGTTAGCTAGGCAACTTCTAACAAAACCCTTTCAGAGCTAAATTCCAAAGAAGGATGCTAGAGGCCAGCTTCAGGAGGGGTTCAAGCCCATCTGAAGGTACTGTTTGCGAAACTATTTGTGTGCTCAGAACCTGTAACAGATACTTAAGCTATAATGCCAATTTTGTTCACTTCTAAAGTATTGAAAATAAATATTATATGTGACAAATGTAAATCTAGAAAATAAGTTCTAAGTCCCAGTAATTTCTTGAAAATCTTACGACTTTTGCATTCAAATAACTGTTTTCTAGATGTTTTGAATTTTTTGTGGCCTCTAAATTTCTGATGAAAGGTTTTTAGGAAGTAGTAGTTAATAGTTACAGAATCTTGGGACTTTCCTTCTTGGGGAAGGAAATTTCATTTTGAGAAAGACAAGAAAGACTGAAGTGTGGATTCAGAACCTCATTGCTAGTCTGTTTCAACAATAAATTGCTGTCTTCTATAAATACTTCATTCAGTCTAGCAACATTAAGATGTGCCATGTAGTTAATATTTTGAAAGCTTTTAATTTCCATATTTTCCTAATAGGTAGCAGTTAAATATACCTATTATAAGAGAGAGCCTCTTCTTTTTTTTTTTTTTTTTTAAACTGTTGCTTACTAATTGAAGAGACTGTTGCTTATCTCTTCTCTGAAGCAAATAAAGTTGGAAGTGTGTGATAGGCACACCTGACCCATCTTACAAAAGTAACTGGAAATTATAGAACCCAGATTTTTGATCCTAAAGCTCACTAGAACCTTAAAAGCATACGTGGGTACAGTGGGAGGAAAATGTTCCAGTGAAATGTGAAAGCATTGCAGAGTATGTGGACAAAATATTATTTCTATGGACTTGGTACACCAAGAGTAGATACAACAACAATGCATACATTAGAAATAAGTAGATGAACAGTTAATGTATTTCAGTGTTTCTTTTACTGATTTTCATGAACATTTCTCTGAACCTGTTACAGCAAATAAAATATAAATGCATATCTCAGAGCACTGGTTAATGAACTGAATGTGCTTTTCTTAAATAATGCAATGCATTTTGCAAGTAGTGCATTTTTTTTCACAAGATTGACCATAAATCTCAACTAAATTATGCGTTCATGTAAATATTTTTTCTACTATTTCATTTGAAGTCTGGATTATATACTGCTGTGGATTAGATTTTTTTCTGAATATTTACAACTTCTGCATAATGTTCTATGCTTTTAATTATACATGATGAGTAATAAGAAGAAATGAAATGTAGGCTTCACTCTCTAATGGTTTGTTTTAATACACTGCCATGTCGCAGTATTTTTAGCTGCTTCTCTCAGTTCAATCACAACAAGCTATCAGACAGTCTCTCACCTTGACACTGCAACCATTTACGTCCCGATACTGGACTTAATTTCTAAGATGGTTTACAATTTAAAATTACTTGTAAATGCTTCTGACTCATCTACAATTACAATTCCTGTTCCTTAGTTAGCCTCTTTCCCCAGTTGATGTAATGTTTAGCCCTTCTCTGTCTTTCTGTACTTACTATCAAAATAGGCTTGTGAAGTTAGGAATAGCAGAAGAAATGAGATCCAGGGATAACTACAGACAGCATAGAGCCTAGTGAACCTCCCAGGCCAGCCTTTGGACCGTGTTCCTCTCCATTCAGGGGGCACTTATTAATGTCACTGAACTACAATGCAGTTTAGGATTAAGGTAACCTGGAATAAAGACGCTTTCCTGTCATCTGCCTATTTTGTATTTGGCTTTTCCTAATGCCTCAGTTTCATGAACGTGAATAATTTTCTATGCTTTTTATTTGGTGTTAGAAGTGAATTTTTTAGTACAGTGTCAACATGAAGAAGAAAGAAATGAAACGAGAGAGAGAGCAGGACATACTTGAATAAAGAGCAAATCCTTTCTTACAGCTTTTAATATGTGTAGGCTATTTGTTGAATGCTAGCTGTGTGCTGGGAGGTGAGGATGCATTTTGAATAGTTACCCTGTGTATGGATTTATAACCCTCGTTTTACAGAAGTACTTCTGAGCCATAGGAGGATTTGATCTTTCATTATTTTAGTATTAAAACATGTATCTAGTGTGTATGACTCTGAGTAAAATTTAATGTAGTATTAAGGAATTTTGTGAACAATATCTTTTTCTAATTGTATGTTTTCACTTTTCACAGGAGACTCCAAAGTATGGTTGGAAGGAATATTACTCTTGTGTGATGACTGTAACCAGTGAACATCTCAGAGATCTATGGAAGCAATTTCGGAGACGGGATATGCTGAGATAAAGGAAGAAGGAAGGATTATCTGCACTGGCTAGAACTGTTTATTCCTATGAATTCTTAATGAAGAACAGACTAACCCAGGTGAATCGTGAATCTTCCAGCTGCAGTAGAAAACACAGGACTTTTCCACTTCATGCAGTAATCACCAACTCTTACAGCTGCTTTTATGTATTTTATTTAAATGACAAACTATCACATTATTGGCAGAAGTCTTCTTTTAAGAATACATTTTGAATACTATTTTTTATTATTTTGACATGTTTGTCATTTAAAAGAGAACAAAAATAAGTTTTACACCTGGGTAGGCAAACATTTTAGCAATGAAGAGAAACTACCCCACATCAACTTAGACTGTGAATTAGCTTTCAGAAGAGCACTATTAAAAGTTTGTGCTAAATTGGGAATGAGAAAACACTAAATAGTGTAACAATTATGTACGAGTTGAATGTACAAATTAAATTCTTAGAAGCTAACAAAGCTGTTACTTTTAAAAGAGTAAAGCTGTTACGGTTATAATGTGAATGATAGGTATTTACCTAGGAAAGGTACTGTATGGACTATAATGTTCAGATTCTCCAAGTCTTACTATCATGTTTATTAATTTATCCTTTAAAAAATAGTACAGATTTTAAGATGTCTTGCAAGCAGTATGTTGAAGAAAAGTCAAAATGTTCAAATTCATGTTAAGTAACACACACTTTGTAATATTTATTTTAAATTTTATTGCTATACATATACATTCACTGATATATTTCTGGTAGAGTAAAAATTCACGTGTTTCTTGTGAATAGTGCACTTTTATATGAAGTAAGATGGCGCACAGTAGAAATTATAGCCTTTTCATTTGCTACTCTGGAATGCAGTATCTGAAAAATAGATAACTTGTGTTTGTGTCAAAAAAGCAAAACAAAACATGGATGCTTGCAGCAGTGCAGAGCAACACTCACTAAGTAATATTATTTGAATATTACATATCAAATATTAGACATAAATTAGGCCTTACCAAGGTTATGGAGACTACAGGCAATCAGTAGCCACTATGCCCTTTCGTGCCCCTTAGGTTTAGATGTTACTGAAACAGTGGTAAGGACACTGTTACATGTGGTTTTCATGTTCTCTAAAATTTTTCTTTACCATTCAGAGCAGCATTTTCCCTTATTCCCTTTCAAGATGATTGTTAGGTAGATGAAAAATGGTGAATAAAACCCAAACAAACAAGAACACATATTTCTCGTATCCTTCTTTAAAAGGTTCACTAGACATGAAATAAGTTTGTATCTATTTAGGAACAATCCATGCCTTGAAATATTTCTAGCTGAATGCACACACATTAAAACTAATGTCAATAAATTGTTACCAGAAAGGCAAATATTTGGTGGAGTCTGACAATTAAAATAGAACCAAGATAATGGTTTTTAATCTTTTATTATTCCAAATATCTGCAAGCAAACTTCTCAAAATTGTATTTAGTGCACATGTTGCTCAAATACCATCTTACATCACATGTGAATAGAAAAGATGTATAGCACTTGTGTAAGTACACCTAAGTTTAGAAATATTTAACTTACAATAAGATTTATCTCTGCTAAAAAAAAATCAGAACAAAATTAAAAAAAAAAAAAAAAAAGTGCTAGGTGTGGCTTTTATCTGAGAAAAAGCCAGTTCAGAAAGCTTTTGAAGGTTGCTTCATGATAAATACTTACCAAATTTCCACCTTGGCATCCTTCAACTACCGAGAGCAAGAAAAATAAAATACGTTGGGATGAACCGCAACAGAACATCAATAAACTGCAATCCCTGTGTAATTATTTAGGGAATGAAGTGTATTCACTGTATCGTCTCGGTACGCAGAACTGTCTCACTGCTTCTTGTCAGCATATGCAAAACCCGATTTGCTACTTTAGTGATGAAGGACGAAAAACAGGAAGAAAGGACGGGGAGTTATTGAAAGGGTTCCCTTCCTTCCTCTTCACGCCCTACTGCCCACTCACAGTGATCCTCCTCTTGGAGGAAGCAGCACCACCATCATCATTTTGCTCCTCCACTGCCCTACGCAATAGTGCACTTTGCTTTTATGGCTGGCTTGAGACAATTATATGATTTTTCTATGTATTTCCTAATTATAGTAGCTTAATATAAAATAGAATGTGAAAGTGTCAGATTCGTTTTTAAGTGTATTTTTTCTCATTTAATAATAAGTTATTTAATATAAATATGAATATATGCATATAATATTCCTGTTTATTTCAAAATAAATGCACTTGAAAGTTATTTTCTTTGCAGTGTATATCATTCAAGTTAGTTTGTTATAAGAAAAATATTTTTTTGCATAACATGAATGTACAAATGTTTTGAATTGGTGCGTCTCACCATCACAAAAAAAATATACTTTTTTGCGTCTTTCGGTCGTTTCTTTAGATAGCTTTGCTTTTCTGCCACAGAGTTCTGTTTAAAAGAGCTGGAAGTGCGAGGACAGACAGGTGAAAACAAGGCAGGGTAATGGGACATGCCATCTGCTATAGAGGCACCCCTCGGATAGGCAGCCGTCACTATGCTCAACAAAACCTTATTCAAAACCTGTCAGATTCCTGGCAGCAGAGAAAATGTGTATGCTGCAGCTAAGTTTATGTGATAGTTGCGTAAATGAAGGCTTTTTGTAAAACCAGCTCTTTTTCTCTTCTGTAAATTAAGCAAACTGTTATAATATAAGAAGATAATCAGTGGATGCTTAGGAACTGCCCACTGATGTCTGGACCAGCTGTAAATTGTTATAAAATCATAAAATCATAGAGTATCTCGAGTTGGAAGGGACCTGTAAGGATCATCAAGTCCAACTCTCTGCTCCTTGTAGGAGCATAACTGTACAGTTTGCTTTTAAATAATGTTAACTTTTTTTACATTATCACAATAAATAGGAACAATCAATGCAAAGTTAAGAAACTGTGCAGAGCAAGTAGATACAAAAGCTGTTGCACAATGTATCTGCTGAATCTCCTGTGACCTAAGCCTTCGGATTACAGTTTTTGGCACTAGATTTCAACAAGTCTTTTTGCTTCATTTATTTTTGTTGCTAATAAAGGTGATCCACCATTATCAGCATGATTCAAAATCATTATTCTTCTGTGGGCTGTTAAACCTGCAGCTTTGGATAGCTTTGTGATACTAACTTTTGTCTGAGCTCTGATGAATTCCTAGTTCCCAGCAGAATATCCTGCACTGCAAGCTGCTCCCTCCTAATCTGATGATTAAAATCACAACAGCAGTTTCCTTCCTTGCACATTTTGACAGTAAGTCGATACAAATTACTTCCACTGCAAATGCATGTATTGTATGCCATAGAAGAAAGTTCTCAGCCTGAAGAAAAAGAAATACTATTTAACGGGATATTGCAGCATATTATTGGTCATACTGCCTGGTTTTCTATAGATATTTCATCTCCTCTTTCCCAGCTAAATATCAGAATAATGATGCTTTGAAACAAAATGAGGAAAACAATTATAGAGGAATTCTTAACTTTGCTTTGATTCAACATCACATGATATTTCTTATGTAATGATGTGTCTTGCTGTTTTGTCTCATTGAGGACACTTTCAAGACAGTTTCTAGCAAAAGAACTCCAAACTAATACTTGCAGAAGGAAAAGAATCAGACTAAAAGCTCACTATTCAAAAAATGAATCTCAAACAAAACTAATTTGTAGTAATACCAAGTCTGAGCTCCACTTAAAATCAAGCCAAAACTAATATGAATATTTTCTAGTACATGTGAGATCTGAATGTACAGTATTTTTCTCTATATGTGAAAATCCATTAAAGCATTTGGCACCCTGAACCTGTCAGCAGATGGTGCCCTTGGATATAGTATGTTCTTTTTCTTACACACACAATCAAATACATGGGGCTGTGCTTTAATCTTGAATGGGTAAAGTTATTTTTTACCACTAGTTTGACTTACAAATTCCTCCCACAGAGCAATATTAATATTAGCTAGGAGTGTTCCATAAAAATCATAGTACTCACTTGAAAATCTTAATATAAAGTACCTAATTTTATATATATACACATGCACAGAAACAGCAACATACTAAACATTTAAGTTTTAGTAGTATGTTTCTGTTTATGCAATGTAAGCAAATAAACTGTTACTCCTGTTTATTTTTAAAGTACAAAGAGCTCAGTTACCTATTATTATACATGTCCACCTTAGTTTAAAAAGGAATTAAATGAAATTAATATAATTGCACAGAAACATAATTAATTGATTAATAATATTGCACAGCTTATGAGAGGGAGTGGAAATACATTGCTTGACGCAGAGGTGAAGAGCAGGATAATGGCAGTCTGGATTCAGAGAGACTTGAGTTGCTGTGGTTGTTGCGATCAAATTATGCTTCTTAACAGAGATAACATAGCTTGTAAAGGGAATAAATATGTCCTCACACTTGGAAACTGCTTGAGAAAACCCAGTACAGGGCGCAGGGACTTGAATCCAGAAGTCCCTGTTTTGGGCAGATGCCCCGAGAAGCTGCCAAAGCATTTACTTTCTCTGGTCCTGTGAATCTTACATCCTTTTCTGTATAATTTTATAAAGACAGCAGACAAATGGCCAAAATTGGTCTACACACTAGCAAGTAAAACACTTCCATGGGATGTGGAAAGAAAGAAATCGTAGCTGTTTCTGTATTTTGTGCAGAGACATATTCTCAGGATCCCTGGCAATAGAAAGCATGAACATGGGAATGTATCTCATCCCTGGACAGTGATCAAACCTGGATGTGTGACTAACTTGCTCAGCCCTTTCAAGGCATTTCAGGGCATTAGCTGTGTAAAAATGGGTTTAAATTGCCTGATCTGAAAAAAAAAAAAAAAAAAAGAGAGAGGTTGCCAGGCTGGTAGTTTTATATTTAGATGCCAGCTTTTGGAGTCAACCATTAAGCCACAGAACTTCCACTCCAAAGGTCAGAAACCACTGGATCAGTGCACTCAGCATGGATGTCACTAGATGGGATGAGGTTTCATACAGCTCTTTAGGGGCTCTCCACTCTAGGGCTCGTGATTTTTGCCTAAGTAGAGATATGTACAGTAGAATTGGTTTAAATTTTTGCGATTTTTCCCACCTTAAGTGGCAAAAGGGGAAGCAGCAGGAGAATGATACCTCCAAGATGAATATGTCTAGGAAAAAACAATGCAATGAAAAAATTACTGCTGAAAGTGACAGAAGAGTGGGTGGATAATAAGCCCAAATATGACTTTAAACAACTTCCCCGAAGGCAGACTCTTGACAAATATACTATTGTATCAATCTGGGAGTAGCGATCAAGAAATTCCAGGAAGGACTTCATTACTTGAAAAGGAGCTAAACGAGCCTCTGCTGTGGAGAACCAGGCAAATTTCCACATTGTGGAAAAGTTAAAAGCATAATTTTAAAAAATCATATTACAACAGTTACATTTGGTTATCCAAACAGTTGCAAATAATGAAGTACCTAGCTTAGATGAAGGGAGAGCAAAAGGATGAATACATCTGGGCCAGCCCTTCAACTCAAACCCATCTGACAGCTAGACTGAGACTGGAGAGGCTGCTAAGCAGCTGGTTTTCACGTAGCTGGGAGCCATGAACTGTACGCAGACGCTATTGACCCAGCTGAGATGCAACATACATTTTCTAAGTGTTTTTAACGCCAGAAATGTGTCAGAGATTTCTTTTTCTATGTGCTGTAAGTGTGGTCCAACACCCAAGCATTCTGGAGAGAAGCAAGCTGCACGGTCACTGTCGTGAAGGTCGGAGAGCGTCCCCGTAGAGCCACTGGTTCGCCTCCTTAGTGACGTGTGTCTGTATGTCTGAGTCTACGGGTCTTCCTCCTTCTGGCTGCTGGTCTGTGTATTGCACTTGTGTGAAGGCAAAAATTCATACTCCTGTCCTACTGTCCCTCCTCCTCTTGCTGCTCCACTGAATATGTGGGACACATGGATGGACAGAAAGTATTCCACCACATCAGATTGCTTACATAAAGGAGGAGATGTTCGGAGTCTATCAGCTCTAAGTTCCTAGTCAGATTGTCTGAAAACTAGTTCTTAAATTAAGAGCTGTATGCTGCATATACTTAGTTTGGGAGTTTTTAATTGACCAAACACTGTGCTTAAAATCGTCAGGAAGTTATTATGATATTATAAAATTAATCATGCTTTATAATTTTCAGACAGTTTTAGCACAGTAAATCTGTGACATCTTAAAATGGGCTAATAATATGAAGTCTTATTTTTCCACACTCAGTTGTTATAATGGTAGTCTTAAGAGTTTGGTGTAATTCAACAGTGGAAATGTAATGAGCTAGGTACACTTATGGTATTTCCCACTACTCAGCATAACTTGTGAATAGACAGTAAATGTGAACAGCTATGGTCAGCCTTGGATATTAAATCCACAGAAGCCTAAATGAATGCTAAAGTAATTCCTTGACAAATGCTCTCTGAGTGTACAGTGGTACTGCAAATCATGTATACGTTAAGGAGAACAGTTAATTTATGTAATCACTTTTGGTTTTGTGGCTCATTTTACTTTTTTATTCTTATTGTTTTGAAATTTTATCACCTTTCAAACTGCTACAAAACAGAGTTCTGAAGAAACTACTAATAACATAATTTTTCTCTATTGTGTATCAAACATCTTCCTCGCTTGAAATTTCCTTCTATTTTGCTGCCATTACTTAATGAGATTGATTACCAGGAATTGTTTATCAGATCTTAGGACAAGATGTTTAGGACATGATGTTTATCACATTGGAGGACAAGGGGTAATGGTTTTAAACTAGAAGGGGGCAGGTTTAGATTAGACATAAGGAAGAAATTGTTTACAATGAGAGTGGTAGAACACTGGCACAGGTTGCCCAGAGAGGTGGTGGATGCCCCATCCCTGGAAACATTCAAGACCGGGTTGGATGAGGCTCTGAGCAACCTGATCTAGTCAGGGATGTCCCTGCTTCTTGCAGGGGGGTTGGAGTAGATGGCCTTTAAAAGTCCCTTCCAACCAAAACTACTCTGTGATTCTATGATCTTAACAAAATACATTCAGGATGTCTGTGGAATTTCATTAGCCACATACAAACCTTCTACTAGAGTTTACTCTAGACAGACAACTTGCACAGGAGTGGTTTTAAATTAGGACTTGCATGCTTGGGTACCAAGGTGACTTTCTTCAGAAAGAGGCACTATTCCACTCTCTGCTTCTGTATCTAAAGCCAGCTGGAATCTACCTGTCAGCGCAGGTGGAAGAAGAGAGCACCTGCTTCATTAATATCATCTGATTAAGGACCTTGTCGGGTGGGATGAGAAGGGGGGAAGCCAAACATACAGAGGCACAAACCCAACTGAACAACACTTGCAGAAACAACAGCAGGGAACAGGCCCGGGCAGCTGCATGAAATGGTAAGGGTGGAGCAGGAGGACGTTTGTTTCAGCTGGATGAGGACCTTGTAAAAATGTAGCGAGCACCAAGCTGGGCCAGGCAGTGAGTCAGGGACCGTGCAGCAGGTATGAGGGCCTGGGATCCGGGCAGGGGTGCCAGACAGCCAGGGAGGCTGTGCCACCACTCAGGGATCTGCCACGGCATGTGTGCTTGTGAACGGAGAGAGGAGAGTGTGTGAGCGTGCGTGCCTTCTCTGTTTCAATTGGCCAAACACTCAAGCCTCCTCCTCAAACCCCCGCTACCCTCAGCCCAGCTCCTGACATGAAGAAAAGCCAGTAAATTGCCTTTGCTTACTCTGTCTTCTCCTTGTGAACATTTCACACAAGCATCAATAAACTGTGCCCCAAGTAACCTCTCTCATTGCAGAGAGGGGCTGCCTAGTACAGGCATCTGGGAAATCTGTCCAGGAATACCTAATGGTTTAGAATATCTCAGGATTTACTTTTGCCATAACTCAATGCTCCTTTGAATATGCTCAATCTTGACTTGTTCTGCTGCCAAATAACATTTCAGCAGGTCGTACTGCAGTGGGAGGAGGAAAGACAAAAGAAAAGGTCTCTCATGACCCATCTGGAGAGTGATGAGAGAGAATGGAAAGGAACTGTGGGCACGATGAAGAGCTAGAGAGCCCCTGTCCATGGGGAGAAGCTGCAAGCATGAAGGGAGGAGAGAGGGATTCTTTACAGCTCGCTGTCCAAAAAGATGGTCTAAGGTAACTGGAAGTGTCAGTCAAGGCAGGCTTTTTTGTCCCAACTAAATTAAAGTGAGGTTTGCCTGTTTATTTCACTAAATGGGCTAACTTTGAGCCAGAATGACGATGATTTTGGAGCTCTGGTAAACAGTATGTTATAGTAATTATTATTAATATAATTATTAGCACACCGAATAAGAAAATTACAATTATTGTGTAATCTGAGCAGTGAGAAGAAGGTAGTCATGGCCATGGAAAAGTTAGAAAACTGAGCCCGTTTCCATGAAGGGGTAAGAAAAAGCCTCTGACCAGAAATTGTATGATATCATTTGAGGTCTTTGTGACACATCATCTTTTTTATTCCCACTTCTCTGGCAAACCGCCACCTCTCTATATACATAATCTTCCATAATAACTATTATTTCAAAGAATTAATTACTACGTTAAAAAGGTCTTCTCTACTGTTTACCATATTCCCCTGGCATGTGGTGTTGTTAATAAGCCCTGTAACACATACAGCATTTTAAAATGGTTTATAGGCCCTTAGGTATGATGCAAAAACTAATTCACCCTTATGCATACAGTTCCCAGCTGCTGACTTCTCATGGTACAGCCACGCGTCCCGGGAAGTACACATCACAGGAGATACGCCATCCTTTGTACATGAGAGAGGTCAACGTCAGGTACTTCCAAAGAAGTGCAAAAAGCCATCAAATGAACTAAATTGCCTTCATTTCTTTTTAACTTTTGCCAGTAAAGCATGGGGCATGCCTGCAAGTGGTGGTAATTTTGTTCCTTTTAAAATCTGTTTTGAATAATGATGGATGTTTTCATTAAACATACTGAAGTCAAACCCTCTAAATGTCCTATTAAAATGTTGGCCTCATTGATTACTTGCATAATTAATTACAGGTAAAATAAAGTGGTTTTATTGTCTATGTCATGTTGGTTTTGGTCCCTTCTTGTTTTGTGAAATACAGTATGTAGGAATATAAAATCTAGTTTTTCAGTACTATTTGCTGTGTCTGTCCCCTTCTAATACAAAATTTTAACACATAATGGGGAATACCTAATTCCCCAATATGCAGACTCTTAAGTTATTATATTCCAGTCTTTTACTGGCATCATATCTTGTTCATTTCTCTTTTATAACTATATATTGCAGAGATGGCGTCACTGAGCCATTCACCATGATATACGAGTCTTTTTCTTGAAGAGGCAAAGATAATTTACTGCCATGGGATGGGTAATGTTCCTCTCAATACATCATTCCGTGTTGCTCATTCACCCGGTTCACCGTGGCTAACTGAAACCCCTCAGCCTAGCCTTACAATAATGAGGGGCGCATGATTTTGCATTTACAGAAAAACACTGCTGCCATATGGTCACCTTCTTTTTCTGTCTTTTCAATAAATGTGCTAGCAACTCTGTTTCACGCTCTGGAACCTGGCAGCGCACCTACTATTGTTTTTGTCATATTTTCTCTATTTTTTTTCTCTCTTGCAGCCTGTTTCCAAATCAATTGCAGTTGCATGCCTTCCAGGTTGTGGTTACTTACCTTCATGCGTCGTCTCCTGCATGAAACGTTATACGAGCCTTTTTTCCAAGTCCAAACACATTTTATTCAACCAGCTCTTTCCCACCCGCCGCACTGCCGATGCTCTGAGAGACTTCAGCAGACTGCAGAAATACTACGGGCCGTGCCCAGCATTTCTAATTCTGGAACCATCATACCAGCGACAATGTGGGAGCACATCCCGCAGCGCGGTCTACGTTTACTATGACATTTCGCAAGCGTTCCGTTATGATGGCGGTAACGTAAAAGCCTTTTCGGGAAAGAGTGAGTCAGCACGACCCCACGCCACCTTCCCTTGGCCGAACACCTGCCACGAGCGGGCCCGGCCGCCATGGCCCACCCGCAGCCCCTTGGCTGGCAGGGACGCGGCAGCCTGCAACATGTGCTGCTCCTTAGGTGTCAACTCCTCAACATCGCTGGCAAACAAAGCAGCGCTTTCCTTGACCCCGTGTTTCGAAGTCTTTCCAAGGGAGGACAACAACCCAAGGGCCCTGCACATGCCGGGTGCCCGAGGCACGTAAGGAGCTCAGCCGCCCCAGGGCCCTGCCCCAGCACTGTCAGGCAGCGCCCCCCGCCATCGCCCACGGCAGGCGGCCGGGGGGCCGGACCCCCAGGACAGGCTGCGGCGCCCCTGCCCTGCCCTGCCCTGCCAGGGCTGTGGGGGGAGCGGCGGGCGGGCTGGGCGGTGGGAGGGGCGGCCTTGCCGGAGAGCCCTGTCAGCGCGGGGGGGAGGGACCG
>WHYT01016330.1:0-47418 GCA_009806455.1 Tetrax tetrax | reverse complement strand
GGCGGGCTGGAGGCTGCCGGAGCGACCCCGGCGCAGCCCCGTCCCCTCTCAAACCGTCGGGGTCGCGCTGGGCCTCCGCGCTGCCTTGTCCGTCCCAGCCCCCGCCCCGCGACCTGGTCGCGCGTCGTTTCCACTTCCACGCGTGGAGGGAGCCGGTGGCCACGGGGCTTTCCACAGGCGTGAGTTTTCCTGCCCGCCATCCCCCAGCCCTGAACGTGGGGACCTGGAGACTCGCTGTTGCAGATGGCGTGAGCAAAGTTAGCGATCCCTTTGTTTTCCTCCCACTGCGCAACAGCACATATATATACATGTGTGTATATATATATTAAAAATCCCGGATATTCTGTCAGCTAACGTGGAAGCGGGAGCAGGTAACAGAAAATCCCCGAGTCTCCCCATGCTGCTCTTCAGTCATCTAGAAAATGCCTGCCTGTCACAACTTCTTGGTTGGCCTTTGGCGTCGGCAGCCTGCGAGTCATTCGGAAGTCGTCCTGACCGCGCGCCTGGGCTCTTCCTTAGCGTCAGGCAAATAATTAATCACATACTGGAGACGGGGTGTGATCTGAGTATTTGTGTGAATTTGAGTAGTCGAGCCGGAAGGATTTATTAAATGACCAGCTCACTGGCTCCTTTGAATTAATTTCAGTTTGTGTTGCAGTATATCTTGTAGAAAACAACTTAATCTTTGAATTTTAGAGGCTAATGCACGGCATACTGATGTTTCATTAACAGTATTATAATAATGGCACAAAGGAATGCAAATTAATTGTTGTCTCCCTTTTCCCCTCTACTGTAGGTGAGGCTCACAGTGACTGATGGTCATTTAGCATCTGTTTAAGGAGCAGTGGTGAGGGGAAAAAATCCAACTCAGGCTGAGTGCATTTATATGCCTGTATAACTTTGCCAGACTTCAGGTGGTACCTAATTTGGGATTTTTTCTTCTTTTTTTTTTTTCTTTTAACAGAAGACTGTGATAAAATTTTTCTTCTACAGATGCTTGGCTGAGCAGTTTAGACATTAAGCAAAAAAATTATTGCCTGGCCTAGCACTTCTGTTTTGGAGGGAGGCATCAAGACTTGGGGTGATTTCTCTATTAGAGGTGGGCTTTTCACATATTTTTTTCACTAACAATGATCAAATCTGTTAGTTTTGGATGCTGCTCTTCAACTAGAAATCGGGATTTGGGTTGCTGTGCCCTCACAAGAGGAGGACTGAAGTGTCTACCTACAGCGCAAGGAAGGAAATTGTCTGGAAGGATGTGGGAGTTGAGTGACCGTGGAAAGGGGAGCTGTAGGCTGACAGGAGGAGGGCAAGGATGTTTCAGGGTTAACATCTGCCCTAGTGAACGCAGCCCCATGATGCTTACACAGTACCGTAGGCTTAGACTGAGGCACTACTGTCTGAGTGCTTTACTGTATTTTTCTTCTGTGTAACAGAGGAAGATTGGGTTTTAGCTTACCTGAAAGCGAGTACCTCTTAAGGAAATGGCATGCTTGAAACATGCTTCAAACTGTAAACTATGGTACCATAATTCCTTGAGAACCACTCAAAGCAAAAGGCCTGTGAGGGGAGGCAGAGACAATCCTGGGGCTCTGCTAAAACATCTTTTACTGAATTCTTTTCTGTGGACAAAGGTGGTATTTTTTTGTTTTCTCCACCACCTCCCCTCCTTCCCCATTCTGCCTGGCTCACCAGTTTTTGAATTTAACACAACAGTTGTCCACGACTTCTGCTATTTCCATCTTTTAGCTATATCTGGACGTTTTCCCTCGTTTTTGGCATATTAAGATAAAATAAACTTATGTCTTGTCTTACTAATGAATATTTAGGGTAAACAACAGAAGGAATAGCTAACAACTCTGAGAACGAAAGCCAACAGCAGGAATAGACTGTAAGCATTTCAGCGCTTTGAAGCCAGCCTGTCTACTCAGTGCATCTTTTATTCCTGCAGCGCTGACTGCTCCAGAGGATGTATATAATTGCTTATTTTACTGCAGCTTACTGTCATTGATGCTAACAACAACGTACAGGGAACAGTGTTAACCATTGTGCAGTAGGACTTAACACAGTTCTAATGTAAGTTGTTTCTTTGAGCTTTTAGTAGTGTTTTAGTAGCTTTTAGAAAGTGTTTCAAATGTAGTATTTTTAATGGGTTTTTTTCAATTTCAACTGAGTGTTGTAGGAGGGACATTATGTTTTTTTTTAAAAAAGTCTACTAAGATGATCTTTTTCATCCCTAAAGCTGAGTAGTTACAGTATTGAGTAGCATTTTAGAAACAGAAAAAGGAATCCACAACTTTTAACTGTAGCATTCTGTGGTAGGTTGACCCTGGCTGGATGCCTGGTGCCCATCAAAGCCACTCTGTCACTGCCCTCCTCAGCTGAACAGGGGAGAGAAAATGTAGCAAAAGGCTCGTGGATTGAGATAGGGACAGGGAGAGATCGCTCGCCAATTACCGTCACGGGCATCTTGTCTCTGCTGCTCCTTCCTCATCAAGGGGAGGACTCCTCACATTCTTCCCCTACTCCAGCGTGGGGTCCCTCCCATGGGAGACAGTCCTCCATGAACTTCTCCAGCATGAGTCCTTCCCATGGACTGCAGTTCTTCACAAACCACTCGAGCATGGTCCCCTTCCACAGAGTGCACTCATAGAATCATAGAACGGTTTTGGTTGGAAGGGGTCTTTAAAGGTCATCTAGTCCAACCCCCCTGCAAGGAGCAGGGACATCTTCAACCAGATCAGGTTGCTCAGAGCCTCATCCAGCCTGGCCTTGAATGCTTCCAGGGATGGGGCATCTACCACCTCTCTGGGCAATATATGCCAGTGTTCTACCACCCTCATCGTGAAAATTTTCTTCCTTCCAGCTAGTCTAAATCTACCCTGTTTTAGATTAAAACCATTACCTCTTGTCTTATCAGTACAGGCTCTGCTAAAAGTTTGTCCTCAGCTTTCTCATAGGTCCCTTTTAGGCCTATAAAGCTGCTATAAGGTCTCCCCAGTGCCTTCTCTTCTCCAGGCAGAACAGACCCAACTCTCAGCCTTTCTTCATAGGGGAGGTACTGCAGCCCTCTGATCATTTTCGTGGCCCTCCTCTGGACTTGCTCCAACAGGTCCATGTCCAGGTCCTCCCCTTTTTGGGGGCTCCAGAGCTGGACGCAGTACCCCGGGTGGGGTCTCACAAGAGTGGAGCAGAGAGGGAGAATCACCTCCCTCGACCTGCTGGCCACACTTCTTTTGATGAAGCCCCGGATACAATTTGCCTTCTGGGCTGTAAGCACACATTGTTGGCTCATGTCCAGCTTTTCGTCCACTGTACCCTCAAGCCCTTCTCGGCAGGGCTACTCTCAATCCCTTTATCCCCCGGCCTGTACGGATACTGGCAGTTGCCCCAACCCATGTGCAAGACCTTGCACTTGATCTTTTTTGAACCTCATGAGGTTCACATGGGCCCATTTCTTGAGCTTGTCCAGGTCCCTCTGGATGGCATCCCGTCCCTCAGGCGTGTTGACTACACCACACAGCTTAGCGTCATTGGTGAACTGGTTGAGGGTGCACTTGATCCCACAAACTGCTCCAGTGTGAGGGGTCACAGGCCCTGCCAGCAAACCTGCTCCAGTGCAGGCTTCTCTCTCCATGGGCCCTCAGCCTCCGTCAGGCATCAGCCTGCCCTGGCGTGGGGTCCTCCACAGGTTGCAGGTGGATCTCTGCTCCTCTGTGGGCCTCCATGGGACAATGTGCTTCACCGTGGGCTGCAGGGGAATCTCTGCTGCGGCACCTGGAGCATCTCCTGCCCCTCCTTCTTCATTGACCTTGGTGTCTGCAGGGCTGTTGCACTGCCAACTTTTCCCCCCTTCTTAACCATGTTACCCTAGCAGTGCTACCACTGTCGCTGTTTGGCTCAGCCTTGGCCAGCAGCGGATCTGTCTTGGAGCCGGCTGGCACTGGCTCTGTGGGACACGGGGGAAGCTTCTAGCAGCTTCTCACAGAAGCCATGCCTGTAGCCACCTTGCTACCAAAACCTGGTCACACACACCCAACACATATTATCATGTCTGCAGTTCTCTCTCTTTTATTAGTGGATTCAACTAAGTGCTTGTGCTGCTTTAACCTTTAAGGAAAAGGAGAAGGGTAATGAACACTGGCAAACAGTGATCTGCCTGCTGGTTACAGAATACTGGGATTAAATGTGTAAATTAATTGCTTTTAGAACACCTGACTAAAAATTGCTTCTCTCTAATCCTGTTCCATTGTCTTGATTTTGACAGTATTGTGATCTCACAACCCTTGTATGACAGTAGTAGTTGTCTTTTTTCCTCCAAATAACTTCTTTTGTGTTTAAAATTAATGAGCCTTTGAGTATTCCTTCCCTTAAAAAAATGAGTGTGTTTATGAAAATCTGAGGGTTACAGATTTATTGTTCTTCCTCTAAATAAAGATGAAGAAATACAGGCAATGTACAGTGAGTATTTTGAGCTTTGATAGCTGAAGCTACTGAAATTTAAACTTAGGGTATGTCGAACAACAGTAATATGAAGTGCAGACAGAATTCTTTCCCCCACCTGCTGCATCAGAAAATACATACTGGATTCAGTAAACTATAGGCAAAAAAAAAAATTATTCTTATGTCTTCCTTCTTAGATGTACTTGTAACTTGTAACTATAAGGGACTTAGAGTGATTATCCACTGCATGCTTTGAGTAAGGCAGAACCAGTAGTTGTTTGCAGCTTCTGACAGTTGTTTGTCAGAAATGTTCTTGACAAACTCTGATGTTGAGATCATTCCTGGGTTTTTGTTCTGTTTTGTTTTCCCACCAGTTTGTGATGTGGAGTTGCATAGAAGAATGAAAATGTAAAAATTTGACAGTGCTGTGCAAATGTTTTTAGTGAAAGTATCAACCGTGCTGATGAAAGGGTTATCCAATAAATAGAAATTGGTTGTATCCATTTAGATTTGATCCATTTTTACGTGTTACTGATCTTAATTCTAAGGATAGTGCTCTTGCTCACGCAATCTTGTCCAAAAATGCAGCTTGTGTTTGTAATTTTGAAGAAGGAAAATAGATTTCCTGTGACTACTTCAGTGAAGGGAAAGGGAGGAAATATTACCACCTGGTGAGTGATTTGCCTGACTGGGAATAGAATAAACACAGTTGAAGAGGAGGACACCAAGACATTCATAATGCAGTCAGGAGAGCTCGTAAGCCATGTCTTTGTTTTTGGCGTAGAATATCCAACTGGGATCTGTCCATAGTTACCTTCAGTATGGAACAGAAAAACATGGAATGACATCTAGCTGCTAAAGATGTTAATGATCATGAAAGATTTTTGCTGGAGGATCAGATTGATTAGTGCTGAATTGAGATTTTTGACTGTGTAACATCAGTGGGATGGAATTATAGCAGGATTAAAAGCTGCTTAATTCATCACAGTTTAGAGGCAGAGTTAATGCGTGCCCTGTAGGCATGGCACGGTGTCATTAGGGGGTCAGAAGCGGCAGAAAATGTGGAGGTGATAGAGGAGGAGAAAAAAAAAAGAGGGCAGGAAAAAAAAAAGTGAACCCCAAGATTTGGTCAGTTGGATTTGAACTCTGCTCAGTCTGTTCTCCAAACGAATCAAAGAATTTATTGTACTTGCTGCTTATGTCTTGTAATCATCTACAGCTTACATTTGGCTGTAGAAATACAAGCACATTGTAACATTGCCGTTGCCTGTTGTCAAATACCACTTAAATACCCTGTCTGTACATTGGCTGCTAAGGTAGCAAAGGAACTTTGGCAAAGCAAATTTGTATTTTTATACTGTATTTTGCAAACACTAAATTTTTTTCCTCTTCTGAGAACTCTGGTTACTTTCAGAAAGGTTTCAAAACTGGCAGCTGAAGTCAAATTCTGAATTTGGCTTCTGAATTTTAACCAGCAGTAATCCTGTGCGTTTCTCAGATTTCATTTGATTTCCTTCTCAGACTTTCCGAGGAAACTGCCATTCTCTACTTCTGAAATTGAATTGAAGTCTGTGTTAAGTATGAGGGGTTATGTCTCCATGTAGTGCTTAGTGTGATTTAAAGCATGCCTTTAAGTTGAAAACATAAGGTCTATGGTGAAGCTACAATTATTAGATAAGATTGTATTTTCAGTTAAAGATTTAACACTTCTTGATACATAACAACTTGAATAGTCTTCACCCTTCAGTTAGTCCCTGTGACTTGGAAAGTAAATGGGATGTTTGTAAAGAAGAAAGTTTAGTGATACTCAGTTCAAAAGCAGTGAAAAGGTGCCAAATAGCAGCTTGGTGGGCAGTGATGCAGTTTGATGGGCACAGGGTTAAAATGAATTTACCAAAACATTCACAAGTACTGTCAAATCCAAATGTATGGGCTATTGATGACTCCTTACGCCAACCTTAAATCTCCTAGAAATATTCCTGTTACTTTAGACCTCAAAAGAAACAGCGATGGCAAAGTCTCTACCTTGTCACTCCGAATCAATGCAAATCACTGCTCTGTCTAGCAAAGAGGTAGTTTTTATTGCAAGCACTGATTTTTTACATTTTTTTTTCTAAAGGACTGTTGCAGACAAGGGTAGAACGCTTGTCACAACTATAAAACACTTTTATGTGTAGACTGAGCTGAGTTAAACTGCATCTATAATTTTACAGCTTCAAATATGCTATAAAGATAAAATACTAAAGTTTTGTGAATCAGATACACAGTGTTAAACTGTATAAAAGTTTGAGAGAAACAGCTGTTTATAGATGTGGCTGCAGTCTCTCTGAATCATAGTCATAGAATAGTTGGGGTTGGAAGGGACCTTTAAAGGCCATCTAGTCCAACTCCCATGCAAGGAGAAGGGACATCTTCAACTAGATCAGGTTGCTCAGAGCCTCATCCACCCTGTCCTTGAATGTTTCCAGGGATGGGGCATCCACCACCTCTCTGGGCAACCTCATGGTGAAAATTTTTTTCCTTATGTGCAGTCTGAATCTGCTTCCTCTTATTTTAAAACCCCCTCATCCTATCACAACAGGCTCTGCTAAAGAGTTTCTCCCCATCTTTCTTATAAGCCCCCCTTAGGTACTGGAAGACCACTATCAGGTCTCCCTGGAGCCTCCTCTTCTCCAGGCTGAACAGCCCCAACTCTCTCAGCCTGTCCTCACAGGAGAGGTGCTCCAGCCCTCTCATCATTTCCGTGGCCCTCCTCTGGACCCTCTCCATGTCCTTATGTTGGGGCTCCAGAGCTGGATGCAGTGCTCCAGGTGGGGTTTCACGAAAGCCAAGTAGAGGGGCAGAATCACCTCCCTCAACCTACTGGCCACACTTATTTTAATGCAGCCCAGGATGCAGTTGGCTTTCTGGGCTGTGAGCACACATTGCTGGCTCATGTTGAGCTTCTCATCCACCAGCACTCCCAAGTCTTTCTCGTCAGGGCTGCTCTCCATCCATTCTCCACCCAGCCTGTATTTGTGCCTGGAATTGCCCCGACCCGTGTGCAGGACCTTGCAGTTGGCCTGGTTGAACTTCATGAGATTCTCATGGGCCCACCTCTCCAGCCTGTCAAGGTCCCCTTGGATGGCATCCCTTCCCTTCAGTGTGTCAACTGCACCACACAGCTTATTTTAAAAATGTATATAAAATATGAAAGCAAGATTTTGTATATCCACTTACATTAAAGCTTTAAAAAATCAATTGCTTTCTCCAGTCTTTTTTTTTTTTTTTTTTTTTTTTTTTTTTTTCTGGTGGATGATTGTTTATTTAAAATTTACTTAGAAACCGGTTTTATCCACTTGAGTCTTTAAAAGCTCCAGAGATGGAGACTGTACAACATGTCTGGGCAACTTGCTCCACTGGTGGACTGTTCTCATGGTGGAAAAGTTTTTCTTGGTATCAAATCTGATCCTCTCATTTCAACTCATACCTACTGGCTCCTGTCCTCCCACCCTGCACTATTATGAAGAGCCCGGTTCCACCTCCTCGATGCCTCCTTGAAGGTCCTGTTAGGCCCTCCTAAAGCCGCGTGCTCTCCAGGCTGACCAAGCCCTGGCCGTGCCGCCTCTGCTCAGAGGATGAGTGATCCAGCCCCTGCCAGCTTGGCTGCTCTCCTCTGGACTTGTGTCTTCATCGTACTGGGGGGCTCAAAGCTGGGGCAGCGTTCCGGATGTGGTCTAATGAGTGCTGCAGAGAGGGGGATAATCCCTTCCCTCGCCCAACTGGCTGTGCCCCTGCTAACGCAGCCCAGGAGGCTGGTGGCCTCCTCTGCTGCTCTGGTGCTGCTGGCTCATGTTCAGCTTGCTGCTCGCCAGCACCCCCACGGCCTCTCCCATGGAGCTGCTCCAGCCCCAGGCTGCATGGTTGCAAGGGAGTGTTTCTTTACAGGTGCAGGACCTCCCCTTTGTCTTTGCTGAATTTCATAAGGGTCCTGCTGGCCCCTTCCTCCAGTCTGTCTGGGTCCCTCTGGATGGCACGAGCGTACTGGCTGGTGTCCCCAGGGTGATGCCATCTGTAAACTTGATGACTGTTCACTCTTCCAAAGCATGAGTTAAGGTGTTGGGCAGCACTCGTCCCATGGTACATCCTTGCATTGCAGAAGATACACTTAAATAGTGACCGTCACTCTATCAGCAAGCCGAAGTGTAATACATCAAAATAGGAGGGCATGGCTGCTTGCCCTTTCAGCAGGAGTTGGAAGGGAAGAGCACCATGAGATTTTGATCACTTGGAAGTTTCTGATCTCTCAGAGATACCGATTGTGGGGTGGTTTTTTTTTTTTAAATAATGTGTCTGAGAGTGGAATATATGTGTAAGAAAAATATTTATTCTCTTTCATAAATGCAGTGACTGATACATGGTGCCTGTGTACTCCATTCCATGCCTGACATACTTGCGCCTTTCTCACTCACTTACTATCCCCAAATCCTGTCATCTGTAGGCAATTTGTTAAAGGAAATGCAACTTCTGTCTCCTTTCAATTTTTATGCCCTGGAGATCTAAGATATCACTCGAGTATTGCTGGCAAAACTGGTTCTGGAGACTGACACCTCCGCCTCAAGAACAGAAAATATATAAACAGTAAAACCTGTACAACCACGGTTAAATAAATTGCTGTTCTGTAGAGGTGGCTTTTCCTGGGTTAAACTTGGGCTACTTCATATAGATGGAGGTGCTAATTCTCAGGAACTGAGCCTGGGAACGGGAGCCAAAAAACCTTGTAAGCAATTGGCATTTTCTACGTGTTCTTGTGATGAATGTAGACAGCGTAAAAGCTTGATAGTGTGTGGCCTTAAGCTTGTATTGTTTGATGATTACTTTTCCTTCTTTGAAAAACAAAAGTTTAACATATTCAATTACATCATTAGCTATTCAAACACCATTTTTACTCTTTTCTTTTTCTCATTTTTCAGTGACAATGACAAATATTGGAGAAAAAGGTAAGATTTTGATTAGCTGTTTGTAAGTAGCATTCATATATCAGGGTAGTATAGTAGTTAACAAGTAGAATTGAGATACAGATCTAGCCTGTTTCAAATAAGTGTATTTTTGCATTCCTCAGCTTCTTTTATTATCCTACTGTTCCTGAAAATTGCTTCCAAATAGAGATGAGAAAAATTAGAACTTTTTACTTTTTTTTACTAGCTTTCTGAAGTGTCAACTAAAATAGTCCTTATACTGTGTTTTTAAAATTTTTATTCATAAGAAGAAAAGCTTTTGTGAAACCAGGACTCCTAAAGATGAGCAAGGTGTTTGTGCAGAGTGCAACATACTTAAATGGGAGGTGAATTTTTTCTGTGGCTTCTGTTTAACCACTGTCTTTGAAGAGACAGAATCCTTCAGATACCTAACCTTTTCAGAAGATAGTAAAACTTCCTAATTAGCTGTCATTAGAGTTCCCGCCCCGAGGCTGTAGCATGTTTAGATTGCTTTTTCCAGATGCTATTTTAATACTGCAGCACAACGTGGAAGTGTGAAGTGTGGGGCTGCGGAGCTTTTGGAGGAAGGGGTTGGGAGACAAACTGTGTGCTCTTTCTGTTTGTGTAGTTCCAGCAGGTTTTACTAAGTAATTGGCGAGTCCCTGTCTTAGAAAAAGTTTTTGCCAATTAAGAAACATTTTCTTGAAAAACTTCTTTTCAGTTCAGTGATCTCTCCCTCTATGTGAGTGCATAAGTGTATCTGCAAACTTCAGCACCTCCAGACTTTTAAATAATTTCAGTTTCTTGCTGCTCCATAGTGTGTTGGGCAGAGACAAGTGTGGTGTTAGGCATTGCTCACAAAGCACATTGGGATTATCAGCAAAATGCCCTGGGGAACATTAAATTTCCTTATTTTTAGCTGCTCAAAGCTTTGGTATGCTTCAGCCAGTCAGGAGAAATTTACCCTGGCTGTACTTCTGCCCTGAGTGTTTTCAGGGATAAAAACTGGGCAAATGAGGTTCAGCCCTGTTACAGGTTGCTGCACATTTCCAGACAACTCTGGCTATGCTAGCAATTTGTTAATGGTTTGCCTTCAAGCAAGGGATACACCATTTGGCTTTGTGTTTGTTTATTTTTTTTTTTCCTCAGAAAAAAAGTGTAAAATAGAAGGATTTCTGCCCAGGGAGCTGCGGACAGCTCTTTTTCTGTTTCAAGGGAACTGAGGTCCCTGCGGTGAGCTCTCAACACCCACAGACCCAGTGGAGCAGCGGGGTAGCCCAGGGTCTCCGCTGCGGCGCAGGGAAGCTGATGGGTGGATAACCTGGGCGAAGTGACCAGTTGGGACCTTGGCCAGGCTGGAGAACTGAGGTGCAAAAGCACGCAAGAAGAGTATAGGCCTGTGCAGACTTTAAAGGGGAAACATGGGATAATGTCTTTAGGCTTTTTTTTCTTCCTCCAGTAGTCTTTTTTTTTTTTTTAATGTAGGAAAAGGGAATTTTCTTGTCAATCACAGTTACTGTTATTCTCACAACAATGAAATATAGATGCAGATTAGTAAACACATCGTATACAGAACTGATGTAACTTTCCCTACCTTGCCCTCACTTTATGCCATGAATATACTGCTGTTGAAAAAAAATAAATACTGATTTTGGCTGAGTAAATCTTTTTTTTTAGAGTTGACAGAAGTGTTTTGATAAAAATGTGGACTTTTCCTGCCAGATGCTTGTGCAATAACAAGATGGTCATTTAGTGTATTGTGCTTGATGTGGAATCCAGTTCTATCACTCACTTATACTGATGAGATTTTTTTTCAGTTTATGGACGTGGCATATGGCTGTTTTCCCCTGTCATCCCAAAAGCTTTGTACAGTGTTGCTCCTCAGAGTTTTTTAGCTTTCGTTTATTATTTTTTAACTGCCTGGTGAATAGGAATAAATATTTACTGTGCTGCTGCTTTTTTGAGTAAACAAACTTCAACACCAGAAACATTTATTCAGCATAACTTTTGAGGCAAAATTACAAAAGAAAAACCCAAGAATGTG
Organism: Tetrax tetrax; assembly: GCA_009806455.1. Taxonomy (NCBI): domain Eukaryota; kingdom Metazoa; phylum Chordata; class Aves; order Otidiformes; family Otididae; genus Tetrax; species Tetrax tetrax. The sequence goes on along the minus strand of WHYT01016330.1, from coordinate 35,973 downwards.
CTGAGATAGTGTTCCTGCATTTATACACACCATCACGCATGTGTTATGGAACATTCTGCAGCACTGAATAACATTACATATATAAAAACATGGGCTAACCGTATGAGGGCAATATTTCAGATTGTGTAGTGAAAGTAGACAAGTTTTCCTTTATGATGTTTTTTGATGGTCTTAGGAATTTATAGAAGTTGTATGAAAACTATTTGACCATATAGCTTCCATGTAACCTTGAGCTCCCTGTGATCCGAGTTCATTGATACAGCGGAGAAATTATATTTTTCACTGTTACTGTCATAGCTGTCCTTTATTTGTTCCTTCTCTGCCCAAGGAAGAAAAATCCAAGGAAATACTCTTTCTTGTGCATTACAGCAAGTTAATCAGGAGACACAAGTTTTGCATTTACTACTTACTGTAGTGAATTGCTTACTACAGTGAGAGCTTTTAAATGGAAACACCTGTCCATCTATGGGAGGCTCTTTGGAAAAGTACGTGTTACATTCTCTGTTACAGTAAAGCAACTCAACAGGGTAAATGCTGACTGGCATTTATTAAAAAAATCTAAGAATAAATCACTGTCTGTGAAGATTATAAATCAGAGAATGAACATTTGGATTTAAAGGACCTGCAAGTTTTTTAAAAACACCCTACAGACCTCCCTCCTAAAAATCTAGCAAAACAAGTTAACTGGTTGTGGTTACTGCTCAGGTATCATATGCACATCCACTCCAAGACTCCCCCACTCCAGCCATTGTTTAGGTAGCTATACTTCCTTTGGGGAGGGTTGGAGCTTTTGGGTTTTTTTTTTTTGTTTGGTTATTTTTGCATGGCTAACAGTCTCACTATATGGTTTATAAAGCTAAAAAGCAGAGATGCATCAGTTAGATAGGATTTAACAAATGCGTAAAGGGAGAGTGCCTGCTAAATAATTACGAGGCTCTAATGGGCTATTAACCATTCCCTCAGACCTTTGTGATAAAGGTCTACCATGACTTTCCCCACAGTCTGTATTTGTCTCACGTGAAGTTGCAGTGCAGTATTTCTGTTGCAAAGCTTTTGCAGAGCCTCTGTATTTACATCCGTTAGAGTAACTCTGTGATACATACAGCATCTGTTTGTAAGTACTATAATCTCTCTGATCTGTTTGTATTAATTCTGTTCCTTTTTTATTTTAGTTGTGTGCCTCGTTGCTTACCACATATTTTTCATGCTGTTCGTCTGGTCATACTGGAAAACAATCTTTACGCTACCAATGAATCCTTCAAAAGAAGTAAGATGAACTTAACTTTTGTTTCTGAAATAGCCTAGTCAAATGCCTGATTTTTTAGTATTTGAATAACTTGGACTCTGATCTCATTTAATTTTACACTGTGTAGAAAAATACAGATGGTAGTTACAGCTTCTTAGTAGGAATAAGTCAGACTGCAAAAAGCGTAATGACCGAGACAAAAAAAAAAATACACCTTCTGTAAGTTTTAAAGGGTTTTTAATGACTGTAAAATTTATAATAATATTTATGATATTAAGAAGAAAAAAAAAATTTCCACTTGAAAAATATGAGTTAGTTGAACTAGCAGCTTAAATCTTTGCATGGGAATACAATACTTTTATGTGGGCAAAAAATTTATTTCCCTGTATTTAAGACTGATATTGCCTGTCAGCATCTCTCCAGTTGTCTTGGAGAATATTAAGATACAAAACTATATTCAGCGTGATGTAGCCTCAAGATAATTGCTTTTAGTACAGTATTTTTTTATTATTTTAATTTCACATTCTTTTTAACATTAAAAAAAAAAAAAAGAGAAAACTGTCAATTGCCTTGATGAAAATCATCCCCACGCAGCTTGGTACAACCAGCACAACTTTTTGGTCTCTTCCATCTGTCTTTGTACAGAAACCCCGCAGTCTTCAGTAGATGCTATGTCATACTACCTGTAAGGTCAAGAGGAATTGAGCTATGGCTGCTCTGAATTTTGAAATACCCACAATGCCACTACTTATTTTGGCATGGACTCATAATTCTAGCTCCTACAACTACCATACCAACACAAAATAAATAGCTTGTGATTTCTATTGTCTGTTGTGCGGAGGTTCATCTCTGGATATTTTTCAGTCACTAATAAGATATGTAATTGTGGAAACAAGTAGATAATTCAAAATAATTGGCATTTTCCTTGAATTTGACACTCTAATCTTTACTGCAGCTTAGGGCGGAGAGCAGCGAAATAAATTAAGAACCTATTTAATTTAGTAATTAAATAGCAAAATATATCCATGTATATGGTGACTGCAGCGATAATTAGAAGGGTTTTCAAATCACTGGGTTGATGCCAATAAAAGACTTCCAAAACATTTTGACTAATCCTTAGTAATTATAGTGGGATTCCAAAGCCATCATACAGTGCGACTGGAGAACTTCAAATGGGATATTAAAAGTATTGACATTGGGTAATAGAAAGCAATGTGTGTTGTTTCTGTGTTATTAATTTACATAATGTTGCTGGCAGTAAGGGACATCTTTGTTCCATGTCTTTTTTCCTAATCTACTAGAGCAATATTTTTAAAATCAACTTAACTGAACTGACTTATCAACTATAGCAAATACTCATTTGAAGACTGAGAAGCTTTTGCATTTTGTTTTCATGAAGACTGAAGCTGGTGCGAACCACACAGCCTGTATATTTCTTTTTAAGCTTATTTCAACTTTTTACATGTATGAAAAGCACTAAAGTTCCAGCTGCATTTTCTCTTTAAGAGACTTTGAGGGGCCTCACTTTAGCATGTGCCTTCTGTTCATGTGTGTAGAAGCACTGCATGAAGGTGGGAGAGAAGATGGTTCCCAAGGCAGGAAGGTTTTGTAAACTTAGGACAGCTCTAAGAACCAATACAAAATGATGGAGCAATAGCTTTGTGTACATCAAACAGGAAGCATTAAAAAAAAAGTATTCTGAACCAAGATTCTGCAGTGAGAAATCCTCTCTATTCCAATATAAACCAATTCAGGTGTTGGCAAGAGTTTTTTCTTGGTAGGGAAAAAAAGAAAAGTGACCCGAGAAACTCATGCTAAACAGTAAACCTCCAGCTTCTGCTGGGAGGTTGTGAGCTTTGTCAGGAAGGTAGAGTGTTGCTTTCTCTATGGAGGTTGCTTTCTCTAGGTCTGCCTTCTTACCTTTACATGCATCACTTTCATGTAGGAAAAAAATTAATATTATTATAATACTAGCCTTTCTGTAGACATAAATGCTATGCAGAGGGCTTCTGTTCCTAGTACAGGTCAGAGCCAGCCACTCCTCCTGCCAAATGCAAATTTCTTTTCAGAGGTGATTTTGAATCATGTTTCTCTGATAAAGATGCCAAAAACTTCGGCATCTGCCCATTTCTAGAAGCTACAGTGACAAAGCTGACTATGTTGCTATGTTGCAGAGGACTTGAGAGTACAAAAAATTTGGAGTACTTCATGTATACTATGTATCTCTTTCAGTAATATTTACCCTCTCAGCTCTTACTCGAGCAATGCTTGTTATTGCCATTTTGGGCAGTGACAGAAATTGTCCTTTTATACAGGAAGATGTTAAGACGTGGTTATTCTGTCATACAGGACACCCATCTCTTCCTTCTCTCAGCCAGTCTCTCAAGTAAAAACACATCCCAACACCTGCATGAAGAGAACGGCAACTCTCCAGTGGCAAAGAAAAAAAGGGAGAATGCCAGACATCAGAAGAGAAATAAAGCTGATTTTTTTCTGGTATTAGTAGCATATTTTCTTCCAGTTAAAGACTGACATCCTTAGCTTATATTCACTAGCTGATATTTAGTATTACAGAAGTAAATTAACTGACCTTTCAAGGGAATGGTAAGCTTTTGATCCTCCTCTTGAAGAGTGTCACTACTTCTGGAAGCATTCAGCATTGCATCAATACCAAATCAGAAAAAATCTTGATTTTGTCTTCAGTTGCCATAAACTAAGTTAGTGGTCTTAGGAGCACTGGGTTATTCGCTGTAACACCTTGTACACGCTGCTAATCCATGTTTATGTAATTAATATTTCTTTCTCTTTACATCTATACAGATACTTATTTAACTTGAAATTTGCTAACATATCTTTGATTTTTAAAATTATTCCAGTTTCATCTATCATATTCAGACAAGGAATCCCTAGAGAGGGAGCCCAGAGGTGAATCCCAGCAAGAAGTCTTAAGACGGGCAGCCAAGGATCTTCCTATCTATACACGGACAATGTCTGGAGGTAAATAGGTGTTCAGGAGACCACCAAAGGCAGGTGTCTTGATGTACTACCTAAACTAATTTAAAAAAAAAAAATAAAAATAAAAATCAAGGATTTGGGCTGTAGGGAAGAACTGGTTTTTTCATACTCCATAAAATAACAAAATGATCCAAGAACTTAACTTTAATGTAGCTTTATGCAGCTACGTTTATTCAGTGGAAAGATTGTTGGAAAATAAATTGCTGTGTACAACTTAGGATTTTAAAGTGGATTGACAATGCCTTGATAAATGTTTGCAAACTGACATAAACAAATAGCTTGTAATACTAACAAAGTGCAGAGAGGCTCTAGAAGTCTTTAACTGCATAGATTTCTTCTTTCATAGATTAAAAAAAAATAATTAATCACTCTCTGCATGTCATGTATAGCTAGATAGATCACAGTAAGAAACTGTTACTGTTTTACTTGCTGGTTGTTCAACTGCAAGAACAAAAGTTCTTCCAAGCAAAGAGTTAATCGTAACCTACTGATGTTGTAAGTTTGTGAATGCTGGCAAGCTAAGCAAACGCAAGAGATAATCTCATATAGTAAACTAAAGCTGTTAGAATAATAGTTTAAAATAGCTATATTGTTAAACAGTCTTTAAAGGTTTTCCAGGCTAGTGAGGGTTTTGTGGGTTTTGTTGGTTCGTTGGTTGTTTTGCAGAGCTGAGAGGTTTGGAAGAAAAAACCCTGATTAGCATGATTAGCAGAGACTGCAAAAACAGAGCTTTTCGAGTTCACTCTGCTAGATTCAGCATTGCAGATACTTAAAGAATGCTTCAATATTTGCAGCTGCTTCTGATCATGCTGAAATACTTTCCTGAGGGTTCTGCCGGGCTGAGCTGCTGGTATTAACTTTTGAGCAGACTTCAGGAATCAAAATGTGCAACTGTACATTGAGATCTAATCTTGGAACTTTTTTCTTTAGCAATCAGATACTGTGACAGATGCCATCTTGTAAAACCAGATCGTTGCCATCACTGTTCTGTATGCGACAAGTAAGAAAATATTTTAAATAAGTGGTTTTCTGAATAAATGATTTTTTTTCCTGACACAGAAGCTTTTACTTTTTTATGCTTAGATTTTTCAGGTTTAATGTTTTGGCAAAGAAGCTTTTTTTTAGTCTTTAGATTTTTTCCAGGTTTAGGGTTTTTAAATTTATTTATTTATAAGGAAGCCTGTAGCTTACTCTAATTCATTTGATGGCTTTCTTGATGCCAACAAGGATTATGTAGTCTTCCACATTCATTACATAATGGTTAAAAATTATGACTATAATTAGTAACTTTCCTTGAGTAACCAAAACCAGCTGATAAACAAAAATTTGCTTCTTTTGTTAGAATCTGAATAAAGATCACTACCCACCTCAATCTAATCATGATGTCACTTACATCTTATCCGAGGTAATAAACTTAATATCCTATTTTTCACTGGATAACTTGCAGATTATTTTTATTTAAAGAAAGAAAGAAACAACCAAATATCCTTCATTTCTAACTGAAGCCGTAAAATAAAGTTTCTGTTTGTCTAACACAAAATGAAGTTCACTCCATATTCCCCAGGAGTCTTAATTGCTTTCTAATTTAATCTTTCTTTCAGCTCTTCTTCTCTCTGATCTTTCTCCAGTTAGCTTGGATATCTGTGTGTTTGTCCACTCTTGCCCCCAGTGATTTAAATTCTAACTTTAAGAGAAGGGGCTTCCTCAAAAGTTGATTTATTTTTAGCTTTAAGGCTGTTCCAAATACTCTTCAGCTGGTAATACATTAAACCTTCCAACATGATTGTGAGGCAGAGAAGACTTTCCATTTTGTCCAGCAAAACTGTAGAGGCACTGAAAGAGTAACTGAGTTGAGGCAGAAAGAGGATCTTGGTTGTGTTGTATTGGATGGTGGTTGCAATGTAAGATAGGAACTTTCTCATGTCTAAGCAGGGTAGAGAAAAAGGGTGACCTATGTCATTTTTATGAAATGTTGGTGAAATTTGCAGAATGTCATTGTTGATATATTTTGCAGATTACCTTAATTTTGTCCTTGCCTTGTTAAAATTCACTTGCTTCAATTATATCTGATTTTATTGTGCATGTTTTATTATGAGGAGTGATTAATTAAAAAAATGTTTGGGATTTTTCATATGAGGTAAGTTCTTAAAAACCTCCTGTGCATCTGCATATATTTCTATAAAAGCAAGTAATGTACTTAGTGAGGCAACTAAATTGATTTCCAAGTATATAATAATTGAATTAACCCAGTTTCTAAGTCTCTGTCAGGGAATAAACAACAGTTGAAAAACATATTCAGAATGAGAACCAAATCCTAAAGCTGAAGTTATAGATTGCATTTTCTTAAATCACTAGACTCTTGACAAAACAAGCATTTTGAGTTTGGGTTGCCTACACTTTACTTGTAGTAAACTTGTATTATGTGAATTCAAATAGACAACTTTGTTAAATAGATTAGGTAACCAACAGTACGTATGGGTAGTCCTTAATCTGTATGTGGATAATTTAAATCTGACATGTTACAGTGCATCTGACTTCTGTTTTTCTTTTGCTTTTTGCGATGCTTGGAATTCTGTTGGGATTTTTAAGATGCATTTTGAAAATGGATCATCATTGCCCTTGGTGAGTGTGCTTTATTTTCCTAATTTCTGATTTGGTGAAATAAACTCCTCAGGGGCCTGTTGTGAAGGTGATGCTTCACTATTCGTAGAGTTCGATGCTTATGTGAAGTTACTGGTCTTTCGGGACCATTGGAGTTATTTACTGTATGCCCTTTTTTTCCTAGTTGTGAGATGTGGAAAGAAGTTAACATAAAATTTTTCTTAGATTTTTGAGTTAGATAACTCCACATTTTTACAGTTAGGATGAGGCAGACTTCTGGTCAGTAAGAAAACTTTTTTTAAGAATTGCATCTTTTCTTCATGGGCTTTGAGTTTGACTATTGCTATGGCTTAGTTGCATTGAATGATGAAATACTGCCCTAGGTTAAAAATTGGAGGGAAGGGTTGTGCCTTGTTCCCCTTACTGAAGCTCCCAGGACAGCTTAAGTGGGTTTACTGGAAACAGCAATTTGCCTCTTTTAGTTTTATGGATTCTTTGTTTTCTTTCATTTTTTTTTCTGCCTGCTTGCTCCCACCCTCCCTCCCTTTGCTGCTGTGTCAGCCTGAACAGAGGTTTTGTTTTCCTGTCTTTTCTCAGCAGCCCGTGGAACCAGCGGGTAGACAGGATGTGTAATTAATTTTATGTCAGTTTGGCAGGTATCTCCTGGAAATGATTAAAGATAATTGTTTTGTCCAGAGTAAGAGGACTTGGGCTTCTCCTGTTTGTCTTGATCCTGACTGCAGCCTCTGACACAATGCAGTATGACTAAGGAATCTCCTCTGACTTTGCAGCTGCGTGTTAGATACAACTGAAAGGAATATCTAACAATGCAGCGTAGTTACTTCCTACATATTTTTTTTGCTGTAGGGATATCAATATGTGAAACTTGATGATGCTTAGTCTTAGTAGTGTGCTTCTTAAACAAACAAAACACAAACAGATAAAACTGTTGAATGTGGAAAAACATTTCTTATAAGAAAAAAGGCTGTTTCCTTTTTTTTCAGCCTTCTTATAGCTGTCATGTAGAAAACAATAAGAAAAATAGCTGTCAGGCTATTCCTTATGAAATATCAGTGAAAACTCTCAATATTACTGTTATTAGTCAGTATTATACACACTTTTCTCATAAGCTTTATGGTCTGTTTGGGATTTTTTGAGTTGTCTTGCCTTAGGATAATACATGAAGATGTCCTTCATGTAAACTTCAATTTCAGAATAAAAATACATTGCATCAAATAGCAAGTCATAAACTGAGCACTTCAGGGGCAGTGAAGTAGTATTTCACTAGGGCATAGACTTCTAGAAAAATAAGCTCCATTTTCCTCTCAGTAGCATTTGCTTATTTTATCTGTCTGCAGACTCTTCATAACCAAACAACATAAACATACACAGTTTGAGAGAGCATTTACACTGCTTATTGTTTTTAATTCAATAAGCAGTGGATGCAAAAAAAAAAAAAACAATGGAGAAGGTACTTGAAAGGTGTGTGACGCTACTTGATGAAGAATTGTCCCTTTTGTGCTCCAAGTAACAGAAATGCACTAGAAAAAGAGGTATTGTCTTGGTTTGTTTTTCCTAAGTTGAGTGGATGCACACAGTTCCTTGCTCACTGTGAAAAAATTAACCATGTGGAAATGACAACAGTTTTGAAGTAGTGCACAGATGCTGATCAAATTTTATGGTTTCCTTTACAGACCCATGTTCAAGGGGTCTTTGGGAAATATCACGTAGCTATGTTACCGATGAAAGTAAGGGTCCGATGGGGTTTAGCCCCTCTGAAAACATGCTTTGCTTTTCATATTGGGATTTTTTGCATATTCTGCTAAGATAAGGATTTCTGGAGAGAGGACAGGTAACAGTAACTTAGGGAAGGTAAGATGAAGCGTTAGGAAGGCAGAGGGGGTAAGGTGGTAATCATGTCCTAGCCCCAAGTCAGCTGTTTTCTGCTTTTTGGGAGGCTTTATTTTGTCTCTCTCTCCTGCGCTAATGGCAGTGCTGTGACAAACGGAAGTATTTAATGCTAATTGCCCTCTAACTACTCCAAAAGGTTTAAGTGATGCAGAAATAAAAGCATTAGTGATTTCTGTGCTAGTGCTCCTGCTACCCATACTGTAGATGGAGCCGCAAGCAGAAATGCTATGCCTTGCAGCACCAAAAATATAATTTGTATATAACAACTCTAATATTAACAAGGTGCATTAGCAACACCTTAGGAACCATTTGAAATGTCTCTCCTTTGTCTTTTGAGTCATCTGAGAAGAATTTAGCATTTCCTTAACTCTGTGATGCTTTTTTGTTAACTGCGCTGGTTCAAATTCAGTGCCTTGTAAGTTATTTTTTTGCCTGGTATTTTCAGTAAAACTCTTGAGATAGAAAGAATATCTCTTGTTTTTTGTACTTCAGAACTAATTGTTGTAAATATTATGTATAATCTAAATTTTAACCTGGAATGTTCTTTTGTATTGATGTTTCACTGCAATAGCACACAATTATTTAGCAAGTTATCTGTACATTTATCAGTTTCACTCTTCCTCAAAATGTTAGGCTTTAAATCTAACCACCATTCCTGGGTCTTATGATTTGATACTACACGTCCAAATAGCATAATTAGAAAACCTCGGTGTTCTCTTTAATCTTTTGATGAACTGTTCTTTTCCAGTAAGAACTCTTCAGTCTGGGGCTTTGTTAAAACTCTAGAGAGTGGGATAATTTATGAAAGGGTTTTTTTAATGTGTGTACCATATGCAGTATTGCAAAAGAACAATGAGAAATAAATCTGTCTTTGATTCAAGAAATTTCATCTCTAGTGAATAACATTTTGCTTGATATTTATTTTTTTCACTAAACAATGTCATAAAGTAAAAACTATCATAAAACAAATACCATGAAAGTGAAGCAGGATTATCATAGAAACCTTGCATCAGAATTGCTTGCAGTTTATGACAGAATTGCTAACTTTGACGTATTTAATGAAGGAGACACTTCACAGTGGAGAATTGTAAATTTACTTTCCAGTAAGAATCATGATGATCTTAGAAACATATCTTTTGGGTTGATTTGTTGGTTTGTTTTTTTTTAAAAAAAAATCTCTTGTGAGTCCTTAATTGTAGTTAATATAGATGCTTAGTATTATGGCAAGTTTAAATGGCAGTGCTGAATTTAATGTTTAGCCAAGGTGTCATGTTTTGTAAAAACAAAAAGAATAACAAAACTAAGAAACCCCCTGTCCACCCTGAGGATGGGTAACAGTAGTGGACACTGAAAGCTTATTTGGTATTTTAAGATTTTACCCTATTCTGATTATTGTATATCCTGCCATTACCATCACTGTCTCCCTAGAGAGAACAGTGGCAATAACTTGTCCTGTACTTCTGGAAGAAGCTAAAGTGGAGACTTGCCACGCCTTCTTATTTTTTGAGAATTATTTGTTGACATACAAGTGCTTTCATGGATGTCGTCTTCTCTTAATTAGCTGATCTTTCTGACAGGAATATCAAATAGTTAAAGAAGGTATATGTTGTTTTTTTTTTTTTTTAAACTCATATGGAGAGAAACTGTCCACAGGCACTCCAGAATGTTTCATTTGATGGATGTAACATCAGTAGATGTTTAATAGAGCTCTAAAATTCATAATACTTATATATTACTTCTAATGGGAAGCTGCTAAGTGTACCCTCATCATGTCTCTCTGATGATAGCGTGCATAGTTGCTCATTATCGTGTATAAATTCTTTAAAAATGGGAAACAGATGAACTTGAAGCCCCTAAGTAAAAATGTTAAAATTATATTTATTTTAGCATTTGGATGCGTATTTAAATGTTCCTAATCTTTTTTAATTTGCTGTCATGTTGTCACTGATACGGAACATTTTCTGTTTACTCAGCAGTAGTATTTCCCTCATTATTTTATAGAAATGTAAATATTTTTAGGGATATCTTCTGAATATTCTTAAGTTTGAGAATCTTACTAAAAAACTTTACACTAATATGTAGTATGATTAATGAAGGAGGATATGAATTAAATGAGACTGCTTTTATTCTCACAAAATTCAATCGAGATTCAGAATCTTGGCTTGTAACCATCCCAGTAGTTCTGTGCAGTATGCCTAGGGATAAAACGTGGAAACTTAGCTGCTAGCTAAAAAAGTAACTGGAACTGCAGTCACATGTTCATTGGATATGCTGGGAATATATTTCATACCATAAGTCAAAACTGAATTTCAGTAAACTATTGGAAGTGTAAACTTGCTGGTAAAGTTCTTTGGGGTGGTGGTTGTTATTTGTTGTTTTGGTTAGAATTTCTACAGTAATTTGGGAGTTGAAGCTAAATACATTTCAGTAGCTTGGGGCATCACAGATAGGAAGCAAAACTTGGTTTACTTGCTGATACTAACTTATTTAGAGTAAGTATATTTAATTTTAAATTGGGCGAAAGCAAAGAACAGAACTTTCTTTACATTCCATTTTTATTTTTACTTTTTTTTTTTTTATCAGGGTGAACAACTGTGTAGGATTCTCCAATTACAAATTTTTTCTTCTCTTCTTGGCTTACTCTCTACTGTATTGCCTTTTCATTGCTGCAACGGATTTGCAGTATTTTATCAAGTTTTGGACAGTAAGTAATCTACATACTATCTTTAAGTGTATGAACTTGCTACTGTGCAAGAAGTCTAAGATTCAAGGCTTTACATAGTAATCTAGTATCCCCTAATGTGGGGTTCAAAAGTTTATCTAATAACAATAACCCTTTTTTATTCTGTTTATCATAGGTTATGAAATGACACTTATTTCTACGTTATTTTGAAGCTGCATAGAACAAGTATGCAATTATTTAGGAAACATTTTACAAGGGAATTTAAAATATAGATAGGTTTTTTTTTTTAACTTTCTTTAATGCTATTCTATGAAAAAGCTTCAGAGAAGTTTTCTAGTATTTGAATTGTGATTATCTGGGTTCACAGCTTAGGATAGTACCTTCTTAGATGTGCATTATTTATGCTATTATATGAGTATTCTGAAAAGGCTGATTAAACAAGGTAATTTTTGTAAAGGCAAATTGTTGTTCTCTAAAAGGCAGTTCAAAGTTCAGACAGTTTGCAGGTTCTTGTCAGTAATTATACTTTCTCAAGAAAGGGCCCATTTTTTTAACTTTATTCAGACCCTTGTTGTTGTACATTTGTGTCTGCCCTGAATTTGATTTGGCTGAATAGAGGATTACTAATAATCAACTTAAACAGCTATTTCCCGTATTTTAATGGCACTTTTTTTTTTTTTTAATTTTTAGAATGGCCTTCCTGATACACAAGCCAAGTTCCACATCATGTTTTTATTCTTTGCTGCAGCTATGTTTTCTGTCAGCCTGTCTTCTCTCTTTGGGTATCACTGTTGGCTTGTCAGCAAGAATAAGTCTACATTAGGTAAGTAGGTTTAATGCTTCTGTGTTTAACAGCAAAAAATAATGAATGTATATTATTTGTATGGAGGTAGTGGAAAAAACGGGCAATCCTATACAGATTCCTTGGATTCTGGTTAGAAGTGCCCAGATCTGGCAATGTCCAGTACTGACTCCTCAGCTCTGCTGCTCCCTGGAAATTCTGACTCTTTTCCTCCTGCCCCAAGGGGCCAAGCTGTTAATGTCCCACTTCTTCCCATCCACAGCTTGTTAACAAAAAAAATGAATAAATTAAAAAAAAAATTGAGATCCCTTTGTAATAAATGTTAGACACACTAATGCGTGCTTGCATAAGTGCTTCTTGTTTGGCATTTGCAGCCCCCAGGTCAGTGTCCTCTGGTGTGGTGTCTCAGTCAGGGCAGTGACTCCAGTGCTTCATTCCCACCCATGCCCCCAGCAGAACCAAAGTTCCTCTGTTCAATTCAGCTACAATTTTGTGTAAAAGCTCTGAACAGTATAATTATTAATTCCAAAACTTTGCCTGCACTGGAGGCAAGAAGACAAAAAAAAAAAAAAATGAGCACCAAGAGCCCACGTCAGAGAATGATCTGATCAGAAGAACAGACTTTAAAGCAATGCTTCAATGTTTAATAGTAAACGAACAAATAAATTTGGAGGGCAGTTTCACAGTTGTGAGTCCTGTCTGCCCCGTAATCATAGACGCATAGAAAGGACTCTGTGTTCAGAGTTGATTTTTAAAACCTCAAAGAAGATGGCCTGTGCCTCTAGTATGGGAGCATATGTATAACTGCATTGAATGCCAGTGTTAAAGCAGGATTCCCACCACTTGGATGCATATTTATCTGCTAACAAATCTTAAAAAAATAAATAAATAAAAGGAGATACAGAAGATTTGTGCGCCTGTTCTATTCTCCTGGACTGTAATAATACCAATTTGCAATATATTCATTAAAAATTCTACATCTCTAAATGCTTCTCTGTGCCAATGGATTGATCTGTTTTTTTTTCCCATTCTCTTGGGATTCACTGATATGTAGATGATTAATGGAAAACTTTGAATATATATCATTGGAAGAAAGCTTGTTTTCTTCATGTTTCTCTAGGGTTTGTGGGTTTCTTCAGTATTCTGAAAAATTATCTACTGAGAAATCAATATTGGAAAAAAATTTATTAATCTAGTTATAAGTGGAGAAAGGTGTTATTAACAATGCTTAAATGAATGGAAGTTCCCTGCTTCTTGCAGGGGGGTTGGACTAGATGACCTTTGAAGGTCCCTTCCAACTCTAACAATTCTATGATTCTAAGTATTCTGTTTATAAACTGTTCTTACCATTTTAGTGGAAAATAAAATTTGTTCAAAGATAACCATAGTGTTCAAAGGTACATTTCTAATTGAACATTTTGTGTTTTTAAAACAAATTGAATTCCGTACAGGTAATATACCATATTTTTTGCACCCTTAATGTACTGAAAAAGATCAGTTTGTCTCTTCTTCCCATTTTACTCTGGGAAATCGCTCAGTCTGTGAAACCCTGAACATGCAGCCATGACAGCTTTAAGTGTGGGTGCTTACTTAAATTGTCCTGGGAGCTGATATCCTAGCCTAACATGGAAATCTAAAAGGGTATCTCTATTTTCCCTCCCAGCTTCTTTAAAACATGTTGTAACTAATGCATATGACATGTTGAAGGTAATTTCCAGCAGTTCCTAGCTCAGGATTTACTGCAGAAGGTCGATCTCTGCATGGTTCCAGCATGGTTTGTGTGAGCTGTACTGTCAGGACATCAGGACATAGTTTGCCTGCTATATATAGCCAATTAAGGGAATTAAATGGCTATCAGTCACTTGGTGGAAAGTGAATGAGTTTTCTGCTTCAGGCACTTCGCAACACTTGAAGCTGTATTTAGCTCCCTGCTGCAGAAATGTAGGTTGGACATCCATGGGGAATAATCTGGGTCTATGAGTAAAGTGCTTTCATTATGCAGCTGTGAAAACACACAGAATCTTCATACTCCGGGGTGTGAAAAGCTAGTCTTGCTACTAAAGTGGGTTAAGCTTTTCCTCTTTTCCATTACTCTTTCTGTAGTAAACACTTTATTTAGTTTTTTCTTTCTTGAACACTCTGTGGTATAGTTACCTGCTGAAATCTTTATGTAACATATCATGCCTCCTTAAAATGTGAGTTCCTCGCCCTTCCTTGCTTTGATTAGGGAGGAGAGCGGAGACTTCCACCCTTCCTCAGCCATAGGACCTCCTCTGCACGCACAGTGACTGTGTAGCACTGGCTTTGGCTTTCATGAGTGGACTCCCTTCCTCAGTCATTTGGACAGCACAGCCTTTCCTCTTGGATGGTGGTGTCATCAGTGCAATTGCCCAGATACCAGTGTGGAACTTAAATGTGCTATCTTGTGAAGAAATCTAATTTGTTTTTTTTCTTTTAAGAGGTATTCAGAGCTCCCATATTTCGACATAGAACAGACAAGAATGGCTTTAGCTTGGGCTTCAGCAAAAACCTAAGGCAGGTGTTTGGTGATGAGAAGAAATACTGGTTGCTGCCTGTGTTTTCAAGGTATACTCAGTTTGTAATGCTTCATTGGTTGAAACTGTTGAATAATCAGGATCCAGAGGGGTTGGGGGAGTAGTTTTTTGAAATAAGATATTCACTTTAGAAGAAAACAGTTCTTGGAAGCGTTTTTTTCTATTTTTGACACTAATGCTGGATTTTTCAGTCTAGGGGATGGTTGCTCCTTCCCAACTTGCCTTGTCAATCAGGATCCTGAGCAAGCTTCCACACCTGGTGGCCATAATTCAACATCGAAAAAGTAATCTGCTTTTTGTTTCTTATTTCAAATAGTTTATATTTTTTTTGCAGTGCACGTACAAATGGAACCATATATAAGATACTTAAAAGTGGTAAGCAAATGAAGAGTCTCCTATTAAGAAATACTAGACAAATTTTAAACAGCTAAGCCGTAATTCAGCTAATCCTCAGACTTACACTTACATTTATGGAAATAAGATGGGGATTTCTTCCCCCTGATGTGCTTTGCCTCAGTACAGTGGCATCCCAGGATCTGAATTTTCCACACCTGCCCAACATTCATTATGAGCAACATTCTGGTCTCTGTCACCTTGCAAGGCTTTTGAGGGAAGCTGGCTTCTTCATATATGATGAAAAATGCTTCGCATGGGGGAATCCCAGGCCTCAGCACTTGAGCCAAAGCACAGGAAGCTGCATGTTAAATGCACATGTTTTGTTTTTGCTAATAACAGGATGTATTTTCTTAATTCTTATTCTTCACAGACGTGATATTTTTAAAGTGTGAGAAGTATACAGATGCTCCTTAAACTAAATAAGTATAATAGCTTAATATTTCATGCTGTAACTTTTTTGCAACATTTATGTAATGAAGAGTGTAATAAGGATAGTAAACTTGATTATGTGACTAAGAAATGATAATGGAATCATATTGACAATCTTTTACTCATAAAAGAAATACATTACGTTTCAGCTAGCTGTTTATTGACGGTTTAAATCTTACCCCAGTGATCCACAGTGTATATTAGTCAAGAGATTTTGGAGATGTTCTCTCCACTATTTATCATGGGAGGTTTGTTGTAGTGGGATATGTATATGGATGGAGTGCATTTGGAACTGAAGTACGTGTATTAATATATAAATAGCTGTCAAGGAAAAAATCAGAATGTTTTCCCTGTTCTGCGCTAGGGAATTGGTTTTTAAATTGCACTTGCATCTGTGGCAACTACAGTGTAATGTATGTAATGATAAAAGTGTAGTGATTCATCAGAAAAGAAGCAAGTTAAGGTAGAGAAAATGCTACATATGACAAACTGTTTGTAATGTGTGGTAAGATAGTGAAAAGTTACTGCAGTTTACTACAATGTTCTATTTATTTGCATTACAGTGAGAACCACCTGTTTCCTGCCAAGCCGTTGCGCGATTCCCAGAGCCACCTTCTTACGGATACACCGTCTTGGTCAGAAACTACTGCAAAGGCTGAAAAGGGCAAAGTTGGTAAGGAATTGATTTATGCTGCAATTATTCACTTTGTAATAAACGAGTTTTGGATGATATCATGTAAAAATGGCCAAGGTCACTTGGCTTTTGTTATTCATGAACCAAAATTCATAAAACTTATTTTAAATGCACGTTTGTAGGAAGTTCTGTGTATCAAGCTGCTGTGTCCTTCCCAGTTAAACCTGACCAAGAGATACTGAGAACACTAATGCCAGTAGGTACTTGTTGTCTGAGCCTGATAATTCTTTTGTTGACAAATTCCTTGTACTTGAATATGATGACACCTTGTTGCAGCTATTGAAAAGCCATGTAATGGACACAAGATAGGAATAGATTTGATAATAGTGAAATGACATTAAGATGGATTGTTAATTAAGGGTTGTGTTATTTGCTGAAATAGACATGAGACCTTTTCCTTTCAAAATATCATTTTTTGTCTTTAAAGGTATGAGCAATCCTGCATTAACCATGGAAAATGAAACCTAATTTCCCTTAAAAGAAACATCTGAATATATAAGGAAAGGTATGTCAATATTCCCTGTACTTAATATGTTATTCTGTAATTCCTTACCACTTGAAGAATGAACAGAAGAAAATTACTGAAGCAGTTCGTATCTGTTTTATTTTCTTCAATTTATTTTTTTATTTTTTTTTTTACCGTGAGGTAGTAGCACGTGAATTCATAGTTTAAACTAAACCTCCTATTTCTTGATGTGTCATGTTTGCAAAATAGTTTAACCTTTGTACCCGTTGATTTTAGGAAATATTCCAAAATACTATTATTATTCCCTTTCTTTAGAGACATAATGAAATTGTAACTATTCAAGCTGTCCAGCAAATATTTGTAAAGCTAAATTTGAAAATGAAGTTAGTTCTTAACACTGAACACAAAGATTATAGCGTGGTCTGTGAAAGCAGGTAAAGGTCTATCAGATGATGAAGGAGGAAAGACTTATTCTAATATGCAAGCTATTAGCAGCCTGTTCTTCTGTGCCAGGTACGGAGCTGCATCCTATTTAATAATAAAAAAGTGCTGCCTACTGAAGACAAAAGGTGTCCATATGACTTCCTGAGCATTTAATCACCTATTGTCAAAAATAGCTGAGGTTTTTTTTTTGATTTCTTGCATTGGTATCTTGCAACATAGACTTCTCAGAAGACAGGTTTGAGAAGCAGCTAGTAAATTCTGTTATGTACATAGCAGGAGGAGACCTTCATAATTGGGTTGGGGGGAATGAACACAATCGATCATCGTCTTCGCTTTCATATTTGAAGATTTCTAACTTTGCCAAAGCTTACAGAAATCAGCTATTTCTTATTTAAAGCTGGATTAAAAATTGGACTCTAACCAACCCTAAGAATTTCAGCATACCAAATAATTTACGATTTTTCAGCAATATTGGAGGAGTCATTCCAGCAAGGTCATTTCCATCTCTGCTATTGGAAGCACTCTTTCAGTCATCCTGAAAAAGTGTCTGCAGTGGATGTCCTTTTGTGTGTGACGTGACTCCTGGGCATGCTGTCATGGCTGTCAGCCTGCTCTCAGTCACTCCTGGAGGAAGTGGAAGGCCTGGAAAGCGATCAGAGAACTGCAGTGATCGTTACTAGACCCATCAGGCACGGTCTTGAACTGTCAAGGCAGATTATAAAAATGGGAGGTGTGCAGATACCGACAGGTGGCCTGTAGCTTGTACCAAAAAGGTCCCAGAAGTTCAGTTGGATTCATCAGAGAAACTAGAAAATTCTTGACCCTTACATTCTGGTTTTGTGTTAAGTGGTGAATGAAGACGCAGACGGTTCCAGATATAGCTGCATCTGCAAACTTTGTGACGGTGTGAAGTGTTAAAGTGTTGAAAATGTGGGTGTCAAATGAACAGTTAAAATATGAGCGAATGAAACTCAGCCGGTGTCTGCAATTTTCACTGCTCTGTGTAGGTTTCTTTTAATAGAATCTAAAAAATCTCATTTCTAGCCCTTCATTCAAAATGTAAAGTGCCATGTTTCCGCCTTGTTTAATCCATCAGATGTTTCAACAGAAAAACATTTTCTGTAAAACAATAAATTATGCAGTTTAAGTTAGTTTAATGTCTTGCATGTCATCGCTACTCGAGAGTAAAGCATTGGAGACAGGCTTTAAAGAAAGAGGGTTTTGCATTATGTTACAGAAATATCATTAATTGCAACTAGTTTTGTGAGGTTGGAGTTGTACTTTCAAAAGTCCTAACACTTTATTTACTTACGTAATAATTTTTAAGCTTTAATCTTTCTTTGAACAGTGTGTACATTTTATGGAACTTTGTCACTGAGATTATTCTGAATGTCAAACATGGTCTGTGATTGTTCTCAAGATGCTCAAAGTGTTGGGGTTTTTTTCAAGTTGTTTAGCTTGATAAACATCTCGTGGGGTTTTTGGGTTTTTTTTTCGATCTTTTGTGGGTTTTTTTGTGGTTTTTTTTTTTTTTTTCCTATTAAGTCCAGTTTGAGAAAGTAAAAACCAGATTTGTATTTGCAGTCTGATTACCCCACCCTCTGGGTTTTGGGGGGGGTTGTTTGTTTGCTTTGGGGTTTTTTCTTGTTTCTTTTTGTGAGCATCCATTTTGAAGTGCAGATTTTAAAGAGGCTGCTTTCAGAGGAGGTTATGTTCCAAAGAGTAGTGTAAAGCCATGTAAAGGGGCTCCTGGAAGTCAGTTTTGCCTCAGACCAACGCATGCATGTCTCAGAAGGACTGATGATACCTCTGGCATGAGCATCAGTGCCAGTTTGGTTGTACCCTTAGCTTTCCTGAGATATTTCTATGTGGCACTTAAAAGACCTTCTGGAGATGTGACAAAAAAAAAGGTAGATTACTGTATTTGTACATCTCTCTCTCAGTATCTGACATACAGTTGCTGGAATAAGAGCCCTTATATAAAAATGTTTTTACTTTTTTTTTTTTTTTTTAAAACTACTTTGTGTTTAATTTCATTCCTTTATGGCCAGTATTTGAGTTATATTTGTTCTAGGGAGTGAGTAGAATACTTTAATAAAGATGCTGAAATCACAACAACAAAACCAACTCATTTCATCTTTGACGTGAAAAATACTTCCCACCACCCCTGCCAGTGTTAATTTGGATTTCTGTCCCAACCAAGGTTGTGTTCAGTATCCTATATCCTGTAATCCTTTACAGTTAATCAGAGGAATAATTATGGAGAATTACAGACGTGGTTTACACTAATGTTACAGAGAATTGTTTTTTAATGATGTTGGTACCTGGCAGTACTCTAAAAATAACTTACTTCATTTTAAAAACTGGTGACCTGCTTACTTTGCAGTCAGTTTTTAATCACTGTCATCCTGACGTGGATTAATAACCTAACTGTGAACAGTCTTTACTGTGTGCTTCTTCAGGGCGGGGTTTTCATTCAGCTGTTGTTCACTTTCCCCTTTGAGTTGATGAGACCTGTTGCAGTAACTCAATTTTTAGGTATTCTTCCATTCTAATAATGTATTTTGTGATTAATGTTCTGTTCCAGTTCAAGAAAAAGCTGTCATTGGAAGGAAGATGCATTCTTCCAAATATCAGCCCTGTTGGCCAGCTGCTCCTGTCTGCTCCTGTGTGGATGTGCTCAGAAAACAAGCTGACAGATGATTAGCTGTCTCCATGTCACTGCTTGAAACATTAAACTAAACATACTACTTCTGAACCATGTAAAGAATGTTTCAGCTTAAAATTACTGGTTTTGAATGGCGAAGGATGATTCTGATTATTAGGAAATGAAAAAAAAAGGGGGGGGGTGTCTGAGTTTACTATTGTAAAAATTCAATGGCTGGTTTTACTTCAATATTCAGCACAAGAAAAATGTGACTTCCTTACATTCAGTCCATGTTCTGGCCTTGGTTTTGAAAATTCACCTATTAATTCAAATTGCTGTAAGGAGTTGGCTTTAAAATCAAATTTTTGCACTACCAGATTTATGAACTGGGAGAACAACCAGTGTTGATTACAAATAATTTAGTGGCTTGATGGACTATATTTTCTTTTTAGCGCTTGATAAACAATTTTTGAAGATAAGGAGACCCAAGTGAAGTGTCTGACTATTTTTGGAAAATTTTTTGAAAACTTTATTGCAAAAGCTCCGTTTTCCCTCATATGTGCACTGCCAATAGTTTGAATTTATGAGAAGGGGGAAAAAACCTCCTTTGTTAATTGAATGCTACAGTGGGTCACTGGTAAGTGGAGTGATAAAAAGCCTGCATTCAGATGGATAACGCATACATGAAGCTGGCCAGCTGGGGATTTTGATGGGAGCTGCACAGGACAGTGCTATGAAATGAGGATTTTATTGTCCTGTTTGGAGCCATTATCCCCTTTGGGAAATGAATGTTAGCACTTCACTGATCCAAAACTTTGTCTTTTCACCAATCTGTGTTTCTGAGGGCCCCCGTCTTTCAAAATCCTAGTTTCTTCTTAATCAATAGTTGTCTCAGATTCCTTTTTTCACTTGTTCTTTAAGACACTGCCTTTCTTACTGCATAACTTAACGAATATCATGTACAATCAAGAAGACTTACTGTGATATTTGCGTTTACAGGACAAGAGACTTTTGACTGCAATACCAAAAAGCCAAGCTGCTGCACATAGGAGACCCCCTTAAATTAAGTTAGGAGCTAGCAGCTTGCTTAGGATCAAAGTTTACTGGCCAGCTAATAAAAGATACATTATCAACTTTTAGACAAGTCAAGGAAATTTCAGCAACAGAAATCTAATTGTCTTGTGCCTTTTGTATACACTACATTTACGCTACCAGTGTTTACATTTAAATGCAAATTGTTACTCTGAAAACAACATTAGGAGGAACTTGGTTATGCTTTCTAGGTAGCTAGATAAAATCATTAGTCCAAAAAAAAAGTGAAAACTCTCAGGCTAAGCTCAGTTCAGTTGAAGCAGAAAAGTACTTCTGTTCTTAGACCTGAGTCACTTAGCAGGTTGGTTCACAGTGTAAAGATGCCAGTTTGTTTAGAAAACTGGCAGTGGGACTAAGTGACAGATTTCTAAAAGTAAGAATCTTATCATTAACTCTCTTACAGGCAGGTAACTTCTTTGAAATTTGTCTTTCCTTGGTTTACAACTTCAGTGATAGCTGTTGGAGCACAAATGTGGTGGATATTTTTTTTTTTTGAGTGAGGAGAAATTTATTTCTTTCACTTTTTTTTTTTTAATCTCAAAATTTTACCAGCCTGAAAACATTTGTTTCTTGCCGGAAGTGCCAGAGTATGGAGCCCTTGATATAAACACTTTTTTTTTAAACTAGCATGAAGGTAGCATACAGTTTACATGATGCCTGCAGACATCTAGCAACCAAAAGTTTTTTGCAGCTGTTTATTCAGTGTTGTTCTATCAGCTTACCTCGTATTAGTGTTTGTTTAAAAGCTGACTTGTCAAGGGGTAAGGGGGAGAGGGAAAATATATTTTTTAACACTTCAAGTTCTCTATCTATCTGTATAGTCTTGTTTTTTACACAGTCACAGGGTCATTTGTCATGGAGCATGCATTTGAAAATACTGAGTAAAAAAAAAAAAAGCTTCTATGTATGTAACTTACTTGCTCCATGGTTTTTCATAAAGTACAGATTTCTTCCCCAGCAAAATGCAAAATGGAAGTGGATCACTCCAGTGCAGATGTCAGCCCCCCTGACTGTGTCCAGGGCTCTGGGAGTTCTCAATAAGGCTGGGGATCAGGGTAGAGAAAGGATGGGGATACAGGATCGAGAAGTGCCTGGCTTCTCTAGGTCTCAGAAGTCACACTTAGAAAGCACAATAGCCCTAAATAATCTGCAGTTTTGGTGTAGCCAGAGGCTGTCCCGTTAGCAGAAAACGGATGGAGGTGTGGGAGTCCCATGCTGGTGAAGGGAGGCAAAGGGAAAAGAGAAAGGAGGGTAGCTCAGAGGCAGCAGTTCAGCAGATCTGAGCCAGAGCTGCAGCTACGGGCGCTCAGGGCGGGTATGAGCTGCGCCTCTGGGAAGAGCGAGGTCCACAGGCGTTTGAGGGTTCCTGGCAGTGCTGGCTGTATGGAATATGGACAAAACTGAGCTAATCGTGCTCCAAAGTATAATTTCTGATGTGACTTTATTCTTGACTTTAAGCTCTCTAATATTTTATATAGCAAAGTGAAAAAAAAAAAAAAAAAAAAAAAAGTCTTTTTTTGCCATATTGTCATTGAGCATTGATGCTGTTACAATGCATGCGGGAGACTTTGTGAAGAGGTGAGGGGTTGCAGTGTTGTTTGTCCACGTACACCGATTCTCCTGTTCTTTATATTCGTGCTAGGCACTTTACTACAGCCTTTTGTGTAACTTCTGTAATTTTCTTTTTTAAAGACTGCTTTTTTACCTACTGTACAGTCACTAATCTATTTTTTTTTTTGCTAAAAGACTAACAACAGCCCTGATATTTGTCTAGCAGTATGACTGCATTTCAAGCTTCAGTAGAAGTTGGATGAGTTCTACAGACTCCTCAGGTGGGCCTGAGTCCCTAACGACAACAGAGTTCAATTTATTTTGTATACATGTAAACAGTCATATGAATCCTCGTCCCCCATACACATGTAGCAAGCTTCCTTAATTTGTAGCACAAAACAGTATGTGTCTGCACTAGAACTGGTCCACACGTGTTCTGTATCAGTTGATGTGCTGGTGGCAGTGCTCAGAAGTCTTCACAGGTAACTATTTTTGTTAAGTAAATGGAACACTGAGATGGTGGCGAGTTCTTCCACTGAGCAATTGGACACAGCTGCTACTATGCACTTTAATTCTTTGACTTGAGAGAAAAAACAGTGCAGAGTGAATGCTCTTCAGTAACCTACAGTTGTGGGCAGGTAATGAAATATTGATCATTATTGTTAACTGTGTACATAAAATCTGAGTCTTCAGGTGAGACTTCACCATGGGTGGTCGCAGGAAGCAAGTTTTAGTGCATGGTGTGCTGTAGCTGTTGTTAATCCCACATTTGGACTGACAGAGTTCTTGCCCTGGTGTGCTGGAGTAGGGGGGGGAATATATTTCTACCTAAACTTAGTGTGTAACTTTGCCACTTGTTGATGTATCGCTCACATAAATAAATGCTTCATGTTCAGCAAGTCACATACATTGTACTCATTGACACACAACCTTCTGTTTCACTGACAGCACCTCAACAGAACAGTCATTGTCTCTACTACAGCTTCATTAACACCACAGTTGGTGTAAATATCTGCCCCTCACCCCTTCACCAGCCCTCTTTGACTTTCCCAGGTAAGCTTTCCCTCCCCAGTTTAATTGCTGGGTCCCTAGCACTTCACAAAGCACCTACACTGTGAAACAAGTTACGAAGGAACCAGATCCTTTTTGGTCTTTCAGGGGTGAAAGATGAACACAGCTGCACTCCTTTGGATACTATTGAAGGTCAGAAAGGTGGAATTTTGTCCAAAAAAAAAAAAAAAAAAAAAAAAAAAAAAAAAAAGGAGTTTTTAAACCCACGTTACTTTATAGAACTGAGGAGGTGCAAGGATGGGAAGTATGTTACTGCACTGGGGTTGTCACCCACAGCAGCTTTGCTTCATGAGGGCTCTCCAGTCCCTCCTGTGCCAGGTTCTTCTGATCTGCCTGACTTTCCACTCTTTGCTAAGTCTGCCCCAGGAAAGCTGTAGATCCACCTGTGGTGCAGAGGATATGAGACTGTCTCCTCAGGGGCCTCTAAAAATGCAGGAACAGTTATGTAAACATAAAAGCGGCTTTCACCTGTACCAGTTCAGACATTACCCGCAGTGTATGCTCTGAGCTCTTCCCATTTCTTATTTAAAAGCCTTCCATAAATATTTGTATTGAACCATATACAAACAAACATTCTCATCCAAAACAAGGGGATTACAAAAACAACCTGCTATGCTGTATGGCTGGTGTGGTGTCTGTGTTGTGGCCACTTCACTTGACTCCCACTAGGGACCAGGCAGGAGGGCAGGAAAAGCAGCAGACTCCTGGGGTGAAATTTTGAACAAGTGGCATCTGACAAACGGAAAGGAAGCCTCACCTATGTCAGCCTTTGCAGTTTTTCAGTTTGTACTTTATTTAGTTTTTTATTGCCATTCTTCTCTCTCTTGCATCTTCTTCCCTTCCACAGAAGGCCAGATTGAAATGTCTTTCATTTGAAATGTACTATCGAGATTACATCCTCTTCTCCCTCCCAGGGTTTATTCTAGATCAATAATTCCTTCATTTCTCCAAGTTTTCCTGATGCTGCCCATCACTGAAATACAGTAACTTACCCTGAAATCTGGCTAGGTGTAGTATCCAGTATGTGGGGCAATGATTACGTGCCTCAGCCTAGATCGGTGATCTCCTCAAGCAGATGGGCCCAACAGTTTGATGGTAGCAGTTGGAAGAGCATGCTGTGAGCTATGTCCCCTTCCCCACCTCCTGCACGCTCACAGTTTAACTGATTGGCATAACTGGAACAGACCCAACACTTCCTGCCAGTCATAGTTTTATGAAGTCGTTTTCCTTTTTTTTTCCTTTGAAAACAGAATAATTTTCAGTTCACCTAGGAAGGAACCCCAGTTACAACGACAAAATGTGCTATAAAGACAAACTGTGTTACAGCCTGAACACCAGGACCCTATTTCCAGTTATTTTCTTTATCGTATCAGAGATTAAACTGGCCAGTAGCTCCAACAGACAAAACAGAGAAAAATCAGTAGCTTAGCGATGCTGCCAGCATCCTAGCAATTAACCTTCAGATACACCATTGCAGATACTACAGGTACACCCCAGCGCGTGCAGAGGGACAGGAACAAAGGAAAACAGGGAGCTCGCAAAGCTCAGCTATTACATGATGAAAAGTAAATACGAGATACTGTCAATTGCAGCCATGGTTCTGATTTGCTATAAAAGATAAAGCATGTTCTCTCTAACACAGCTCATAAAGTTCAGCTGTTGCCGGTTTCTACCTGATGCACAGAGAAGCAAAGGCTTCCCCTCCCTCCAGCTCTTTCTGTCACATTATCCAACAGTGTTAACGGAGGCGAGAATCTCATGAGCACAGGGAAGGGCACACTTGGGCAAGACAATTCTCCCACTTCAGCAGAGGCAGGAAAAAAAAACCCACACAAACTCATCTGTGCTGGCAGAAAAAGGAGACAAGCCTCTGCAGAAATCAGATCTTCACAGTTGGCATCAACGAGCACATTTCATTCCCAGCCCAAGACTGCTAAAATAATGCAGCAGAATCCTCCTCATCTCTCTGCCATACCTCGTTAGGCAAGAAGGAAGAAAGCATCAAAACAGTCTCCAATTAAACCAACCAAGGTACACTCGAGTTCAGGTATGCCAGAAAGAATTTCACAGTATGAATGGGAAAGTATGCTGAGATAACATGTTTTTTTAGTCTATGTAAAAATCAGGTTTTATTATTTGTTAGATTTTGTTCAAAGTCTACAAACAATTTGTAGTAGTCAAGCAAATATCAACAATTCTGTTGGATGCTTTTGGCTTTCTCTGCTATCACTGACTTGGTATTGTTAAATAAAAATCTCAAGAAGTCTATTTTATTTTAAAATTCACTTCTTTGAATAATTATTTTACAATTTAATAAGCTGCAATAAACCCGCACCATCCTAAATCCATTACCATCATGTGCATATTAAACTTCTAGGGAAGTTCCAAAAACTGATTCACCACAGAAATTTCTTCCTTTCAGTGCACTCAACTAGTTTAGGTGAGCTAGTTAATTCAAGGTTGAGAAACCAATTGGGTGTTTAAAACAGAGGACACCAAAACACATGTTCTCAAGTAGAAGTGACACTTGAGAAATTAGGGGGGGGAAAAAAAAAAAAACAAAAACCAAACCACAAAAAACAAACCCAAAACCATGTCAGCAAAACAAAACCAGATACAGAATCATAGAATAGTTTGGGTTGGAAGGGACCTGTAAAGGTCATCTAGTCCAACCCCCCTGCAAGAAGCAGGGACATCTCCAACCAGATCAGGTTGCTCAGAGCCCCGTCCAACCTGGCCTTGAATGTTTCCAGGGATGGGGCATCAACCACCTCTCTGGGCAACCTGTTCTGGTGTTCTACCACCCACATTGTAAAAAATGTCTAACTTCTGTCTAATCTAAGTCTACCCTCCTTTATTTTAAAACCATTACCCCCTTTCCTGTCACAACAGGCCTGGGGAAATATACCATTAGGAAGCCTAAGTGAAGATGCAGTCTTAAATTTGGGTTTTCCTTTTTTTTGAATGGCGTATTCATTAATACGTAGCACATTCTTACAAAGCCACACTTTCATTCTGTGACTGGTCAATGAACTCCTTCAGTGGAAGAAGGCTCAGAGAAGACAGGCAGGGATGGTGTGCTCATGAAGGTCAGAAAATAATGTAGAAAGTGACCACATCTGTCATCAAAGAAGTTGAACTGATCCCAAAACCAGTGGGACCAGATGACTTTTGCTGTAGATAACCAGGTGGACTAGTTGAATTGGTCAAATGGTAACGTAAATGGCCTTCCCTAAAATAACCAATAAGAAGTATTCTCTGCATGAGCCGGCCACACCAGCGTGGGGGTGTGGGTATGTGGCTCAGCCCACGTACAGTATAAAAATGGAACACCCAGCAAAACCAGCTTGCAGAGAGCGATGGGCTTGAGCTGGCTCCAACCCATGAGTCCCTTCCTGGTCACTGGGGTCACCCAGCACCGCGATGGTGAGCATGCTATAGAGATCAGTAAAGGGAATTATGTTCATATTGTAATTCAACTGTATATACAGTTGCTATTGTGTTTGTGTTGCAGTTTCAGTATATTGCTGTATCACTTTTCTACGTCAAAATCCCACGTAACATCAAATATCTTCAAAAAAGTAACTGGTACTAAAGCATTAAGCCTTCCTCATGTGGAACATCTAGAAGAACCTGGTCAGAGAGTATTGGACAACACACTCTCTGTGCCAGCTGATTTAGTTAGCCCTTCACCTATTTTTCTAAGCAACTGCAAAAGAAGGATTATACAAAATAGTTTTAAAGAGCTGAGCAAGTGCTACCCCTCAAGAACATTCAGCCAACAAGATTAAATGCAGTATTTCCTAAGCAGTAATACTTAAAGTCTAGGAAATTTTACTTGGGACTATTAAATGAAAATACTATAAAATTATACTATCTGCCATGTGGTTTCTATGACAAGGACACCTCAAAAGACAGGTTTGATTCTGTAACTTTCATTCTGAATTACAATCTGTTACTTAAGGTAGTGTTTAAGGTTACTCCCCCAGCATGAAAACGAATGCCATCAGTGCTGGGTAATGAACAGAAACACAACTTGTAACCCAGCAAAAATAATTCTCAGCTGGATTTATGTACAACTAAACATATTTCTTATGAACCAGCTTCTCCCAATCATCCTCTTTAGGACATTACTCAGACCCATTGCTTGCTCTCTGCAATGTTTAGACTCCCACATTTCAAGCCATACTAGTGAAATTACCTTTGATATGGTAATTTTAAACTAGAGAAAGCCAGATGAACAGTAACTGATTCTCCAAGGCTCCTTTTGCTTCAAGGGCTTAACCTGTCCCCTTACCTGAAAGTGGAATCAACCACATCTCTGTTCTTTCAGCACATAACACTGCAATACTCTTGCAATACTCTTGTTTTACTCAAAGTCAACATGAGGAGGCAAAGCACGGACCTTACACAAAACAGGCCATCTGCACGAGTTATGTCTTCCAGTCCATGCTATCCAACATGAAATGATCACCCAGTATTCACTGCATGGACCGTCCCTGGGTGACCAATAAGCACACGTGGGTGCAGAACACCCGTACTCATGCCTCATCTATTTCAGACACAAGGATCCAGTGCAGTCTGCCTAAGCGTGCTCTAATCTCACAGGGGAGTTCACACTGCAGGTGACCTGTGGTGATCATCTAGTCCAATTTACCTGCTCAAAAGGAGGGTAAAATACAGCAAGCTCATCAGAAATTATTTCCTCTTCCCAAGTCCAGGTTAACTACTTCCAATTACCTTCTTAGCCACTCTATGTTTGGAAATGGTTTCTAGGATTATCTGCTCCATCACCTTCCCAGGGATTGAGGTGAGGTTGGCCGGCATGTAGTTCCCTGCATCCTCCTTGCCCTTCTTCAAGGCAGGAGTGACATCTGTTCTCTTCCATTCCTCAGAAAACTACCCTTAGCACCATGACCTTTCAAAGATAACGAGAATGGCCTCACAATTACATGAGTCAGCACTTGGGGGTGCATCCTACTAAGTTCTCTGAGCTTCTTTATGTCCATTTGTTTAAATGTTCCTAAGCTGATCCTCCTCCACCAAGTGTAGGTCTTCCTCATTCCAGACTTTCCTAGGCATCTCAGGAACCTGGGATTCCTGAAGGCAAGTCTTACAAGTAAAAACCAAAGCAAAGAAGGCATTGCGTACCTTGGCCTTTCCCTTGTCCTTTGTCAGTAGGTCTCCTATCCCCACTCAGCAGTGGTCTCATTTTCTTTGCTCCTGATGTCCCTGTAGAAGCCTTTCTTATCCCTCACCAGATTCAATTCCAGATAGACTTTGGCTTTCTTTCTTTCTACACACTTAAGACAGTGTGACCTGTCCCTGCTTCCACCTTTTGTACACTTCCTTCCTATGCCTGAGTCTAGTCAGAAGCTCCTTGTTCATCTATGCAGGCTTCCTACTACTTTCGCTTGATCTCCTGCGTGAGGGAATGAACCACTCTTGAGCTTGGAGTAACCAGTCAGATACGATTAGAGAAAGGTCCTGGATGTCAGAGGTTACAGGTAATTTCCAAATTCATAAGGTAAAAAGCTTCAAATAGTTTGAATATATTCCAGACATATTTTCTTCTCTCTCAAAGATCCTTCTTGCCTAGTTTCAATGAGCAAAGAGATTAAATGCTTCAAACAAACAAACAAACAAACGACAGAGAACATAATGTTCCTGGAACACTCATCTGACTCCAGAAGCCAAAAATACAAGTGAATAAAAAAAGAAAAATCAAATACAACAGGTTTTGATATTGCATTTCTTCTGACCAGCCTACTCAAACAACGATGTATTTATATGGATTGGAAAGAGCAGAGGCCTGGCAAGAGAATTCTGGTCTCTGAACACAAACGTGCGCATCTAGACAGCTGGACCTGTGCCTGCACATTTATTTTTGCAAAAGCAATTAAAGAGGTCCACTTTGGGAACAGATTCAGATTTCAGGCTCTACAGTTTACAAGTAACAATCCTCCACATGAGAAGAAATGACTTTTTTCATAATCTCTACAATGCACCATTTCAATCACTCTTGAATGGAAACTAAATCTCATTTTGCCACGGAAACCAAATGATGCACAAATGTCTCCCTGGCTGTAACCAGTTCTCAACAGGCAGATCCCATTGATCAGATCTCATACAGAATAAAGCATAATCTTAGCTTCACGCTGATCAGTGCCTTTTGAGAAAAGCTTTTCTTACAGGAAGAAAACTAACAAGTAGAATTGCTTAAAGTCAAATGCCCCACGAGAATTTTAGGCAAGGGCTTAAGTAAAACTCAGCCTGGTCATGCAGACTGCACATTCATTACCAGCTGGGACATGAGACACACTCATCATGTATCTTTGGGTTTAGGTTCTTCCAAAAGGGGTCCAAGCTCTGACAGGTTCATGACAGGAAGCAAAGCACAGCAAACAGCATGTGGGATGCTCAGCAGTTGCTTCAAAAGCACATCCCAGTCTGAACTGAAACTTTCACTGCAGGCACACATTTCGAAGCCTCTAAAAACTTCCTTTGATCCACAACTAAAGTTACCTCAAAACAAAAACCTATCAAAGTTCTTCGAAGAGTCATTCCCTTCAAAAGTTAACGACAGACAGCTGTATCAACGTGCTTTAGGCAAAGCTATTACACTTTAAAGCAAATGCATCAAACTTCAACTCTTCATTCCACGTGCATGCAAGTCTTCCACACAAGCCTACAGTTCAAGTCTGAAGAGACACAGATTGACGCCACAGTAAGAATCCATCCTGTTTTCCCATTAGATAGTCCCTATATTCTTACTAAATCCAAAGATAACACAAGTCACTATCATCTAATGCATAATGGTATTAAAATAAATTACTAATGGGATTTGGATGCTTCAGTAGTAAATTGTCATCACCACTTTTGCAACTCAGGTCAGTAAGAAAGAAGCGATTGGAAACACAGAACAGAATTCTGCTCCAGAAGTGGAACCAGCCAGGGAGCAGTGAATTAGATAATTTTATAAGCACCTGGAAGAGAACTATCACACCTAAACGAAACAGAACACAGAATTGAACTGACTAAATATAGGCATTCCAGGAAAAAATTTGCAACAAAATCACCAGTCTGTTGTTATGTAAGAAAACATTTCTTAGGCCTTTATTTACAAAAGCTTTAAAAACAAATACCCTCTGTTATGCAAATTACTTGTTGTTTAAAAAGGACCACCCAGTTACATCGTTGTAACTCAATGAGAAAAAGGTGTTTGATTTTTTGTTTTTAAGTACAAGATAAAACAGAGTAATTTGGCGGACATTGGGAGATTTTTCTACTATTGATTTCCATGTCAAACACGCACACACGTACGTGCGCACGCACACAGTGTTGCACATTCCATCATTTCAGGCCAGTATTTAGCTATTCAATACCAAAAATCCTTCCTGCACAACTGCTCTGTACACATGCTATGCTGAGTTAAGAACGTAATTTAGGGTCCTTTAAAACAATATATCTAAAATATATTGCTAAGATATACTCAAAAATAAACTAGCATTACACTCCTCAGGTAACTTTATTAGCTACAAGTTATTTATATTTTGTTGTCTTACAACAAATATCTGTAACATCCGTCTTTGTAGCAACTACAAAAAAGCACGATTTAATTGTCCTTCTAATTCAATAATTCAATTAAATAGTATTTTTTCAGATCTTTGGGTTTTATCTTCAACTAAATTGACTTTCAAAAAGTATCAAATCAAGTACATAATAAATATGACTTCATAAAAAATATCTGAGGTGTACATTACTTGAATAAAAGCTAGGAAGTTAATCAAGGGAAGTGTGCCATTACAAAGCTCCTACTATTCCAGTATCCTTCAACTCTCAGCTTAATGGCAGAAATGCTGAAGTCCTAGCTGTTCTTTCCCTGAAGGGTGTAAAGCTGTTTTTTCAAGCTTCTTCCCCCCATAACAGAGCAGTTTGAAAGCAGCAGGCCAACCAGCAGTTGACATGTGCAGGATGTGTTTGCAGATGACTGAACACTAGTAAAATAACAGCAGTTACTGTGATTTCAGTAGTTTGTTTTGCTTGAATAAATGGAGGTTATGCAGCAAATAAGTCACGTTCTGTGGGATGAGAGACCAATCAAATACAGTGTGAAGCTGCTGAACGTGGCAGATGATTGTTTTCTAGCTGAGGGCAAAAGAAAAAACAAAACAAACTTCAAATAAAACAGAGGATCTGAGTCAGAGTCGCTCTCTAAAGTGCAAATTTGATGGTCCACGATCTTGAATAGCTAAAACGCCTGCATACCGAAGGAACAGACATGAATGGGGAAGTTAGTTACAATCAGTGCCAGTTAATTTGGAGAA
Organism: Tetrax tetrax; assembly: GCA_009806455.1. Lineage (NCBI taxonomy): Eukaryota > Metazoa > Chordata > Aves > Otidiformes > Otididae > Tetrax > Tetrax tetrax. The sequence goes on along the minus strand of WHYT01016330.1, from coordinate 4,043 downwards.
GGGAGGGGAAAGAGACAAAAAAACTGGAAGATCAATAGAGGTAAGTTGACCATACTATTCATTATGATTTTGCTTTCCCCTTCTCTCTGTCACACTGATCCTATACATGCTTCTTTACAAATGGGCTAGTTGTGAGGCCAAAATGTAACCCAGAAAATTTTACATATCAATATTAAGATCAAAATCCGTGATAGGAACAGTCAAGTTTAGTACATAGAAAGGCAGAAAAGAAAGTGTGCTGAGAAAGGAGGGAAAAAAGCCTTATTGTCCAAGGGGTTCAACCAGAGATAAAACTTATGTACAAGCATGTGGAGGTCAAAAAGATAGCCTTTCACTTGATGTCATGACTGTTTGTTGGCTTCTTCTTCATATGCATTTCCTGTGCCATTTTGTACATACGATGACCCCGAACCAAGGCCGTATAAGTGGCCACAATATTTGGCATCGTCAATGTGATCTTCAAAGAACATCTAAAGAGTAAGAGAGGGATAAATTACTGCCAATGAAAAGGCTCAATTTAAATAGAACTATAGAAAGGCTTTAAGATGGTACTTTCTTTTTAGCATAAGATATCAAATCCCAAGATGCAAAAGATTATATAATTAACATAAGACAACCTCAACACATTATCAAAATGTGCTATATGGCACGATCCTTCAAAGTAAATCTGTCAAGCAATGCAATCAATCTTCCTATGCATCTTTCCTGATGAAATAGCAAAATTCTACGATTTGCTAATTTTGTATATTATCAGTTATCACTCACTTTTCTGCAAGTGCAACAAAGGTACTTCTCCAACTGTTTTCTGTGGAGTTTCTCACAACAGGTAAATGCTTAACATCCATCATCAGTGCCTGTACTCTATCTACTCCTCAGTGTGGGGGTTTTCATCATGCTCTGACTTCAAATGGAGGTATGTCCTGATTTATATGGGTTTTGGGGTGGGGAGAATATTTGAGCGCAAAACCTATTACAGAGTTTAAGAGAAATGCAAAAAGATGCATTTCCAGCTAGCTCCTCACAGAGGAGGACTTCATTTTAAAAGGAACAGCAGAATTAAAGTAAATTTTGTACAAATACTGCATTTACACCTTATGAGTCTTAATTACAAACAGCACCTTTCAGTGGAAGTCATATGAAACTCCACAATATTCTACCTTTCAGACTCAGATTTTCAAGCAAAAACACAAATTATTCCCCCCTCCAAAAAAAAAAGAAAAAATAAAAAGACGACAAATTCTTCACCCCCAAAACTTCACAGCAACCCTGGTTATCCCAGTGGCTGACATTTTGAGTCATCATCAACATCAGAAATCAAAGGCAGCCAGAAGCATGCAGGAACACAATGGTCAAAATACATAATCTAAATGCAGAGGACTGCGTATACCACACAGCCTGAAAACTTCTCCCTTTAAGCTTTGCTTTTAGCAGCACCGTCTGTACTGCATGAACTGAAGAGCTCAATTAAAAGCCTCAGCAGTTCTTAAAGAAATAAACAGGTAGAAAAACCTCAGAGCAGCTCTACTGTTGTAATATCAGCATTTAAGTATTTCTGATGAGAAGAAAAAGATCAGTAACTTTTTTCACTGGGATTCAAAAATCCCAGCAAGTTGCAATTCCTTCACAACAATAAGTAACACAGTAGTAACACATGGATTAATTTTGTACCTCTATAAGCATTTTAAAATGAAGTTTTTTTCACTCAGAAATACATTATTAAACAATGAACTCTACTGAAAAGGCTTTAAAAATGCACAGGGAATATCTTTATTTAGAAATCCTGTATTTGCAAAAAGAATTTCTGAAAATACTGAAAAAAAAACCCAAAAAAACCATCATTATCAATCCATCTTTGTTGGCTTAACTGAGCAAATGCTTTACACTAAAAAAAACCTCAGAGATTTCTACTTCTTCCAATAAGAGATTTTGGTAAACAAATTCAAGAGGCTAATCTGCCACCTAACACAAACTACATCTCATTAGAGAAAGATTATGGATTTGAACCTTTTCCTCTATAAAACTAACTAGAAAGCCAGACCTCCTCTTTCCCTTTGTTTGCTTTGGATTTTATTTCAAATTCAAGAGTGAAAGATTAACAATACCGGGCAGATGCAGTTGGCAGCACCGGGCTTGGACTGTACCAGAAACACAATCCTCTCTGTTGCCTCTGTAGCCCATGACCTGCTTGACAACTGCAACAGTGCCAGCAGAGGCAGAACACTGTTATGATGAGCAAACCAGCTTAAATCACAGCGCTTATTTTTCACCCGCTGTCTCATCAGTGTTTTCAGAAACTTAGGGTCATTTTCTCCTTTATACAAAAGGCTTGACTACAGCAGGCAGACACCTTGGCAGACAGTACTAAATCTTATTAAAAGATGGGGTTTGCTATTGCCATCTGTTTTGACATGGTAAATGACATTACATTGCTGGCAGAATGCCAAGTTCAGATCCACTGGCATTTGACCAGTGCAACTGCTTTCCAGAAGAGACCCCTTCAACATGTTTGTTCTGCTAATACAAAACACCCTCGTATCTTCCTCCTGTACGCAGACAAGCAGCAGGGATATGTAAAGTTTGTAAGACTTGATTTCACTTGCTGCAAACCTTGAATTAATTGACCAATTATAATCTTTTGGAACCTGAGTTCATCTGTGCTTTACTCAACGTTAAGAAAAAAAAAAAAAAAAATGCATAGACATTCTCCACAGCAGCCTGGAAGTCACTATTTAATATACCTGTAGCCTGCACGTTTAGCTAGAAGTCGCTAATCCAGACACTCTTCCCTCCCCCAGGCCTGTCACAAGCAGCAGTGCACACCAGCTGGGTATTACACTGAGTAGAATCTCTAAAAATACTGGCTTGAGTATGGTCACTCAGAAAGCAGCCTGGTTCCAACAGCTCATAACTCACTGCAGCAGCCACCTAACAAAAAGGTACCCTGCAAAACAGGGAAGGTAAAAAAAAAAACCAAAAAAAAAAACCACCAACAAAAACCAAAACCCAACAAAAAAAAATCCAGAAGCCAGGCACAGGCTGGAAACTGGAAGCAATACGCTCTCACAGCAGCTAAGCAGGAATCAGTAGGGTTGGTTCACACTTACTCTGGGGAAAATACACGTAGTCTTATTTTTGTCAAGAAAGGAGCGACCCATGAAAGCCATTCAGAGACCCCCTTAAAATACAGACGTATCAGTATCAGCAATTCCATTTGACGATCACACCACATTACTGTCATGGAGGTAAAACCAACACATCCACCTACTTCTCTCATTTTGAAAAAGGCCATTCCTGTGAGTAAAGAATCAGATCCTGCCTGATGCTGTGGTCCTATCCTTTCCAGCTCTAACTGCTCAGCCACTTCTTGTAATCCACCCTGAAAAGGAAAATATTTTTGTTAACTGTTGAAAAAAAAAATTAAACCAGAACACTGAACAGCTATATTTGGGAAAATCTGTTACAGAAGTCATACAGCTTCAGGTATATTTTAATATTTGCACAGCAGCTGAAACAGTCATTATACTAAATAAACACTCAGCTGGAGAATGAAACTTTCAGTATCAATACCAGCATTAGAATTCTGTGTCAGTATTGCTTAAATAAAGCAGTATCTGTGACCAAACAAAACTACTACTCATTCATGTTCCAGCTTCTCCAGTAACCAGATGTCATTACTTAACAAAACAATTCCTTCAAGATGTTGAAAGGACTGGCAATGCTGAAGAACAAAACCAGGTGTTCCTGTACTGCTATCTGAATGAAAGTTTAAAAGGTAAAAACTTTGCTCTACAAACATAAGAATTCAAGTGCTTACAAATGAGGTGCTCATATGTCGCCATGTATTAAAATACCTAGGCTTCCTTTGAAACACACCTTTTTCTTTCCACTTACCTTTCAACAATTGAGGGTTTTTCCACTTCCCTTCACTAAAACTGAGAGTGTCCTTAAGTATCTAGAACACTACAGGGAGTCCAGGAAAATGTTACACAGTAGGCATCAGAAACCACGTGGTAAAGTAAAAAAAAAAAAAAAAAAAAAAAAAA